>JANHMN010000006.1:15138559-15153332 GCA_030674055.1 Rhabdomys pumilio | reverse complement strand
TGTGTGTGTGTGTGTGTGTGTGTGTGTGTGTGTGTGTGTGTGTGTGTGTATGTGTGTGTGTGTACCATGATAACACATGATTGAGGATCCTATTTATCAAATAATCCAGCATACATAACAGACATTGTGTGATATGTTATTCTCTGTGCACACCATGGTGGAAATGTAAGAGATTTGGGAATTTTGGTGGCTACTGCATAATTTATACAGAAGGAGGATTTGGAGCCATGACTACTTATCCAAAAGATGACTTCACCTAACAAGTATGCCATTTCGGTTAAATGTGAATCTAAGTTTGTAACAAGAAAAGTTCAAAATGAGATTTGTGGTCAATTAGCAAGGTTGGCATGGAGCTTTGAGCCCTCTGTGCCCTGCTCTGATAAGGCCACTAAGAGGACATGGTTGACATTTCCCATTTCATATTTTAGAGGTGTCAGTCCTGGTTTTGAGATTTCTCCAAAGACACGGCCACCAAGGACGGGCCTCCTTGTCATATAAGCCCTTTATTGATTCAGAACTCGTATTGTGTAGTAGATGCTACCAGGATGATCTGTAAAGGTGACATCTATCATGCACAGGTGACATCTATCATGCACAGGAAGTACATCTAAAACCTCCATATCTACTCTTCTTTCTGTTGCCTTCACACGGATTTTCTTCACTGTTTGATGAGTTTCTTTCTTTAAAAAAAAAAAAAAAATCTGCCAAGGTGGGAGTTCTTAGTTGAGACTTTTCTTCCTTTCATAAATTGAGTGCTGAAACAAGGTCTGATTAATTTCTCAGAGCTTAAAAAGGTTGGCTTTTCCCACCCCCACGTAACACAAAAATGGATCTGCTAATTTAGATGAAATGTTATGAAGTATGTGCTATTGGGTTGCAACTAGCTGTGGAAATTCCATGAACACTTTCCACTGTGATATCTCTTCAAAGACACCTGTTCACATTCTACCAAAGGCATTTCTAGCTCAACAACCAAAATGCAAATACATTCAACATCTGTAAAAAAGAAATTTACCTACCAATTTAAGAGTACTTTAGCTCTCCGAGGAAGTTTGTTCCTTTACAGTTTCACAGAAGACTCATGTCATGGATTTATCTACATGATTCTACACGGAAATTAACAGTAACCACCAAGATCATATCATTGTTATCATCTCATTTTTAAATTATTATATTAATTTCGATCTCTATTAATAATTATTTTATTTTTTTTTTTTTTTTTTTTTTTTTTTTTTTTTTTTTTTTTTTTTTTTTTTTTTTTTTTTTTTAGTTCCTCATAGAATTATTGGTTGTTTTGGAAACCTACTAGCTTCTTGAAGTCAAGTAATTCCTAATGAAATAATTAGTGGATAGATAGTTGCATGTTAGATGCTGTGTCTTTCTTTGGAATTTCTCTTCCCACAGCATTTAAAGTTCTTGGAATTCCACAGATGATATTCTCACACTGCACGCACTCAAAAATTCACTGACAATGCACATCTGTGTTTATCCTTTCTATCGCAATAAAGCCCACGATACTTCCCATATTCCTGAAAGATTAAACCTTATCTTCAGCCTCTTCCATGGTCACATTTGTCCTGGCATAATTTTACCTTGGAAACAATAGTGTCAGAACTCTTAATTCTGGCTCAAGGGAAATGAATACAATGGGGGATTTCTACAGAGATGAGAAAGAAGACACAGCCTGGATACACATAGGAATCACTTTTCCTATTCTTTCTTTACAACCCAGAGAAACTCTGTTTCACGCGGGGAGGCTTCCCGCCCAGTATATGGGATATGTTATGATCATTGCTACTTCTTTTAGACAAGAACAAATATACATGGAAGAAATCACGAGATAGAGGGGAATCGTTTATTTTTTCCATGTTGTATAGAGTCTTAATTATCATTCATAAGAGTCTGAAGAAATGAATATAAGCCCCATAATGCTAATTTATCATAACTCTAAAATATTGTGTGTCTCAAAAAAAAAAAAAAAAAACAAAAAAACAAAAGAACAAACCTGGAAATCTCTGGACTTCGGAAGCAGCCAGAACACACACCACCCTCCTCTCTCCTTCCCTCTCCCTCTCATGGCCAGCATTGCTCACTTAGTGCACTAATCTTTGCCACTGGTCTCAATGGAGTCTCAGCATTCAGTATATGGTAGCTGCCAGGAAGAGAAACTACTTGTTATTCCTGGGGAAGAATAGAAGGTCTCTGGGGCAGAAGTGGAAGGAGGAATAGGTACAGACATCACATTGGAAATTCTCTCTATGGAGTCAAGTGGTCATATTGTTTTTTAAAGGTTGATATTTGCCTTTGTGTTTTGTTGTTTTCTGTTGGTGTTCATTGCTTCATTGCCTGTAGGATGCCCCCATGAGGACGCAGAACTTTGTAGAGAGGTGTAACTTGAGCCGCTTACGAACCCTTTTAACTGTTATTCTTTCTCCAGCTATGAGGCTTTAAATGTAATGAACTGGATCACAGTGTCTGGGTGATCACTACCTCTATGGCTAGTTCCAAAATGGAGTTTCCAGGAGAAATAAAGCAAGGATTTTTTTTTCCTTCTTCTGAGTCTTTGAAAAATAAAATTATTGCTGGCTCATCTATTTGGGCAACTGAAAAATTAGTTCTTAGCATCAGGTAAAACAAACATATATATAAAACCACATGGCCACCAGTCTTATCATTTCGACCTCCACAACCCCCCCCCCCCCGATTTCCTCACTGAGTTATTTTCTTTGAATTTTTAAATCACAATATGCTATTTTTAAACATCTTAAAATTTGAAACAAAGTTAGATAGAAGTACACACCGTGACTTAACATACGACTATAACAACAGTTCTTCCGGTAGTCAGTAATAGCACAGGCTCTGAAAAACCTCCAGAGAAAGTATACTTTGGAAATTGTTTGGGTTGTATGTCTTATGTCTTTTTGCAAAAGGAGTCTTTCCATGACTTACCCAAGAAAAATATTTTGAAGTCACAAGAATGCATAGGAATAATACTGTCATTGGTCTTGATCTTATAGATATTTTCCATCTGCTGCCCAATAGGTTTTACCTTTGAAAGGAAGAGGTTCTTTGGAGTTGTTAGAAGAGCTATCCTGAGAAGGTAAAACTATTGAAAATAGTTCATGGCCCAAACAATGTGTCAGAAAACTCAAAAATCAAAATTTAAATACAGTTTGCATCTGTAAAAAAAAAAATTAAAGTACAAAAAGCTATAAGAAACGCACTTAGTTCTGTATCAGTTAATAATCTCCGGAAAAGACATCACTCTCTCTCTCCCTGCTTAATGACATCTCACTTTTCACTTGGCCTAGTCTGAGGAAGAAGACCTAGAAGGTTCCAACAGACTGGAAAATTAAGTTCAAGAAGTTAGGTCACTTGGAAGAGCAATCCTTAGCTTTGGCTCTACTCTGCCACCAGAGCCTCAGAGACAGCTGGCTTTGACCTCTCCCCTCAGTAATGTCTCCTCTGTTCATTTTCTTGCAGCAGATGACAGATGCTGGTGGCTTTGAGACTGGCCTGGAAGAGTTCAGATGGAAAGTGAACTTTATGAAGTTATTTCTACTGTGAAAAATCTCCTTCCCCCTTCCCATCCTCAATGCATTTCCTAATTTACCAAAGATTTGCTTCATGATGACTGCTTGTCAAAGCTGTGAGCAGGATTTCAGGTAAGTACAATTTGTAAAAGACAAGGGCTGTTTCTGTATTTTCTACCTAACAAATATATTGATCTTTACTGGGCACTTTGAACCCTGTGGCTCCAAAATGTTGAAATGGCCTAGGTTCCATATTAAAGAAACAACCTACTGTCTTCCTGAGACGTGGTTGTTTATGGTCCTACACAATAAAGTTAAACCCTCTATTTACTGTACTTTTGCTTAGAATAAACTTCTTAGTGCAATTGTTTCTTATTATATAATTATATTTCTTTTTTTTTCTTTTTTGGTTTTTTGAGACAAGGTATTCTCTGTGTACCCCTGGCTGTCCTGGAACTCACTCTGTAGACCAGGCTAGCCTCAAACTCAGAAATCCACCTGCCTCTGCCTCCCAAGTGTTGGGATTAAAGGTGTGCACCACCTCTGCCCGACTATAATTATATTTCTATGTATATAATGAAAATTAAATTTTTATAATGTTCTATATATACATGTCTAAAAAAACATATGATTTTAGATTTATACCTCCATATATGTGTACATATCTAGACATGAAGCCTACAAAAGAATGCAACATTGGGCAATTAAAAGACCCATATGCTGCTTTAGACATATTATATTTCTGCTAAGTTTTGATGTCCTTTCTCAAGCACCTGCAGCAAGCAAATGACTACATTTTCCTGGGTTCTGGGAGCTGTCACTCTTCTGCGCAGGTTCTAGCTATTCATCTATTTAATTAAGAGCTATTTGAAGTGGGGTGTGTGTGTGTGTGTGTGTGTGTGTGTGTGTGTGTGTGTGTGTGAAGAACCATGTGAGGCTAAGGTTGGTTTGAACTCCTAATTTTCTGTCTACTTCCTGCACATTAGATGTATGTCAGCATTCTTGCTTTTACAACAATAACTTTGAAAGTGGAATTTCTTTTTTTTTAATTTATTTTTATTGGATATTTTATTTACATTTTAGATGCCATCCCTTTTTCCCATTTTTGCTCCCTAGAAAACCTCTATCCCATCCCACCTCCTCCTTTTTGCTTTTATACATTTTTTTTAAATGTTAATCAAGGGCTTTATAAGTTTGGTAATGCTCAATAACAAGATTCCCATACGATCAGAAGTGTAACCCAATACCCAACCTTGATATAGCAACTATCTTTGACTGGTGGAGACACACAAACATCTGCCTCCATGTTCCTCTCTCTCTCTCTCTCTCTCTCTCTCTCTCTCTCTCTCTCTTTCTCTCTCTCACTTCCTAGCTCCTCCTCTCCTTCTCCTTCTCCTCCTCCTCCTCTCCTTACTCCTCTCTTCCTCTCCTTACACCTCCCACCTTAGCTTCTCCTACTTTTCTCTCAAAATACAATTAGAGCATAACTATACCAATTTGTGTCAGTAAGATACAAGATAGACCTAATACTCAGTCCATCATTTTGTTGCCTAACCAGAACCTCTGTCATCTCTCCTAACTAAAAGACTTAGTTCTGAACCTGACCTTTTTCTTGGCTTTAGAATGAATGTCAGCTGAAAACCATCCTCTCAAAGTAAGTAGCTGGGATTGGCTATGAGACCATAAGTCTTCAACCCCATCAGAAATCCAGAATGACTGAGTTAACTGAAATTATGCTAAGCACAACGCGTAGCTTCTATAGCTTAGCCAATTTATAAAGACCACTGAACACGTGGACAGTCCCTATACTACAAAACGTTGGAGCATCCGATCTTCAGCCTTCAGGCCCAGAATCATGTGACAGACCTAGTGATGCAGAATTATTAAGGGCTGATTACTCTGTCTTGGCAGATATTATCAGTCGATTATTCCACAAGTGTGTCCTTTTCTGGACAGTAATTTGTCTGTAGATGAAAAGAGGCAATTCTTGCCTAATGGCTGTCTTACCACAACTGGAGTAACTCCAAACATGCTCAATTTCTTTTTAGAATCCAAGACAGGAAGCTGTCAGGAGCAGACAGGTCTCTAATCAAAATGAACATTAATACAGAAATGTTTGTAACGTCAATTCTGTGGACTTCTGACATTTTGAAAACGAAGTATCCATGGAAGGCAATCTGGACTGTTGTCTGTTAACTCCTCTCAGCTATTTCTAAATTAAATATAGAAAACACCCTAACATTAAACTCAAAGTCATGAATTTGCTATAGGCCCTTAACTCACAGGCTAACCATCTCAAATCAGTTAAAAAGTTAAAGAAGGACTGGGTCTAAGACTTGTATTCCTAAATGTGTTATACAGGCACAATGCCTATGAGAGTAACAACATTAATCTTACTTTTATATCAATAAGAAACTCATACCAATGAAAATCTTAAATTTTAAATCAAAGTAAATTTTGTACCATTTAAGAAATTATAACTTCATCTTAATAACAATTATACATATTTCTACCAATAGGTTATGACTATGCAATAAATCCTAGCTAATCCTCCCTGTTCCAACAAAACCACTACTTTTCCCTAGAAAGACAGCCCAATATTAGCCACCTCAGTTCCCAAGCCCAGGGAATAGGGGCGCCGACTCTTCATTAACTTCTTCAAGCTGATTACTGGCGTTGAGATATTAGAAGAGAGGCAGGGGGAAGAATAAATTGATAAGCCTCTGATGCTGTGTCTTCACTGCATCCAGCTGGAATTCCAGGACATCAGATGTTCAAGCAGGTCTGCTCAGCTTGCTTGATGAGTAGATACACCAAGGATGTGTATTCTGCAATATACAATTCTCAAAGCAAATTTTAGTATCAAGATTAATTTTTTATTTGAACTCTGGAATCTAATCTTCTAGCAGCCTGCCTCTGTCATGTCTAATCCAAATAATTCTGGGAGTTTTTATAAGGGTGTGCCCCCACCATCCTCCCATTCCCATCTCACTGCTTTTGAATTCCCCAACACTAGGGAATCCAAACTTTCAGGCACCAAGGCCCTCTACTTCCACTGATGCCTGGCAAGGCCATGCTCAACTACCTATACAGGTGGAGCCATGAGTCCCTCCCTTTGTGTTCTCAGGCTGGAGATTTTAGAATGGCTACTCCAGCTTGTTTCTTAGGACCATTTGTTTTAAAAATTGTTTTCCAGCCTTTTACTCTAAGGTAGAGTCTCTCTTTGTCACTGAGGAGGGTTTCCTGTATGCAGCAAGATGCTGGGTCCTGTTTATGTATCCAGTTCATTAGCCTATGTTTTTTAATTGGGGAATTGAGTCCATCGATGTTAAGAGATATTAAGGAACAGTGATTGTTGCTTCTTGTTATTTTTGTTGTTAGAGGTGAAATTATCTTTGTGTGGCTATCTTCTTTTGGATTTGTTGAAAGAGAATTACTTTCTTGCTCTTTCTAGGATATAATTTCTCTCCTTGTATTGGAGCTTTTCCTGCTATTATCCTTTGTAATGCTGGGTTTGTGGAAAGATATTGTATAAATTTGGTTTTGTTGTGGAATATCTTGGTTTCTCCATCTAAGGTAATTGAGAGTTTTTCTGGGAATAGTAGCCAGGGCTGGCATTTGTGTTCTCTTAGGGTCTGTATGACATCTGTCCAGCATCTTCTAGCTTTTATAGTATCTGGTGAGAAGTCTGGTATAATTCTGATAGGTCTGCCTTTATATGTTACTTGGCCTTTTCCCCTTACTGCATTTAATACTCTTTCTTTGTTTTGTGCACTTGTTAATGTTCTGTATCATCATCATTAGAAGTGATTTTCAATCTGAATCTTGCTTTCCTAGTGATATGGGGAATTCAGGACTTTCTTCTGTGAGAGAACTAGGTTCTAATGATGCCAAGTACCCTGGGTTGCTGATGCTTATGTTCTTGTACTTGCTTTTCGCCATCTGGATCTCCTTTGTCCTACCTGCCTTGTCTCTGATTGGAACCTGTCTTTCCTAGTATCTTGGTTGTATCAGAACTGTGTGTGGTGTGTGTTACTACTGGGGTAAGAGCTGGGGCCCAAGATCTGTTCAGTGCTCAGGCACAGACAGAAAGAAACCAGTGCTCTGGGCCAGGAATGACTTCCTGGGTCCTAGAGGGTTCCAGTTACTCCCTGTTTGGGGCTTACGAGATAAGGAGACAGCAACACCTGCCCAGGTTAGAGCTTGTGGGAGGCCTGCTTCCTCTGGATTCTGTAAGATTGGGCGCAGAGCTGCTGCCCAGGATCTGCTCAGTGTTTGGGCCCAGACTAGAAGGAGAAAGTGGAATTTCTTACCACACGCAGAGCCTAGTGACTCTGATACTATATATAGTATATATACATATATACATATACATACCCTGCAACTCCTCCTGAGCATGGTACTTAGTACTTACATTCATTAATTCATTTACTCACTTATTTAATGTGTGTGTGTTATATCACATGTGTGGTATATGTGCAGTGTATGCATTTGGGTTTACAGGCATGCTCCACCATGCCCAGCATTTTATGTGGGTTCTGAAGATTCAAACTAGAGTCTTCATGCTTACATAGCAGGTCTTCAGCTCTGCCCCTCCTTTTTTTTCCCCCTTTGAGACAAGATCTCATGGGTATAGCCCAGGCTAGCTTGAAACTCACCATGTTTCTGGATTAGCTTCTCAAGGGCTGGAGCCATAGGCATGGACCACCACACCTTGCTTAGTTACATGCAATTTTGTCATGTGCTCAGTACATGGAGTAGGTTTCATTAAGTCCCCCCAGCCCTATCAAGTTGCAGGCACAATTCTGCTCCTGAATGGCTATCAGAGGTGTTAAAAATACCCACAATGCCAAGATATTAAAAGTAACTCTCTTCAAGGCTGTTTACATTTTAGAGTATCCAACAGGGTGTGCGTGTTATCTCTCTTAATGACAAGGACGTTCTATCTTTGAAAGGAGGTACCTCGTTAATTTGTGATACAGAAATGCTCAAAATAAGAATAAGGTCCTGACTCTGAGGAAGAATTATGGGATACCAAGTTAATACCTGTCAAGTGCATGGTCAGCATTGTTGCTAGTCCTTAGCAGGATTCATAGAGAGGTAGCATTCACTGAAGAAAAAGTTCCTAGCCATAGTGATAATATGCCTTGTTCCTAAGGTGGGCAATTGATGGAGGATTTCTATATCACAATTGGAATCTTGGGTTGTTCCGGTCACAAGGCTCAGGAGGTTCTCCTTGTGAGCTGGAGCTGACAGCCTTTCCAGAAGGAAACAATATACAGAAAACCAGGTTTTTGCAGACAAAGGGCATGTTAGATACTATCCTTTGAGAATTCCTTTGACATGCATTCTGTAAAAGCTGTTGAGATCGCTAATTATCTGTATGAACTATTAAAGCATTTTACATGTTTCTAGACATTTCCGTAATAAGGTTGAGCACTTCTGGATAGCAAATGTGTCACTGTCATTACTGCCCAAGACACTTCCTGTGTTCAACTCTTTTCTTTCTGCTAAGATGGTTTCATGTCTATCACTTTTCGGAGAGCTACTGGTCTGAAATTGTATTCTGAGGATATTCACATTATTACAAACTAAACTCCAAGGGGGAATTTGTAGATTTGGGAGATGTGTAGGAGATATGGAAAAGCATTTGTGTAATTCTTACTGGCTGAGGAATGAATTCCCTGGGTTAATCAACTGATTCTGTCACTTTGGCGTTTAAAGTATTTGCTAGTCTGATTCTCCAGGACTATGATTTTCTTTCCATATTCGACTCTTAGTATTGGAGATCTCCAAGGTGCTGTCATGTCTTTCCAACTGTGCCCCTATTTCTTCCATGGGGAGCATAAATTTAAAAGGCAAACTTCCAACAGGTACTTTGGAACACAAGATAGTGATTTCCTTTCCCTGAATATTATCATTTAAAAATGTGGTGCAGGAGAGAGAGCTCAGACAGCAAGATACTTGCCTTGGAAGCTGACTTTGATATCAAGGTTTCACCAAAAAAAAACAAGACAGGCACGGTGACATGTACCTGTAATCCCAGCGCTGGGGAAGCAAGAGCGAGGTAGACTTTAGGGTTCTCTGACAAGACAGCTTAAGCTACTAAAATGAATTCCAGACCAGTGAGAGATCCTGCATCCAAAATGGAAGTGGGTGGAGAGATGATTTAGTTTTTAAAAGTGCTAGCTGTGCACAGAAAGATGGTCCCTGTGCTCATGAAACCCAAGTGCTAGGGCTGGAATACAAAAGAATCACTAGAGTTTACTGGCTGCCATCCCAGCTTCAGGCTCAACTAGAGTCTCTGTCTCAAAGGAATAAGGTAGAGAATGGTGGAGCAGGATGTCCAGTATCCTTCTTCAGTCAATGTGTGTTCAGGCATGTGCTTATATATCCACATTGCACACACATACATGCATCAACCAGACATACACAACAAATACTGCCCCTCCACCCCCACAATGGTTACTAGTACTTGATAAATGACAACCGAGGCTATTTATCTTATGGTTCCCACATGTGCACATGTGGAAATATATGCACATATGCATCCAAACAGGAAGGACCTATGTGTGAGTCATACACACATGTGTGCACACACACTATCATGACTCCAAAAGTTTGGAATCCCTTTGACTGGATAGGGAGAGACTCTTTAAGAGGCTGTACAGAGATAATATCGTCAGACATCACACTGGATGAGGTAACTCAATGGAGACTCTGAACTATCCAAGTACTCCAATGCTTCTGTCAATCACCACACATATTCTTTCCTCCCCCTGTGCATCTCTGTATCATCAGGGGGCAAGGGGGAATCTAGGTGTTTTCTAGTCTGGCTGCCAGCCTCACTTTGGCCATCTTGGATGGGTAGTAGATACAGGCAGGAGCTCTAGGAAAAGATGCTTATCACAGGAGCAGAGTTCAAGGTAGAGTGACGCCATTCCCTTCATCTCTACCTCAGCCAGTTAAGCAGTATTAGTTCCACCTACCCTATGGTCAGCTCTTCTGTGTTCTCCACAGCTGTAGCTTCTGACACATCCTCTGTGCTTGCACCCAGCATCCACTGAGTGTCCCAATCCCCAGGGCTGAAGGAACCCCACTCCCTGTCTTCTTGTCTCCAACCTAGAAATGGCTGTGGTCTCCTAGGATGGGAATCACTTAGATTTCCCCACTGTTTTTCAGTTTGCTTCTCAATGTCTCCATTACCTGAGCAACCAGTTCCTGGGTGAGCTTCGGAATTGCACTGTTCTTTGTTTTTCTGACAATGGCTGACTTAGAAGGCTGTAGGCACACAACAGTCTTTGTTTTGTTTTTATGGCTGTTTTAGTGCATTGTAGCCAACATAGAGAAGGACAGAAGAAAACAACAAACTTAAGTCTTACTAACATGCTTTGTCATAACTGTTGAATATCTACACGTGTATAGAAACACACACACACACACACACACACACACACACACACACACACACACACAGGCACGAACATTTTTTAGTTGAAAGAATTTTTTCCAGTGTCATGCTAAACCCACAATAGTCCTTTCTATTTCTACTTAGGCAAAATATTTTGGGGAAAAAAGAGCACATGCTCTAGTTTGTGGGTTTCTGTTTGATTCTTCTTATTTCTCTTTTCCTTTTGGTAGGTTAATGTCTGATACATCATCTAATCAAAACTCTACACCAGGCACATCACCAATTATAATTTCCCACTGAGATCTTTTACATTGCTAAGCCAATGCAAATAGAGCCACCTCTCAGATGTTTTCACTGCATGATTGTGTAAGATTCAAACCCGTACATAAAAATCTCATCAACTACATTCAAAGGATTAATTAGTAGTGTACTTCACAAATTTGTACAAAGTAAAAAAAAAAAAAAAAAAAAAAAAAAAACAGGGTAGTTTGGAAATGAAAATGAACAAGTCAGAAGCTTCTACCATTTGTCTGATTAGCCCTCCATTTAGGTGACTACCTGTCCATTCTAGTATCTGCTCTTCTCTCTGGTTGACCACCCTGCATCCAGGTGACCACTTCTCTTTCTTTTAGCTAGGAGTGGTATTGGGAGTGAAGTCATTCATTCTTCATTGTGTCCCCCAAATTGATATGCAAACAGTGCTAGCTTTCTCCAGACCCCCACTTTCTTCTGCTCTTTCTTACAGAGCTAAACTATATTTATAGCCGCCATTGCAGAAAGATGAAGTCATGTGTCTGAGTTCTGGCCAAAGGAATGTGAGAGAAAGCAAAATGTTCCCCTTTCAATCCTGACTCCCAGAGACCTCTTGAGATATTTATTCACTTGTGCTTAGACTGCTTTCTTATTGGCCAAGGAAAAGAATGTAATCGGAGAATTACATCTTTGAGATTTTTAAAGATATAAAAGTCCAAGATGGAGCTGGATTCTTGAATGACCGTTGCACAGAATGCCTTAGCCCTCCCAAAGGTTGACAGATACTGTACTGGAATATGTGGGGATATATTGCTTTGATTGTGTTATACCACTGAGACCCCCAGGTTAATGTAGCAAGGTGTTGCCTTCATCAGTGTACACTTGATACTCTGCTCATGCTTCATAGAATCTCTGAAATAAAAGCATTTAAAGTACTTCCATGATAGCTATTCATCCTCCATATAAGGACACAGCACTGATGTCCCAAGACTACCATACACCTACAGGGGCAATGATAAAACCGTGTCATACCAGTTGATGTCCCTGGACCACCATATACCTAAGAGGAATGATTAAACTATGCCCTAAGTGTGGATGCCTTACATATTTTTAAATAAATTTTCACTCTTCGATGTTTTTAATTAATATATTTTGTATAGATTAGCTTAAATAATAGGAAACCCAGTGCCATCACATTGCAATTGATGTTAAATTAAATATTGTAGGTAGTTTATATCAGTTTGTTTTCCCTGTGTGTCTCCTAATAAGACATGTTTTTCAGAATGGCATCTTGGTAGAGGGAAAAGACTATCTTCTCTGGGAAAAAAAAAGAAAAAAAAAAGAAAGAAAATGAGTCCTATCATTGAGCAACCCTCTTTGCCCTTTTCAGATGTTTTCTTCTTTGTGATTTATAACAGGTGCTTTTCTTGCTACTGAGGGAAAAAATGGCTGGCAAAAGAAACTTAATGGAGGAAGAGTTTAGTTTAGCTCAGAGTTTGAGAGTTCAGTCCATCATGATAGGAAAGTGGGGAAAGCCAAAGGCAGCCAGCTACATTGTATCTGTAGTCATGAAGCAGAGAGAGAAGGATACTGGTACCCTACTCACTTTCTTCATAACATGATGCTTACCACATTGGGGTAGAGTCTTCCCTATCTCCATTTTAATTGCTCAGGTAATATCCTCACAGACATGCCAATGTAACTCTAGATTGTCTCCAACTGACAATCGAGAGAAGCATTTACCAGCTACTTACATCATAGAGGTGTGACCAGGATGAAATGCAAACATGGATGATTGTAGCCAGTGTGCTGCTTGGCACATAACAGTGACTGGGGAAATGAAATAATATCCTTTAGAAGCAACTGGCATTCGCCTTTCTATGGTATGTGCAGAGAAATTCAGAGAGAGTGCCTATCATTCTAAATGCAAAGTACCCACCCGACCTCTCACATCTACCTGGGGAAATTGACATTCTTCACTGCTACTGTGGGCAGGAGAGCTGCAGTCATAGGAGAGGGAGGCAAGTGAAAGGTTTCAGGTTCTCAAAGGATGAGTCTACCACACCTCATTCTGTGCTCTGAAACTGGGCCCAGACTGACCAAGATTTAAATTTCCAATCTCTGATCCAAGAACTCTCATTCTTTTTTATTCTTTTCATACACTTGCCTCAAGGAAAAAGAAGTATAATCTTAATTTTATAGATGGAGTCTCCATAAAAAAAAAAAAAAACCACATGGTGAAGTGATTAGACCAGCATCATACAGTCGGTCAACATCTACTGATGCTATCTAGTACTTATAACCAGAATTTCTTCCATCCCGGGGGTTACATATCTGGTATGATTTCATCAGTCTCCAGATCCACCAGTTTCCTCTGCAGTGGTAAAGGCAAACAGAAAAGAAATAAGCTTTTTATTTGTTTTGTTTCATTTTTCTTTGATGTTTTTATGTAACTGAGAGAATCACAGAGTATTACCTTATTGTTCTGGGCTGTGTGCACTCAGGGACACAGCCTGAAGAGAGTGCATATCTTATTCTATTCTGCGCCAGTAAGCCTACTCTGAGTGGTTTGCTCACAGGCTTGCCTCTCTTGCCTCTATAGAAGGATAACTTCTCATCCATCACCATTACCTTCCTCTAAAATCACTAGAGAAATTTCCACTTGAGAGAGTTCATCATCAATAATAATTTGTCTATCATCTGAATAAAAATGTAGTTGAGGTTAGATGGGTATTTTATCTGCTTTTCAAAATTGAGGATTATTATCATAAGGCTAACATAGTATTTGGAATGTCTGCATTTGTTCCAGTGAAGCTATTGGCTGAACAAATGCATGGAAACATACATTCTTGTGTTTGGAAGACAATGTGTGTGCTATGACAAAAGGTTGCGCATCAGGACTTGTTGAGGAAATGAATGAGCAGCATGAGAAATATTACAGTTTGACAGTAGATAGAAAAATGTTTGCCGTCATCTTCCTGGAAGATCATAGCTTTGAGAGGTGATTAAAATTTGAATACAAGATGAATCAAAGAGGAATGTTCTAGATTTGGAAGAAAAGTTTCACGGAAAACACACACACACACACACACACACACACACACACACACCATGATGGCGATGGAAGGGGATTGAGATTTGCAAAGAACAATATAGAAATAAATGAAACAAACCACCATGATGTAAACATTCAGCAATGACAAAAGAACCATGCACATCACATCAGAAGTTACATCAATCACATCAGAAGTCTAAGTAAAATGAAGAAAGAGAGAGTGTGGAAGCAAAACTGGACTCTCATTTGGTAGAAGGGTCTTTTACCAGAAGATGTATGAAAGATGAGGCTGTGTTGAAAGGAATGTTTAAATAAAGATTAAGCCTGGAGTTAAAGCTCAGTAGTAGGGCAATTGTTTGGCATCTACAAAGGCCCTGAGTTTGACCCTCAGCACTAAAAACAAGTCAAGGTATTGAAAAAAAATTATTCAGAATTCCAATTGTTCATGATTGTTAGTTATCTAAAAAAGCAGAATAAATGGAAGGAGAAGGAGAAGGAGAAGGAGAAGGAGAAGGAGAAGGA
>JANHMN010000006.1:15095216-15138459 GCA_030674055.1 Rhabdomys pumilio | reverse complement strand
GGGAGGGGGAGGGGAGGGGGAGGGGGAGAGGGAGAGGGAGAGGGAGAAGAAGAAGAAGAAGAAGAAGAAGAAGAAGAAGAAGAAGAAGAAGAAGAAGAAGAAGAAGAGTTGTACATAAGTCAATGGGAAGAATTACTAGGAGTGAGTCTTGAAAGTTAGTGGTTTTCACATAAGTGTACACTGAGTTCACTAGACATTGATTTTTGACTTTGAAGCAAGAGTTCATGCTTCTTAGGGTGTGAAATCATGGGGCAGAAAAGCCTTCAAGATTGCAGAGAAGGCAGGATTATGTATCCAGTACTAGATGTCAGGTACCATATTGCAATAGATGTCATTCCTGTAATCAGAGTAGATACGATGTAAGTCAGGGGATATTGCTTCCCTGCTTATTAAATAACATTTGTCACTCGAAAACACCCTACAATAAACAATTTTCTTCTCCCAAATGTTGATTGCTAAACCTGCTGTCCCTTTTTGAGGTCGGAACATCAATGGAATAATCACGTTACCCAGCAGTGATGTACTATGCATTTTGTGGAATTATCTGAAATGAGAACTCCAGGGGTACATAACTCAGCTCGCTCTTTCCAGCACGTGCATGGCTTGCTCTGCCTCTTATTATGCTCTTTGGACCCGTAGTCATGCAAATGACACAAGTGAACAGCTGCACTCCGAGAACCAGATGGTCACATGTGGGAAGAGAGGGTATGGGGACAGTAGAACTAATAGCCTATAAAGTAGGCTGACGCTACCAAATTTCTCCATTTTGCTATTAATACCAAGTGAAAGGTTAATCGTTTCCATCCATGTTCATTTAACAGTCAGAATTAACCTCCGAGGCACAGTAATAATTTTTTTTTTTAACAAAATTCTAGGACTGCTTATTCTAAACAGAGAAAGGAAGCCACTGAATGCATTTTGAGGAGGAAGATGCCATGCAGACAAAGAAGAGACTTGCAGAGCTTACTTTAAATAGCTGGGCACATCTTCTCTCTCCACATTGAACCCCTATGGGGGGAAAATATCAACCTTAAGATCAAGGATGTTGTTTACTTATGAATTTCAAGACATTTTATTTGTTACAAATACTTTTCTCTGTGCACAAGGACTTAACATGGATCACATTAAAAGCCACTGTGAAGTAGAAGTATAGCTGAGTTATCTAGAATGTTCAAAGCACTGGGTCCCATCCCCTGCACTAACAGAATGGCACCATATTTTCTACACATAGGAATACTAACAGTCTTTCTAAGTTTCTTGCTCATGACTACTCTTCTCTTTTTAAAGACCTTCTCTGGCCAGCCATATATGGATAGGCTCTTCATTTGTCAAAGCACATTTAATCCTATTTTAATATCTATGGAGAGAGAGATAGAAGAGTAGGATCTCATCAAGGCTCTCAATATGTCTATTGACTTCCTGAAGTAGTATAAAGTTTATGAATGGCAATAAAAAATTCTACATGATAATATTTCACTTATGTCTTTCTTAATATAAAGAGCATGATTTCACATGTTACCTGATTCTAAGCTCAACACAAACATCTAGGGATGTTGTGTCGCAATTTTGTACTAGATAAAAGCTTCCACTCTGAAGGACAATGCCTTAAGCAGGATGCTCAGTGAAGGTAAAGCATTCCACCTTGCAGGGAAGCTCATTAACCTCAGGAGGAAAACAATTCAGAGGTTTCAGGGAGTTCCTGAAACTGAGCAAATTCATTACACTCCCCCCTCCACAAGGGAAGATAAGCAATAAAAGTTACTGGAAGACATTTTCAGACAAGCCTTCCAAGAAGAGGCTGATCAGTCAAAGTGCCTAAAAGAAGCAGAAACCAGCTGAGTTGCTCAGAAAAGATATTCTAGCCTGTCCTGTTGTCTGCAGGCTGTTTAGTTCACTTTAGGTTCCCAGCTTTGTGAGCTGTCATCCATGCTGGGGTGGGCTTTAGTGATGCAACTGTCTTTGAGCTATTTCTGCTCCTGTAAGTAACCCCTTTCCAGTAAAACTTGGTTCACCAAGTTGGATTTTGGGTGTTTCCTTACTTTGGTCTGTCATTGGTGCCTTATCTGGGGTTAGTATATTTTAATTCATGATTCTCCAGAAATAATGAAATAGACAAAAGCCCACATCATTTTGAAGATAGTAACATAAAATAGAAAAAATTCTGTACACCATTAAAAACTATGGGACCCAGAGCATAAAGGAAGCCACCTAGCAATCCTGTAACAAAATAAACATATTGGCTGACTACTGGAAGTGTAAGGGCTTTTTATTCAATAATATTCACTAAATATTTTTTTTAAACTGTGATTTTTAAATGATAAAAATAACAAGAACCAAGTTCTCATCCTTGACAATATTGCATAAGAATTTAGCATATACATTTATATTATTATAACAGTAAAGCATGTTTATTTGAAAGTAATTTGAAGAAGAACCAAGAGTATAAGGAATTAAATGGAAATCATGCTTTATTCTAGAAGTAATTAGGACAAACATTTGTACTTCTTGCTCATGCTCAGTTCTTTATACACTGTACACTCAATTCACACATATAATGGATTTATATGTATGTTGGCTATACTAAAGATAATCGTATATTAGAAACAGCTGATGTTCCTTTTAAAATGTAATGATACATTTTACTCTTTCCCTATACTACTTAGGGTCTTTTAGTCATCAAATATTATGGTAGTTATACCATAACTATGTTTTTAATTATTTCCTAATTGAAACTCATGTAAAAAGGATGACACCGTGTGTCCATAGAGCACATGTGTATCATGTACTAGGTCCTTGGTTCACCAACAAAATAAACCAAAAAGCCAGAGAGTTATATACAAAGCCACACTGTTCTGTTACTGATAATGATGAGATAAACTGCTTCTATTTATAGGTGCCATACAATTCTTTTAGCACAAGAATGAAAAGGACATGAGGTTAGTGAGCAATTAAGAGCCAAAGCTCAGTAGACAAACTTACACGAGTTCATGGTTTGGGAGAGCTTAGATCTCAGAATTTTCATTTGTTAAGATAAACAAAACAAAACAAACAACAGAACACAATCTTCTCTCTCTCCACCCTTATCTCCATCCACCTCCCTTCCCCCCACCCCCACACACCCAAGTTGTATAACATTCTGTTTTGCACTTGCTGGGTTCAGAGTGCCTTCCATGTATCTAGAGAAGGGTTTCGGAAATAGCTTAGGAAGTGAGTCCAGACTAGAGACACTGCTTTGAGACTCATTGGTACACAGCCATGAATTCACCCCCTCATGTGAGACTATAATTGCTCCTGGGGAAATGTTGGCTGAGAATTGTTACACATACCAGAGTCATACCTATGAAATACCAACTCTTTATAAAGAGATATCTGCAACTTTTGAGAATCTATCACAGGGGCAGATATAGAAAATGGAGTTCATTACTAGGGTGAAAAATATGAACCTTCTCTTGGCTCCATGCTCATTTAGCATCTTCTCTACACTGTCCCTATTTAATTTTACCCACTCTCTTTGAGTTTGGGACAATGTGTCCTTGTGCCACATCTACAAGGTCAGGCATGAGCAGCACATTCTAGGGTCTCCACTCACTCAAACACCTCCAGAACACAAATAGCTCCAACATAACCCAGCACAGCGACCTCTTTTTCCTCCTCTCCATTATCCTTACCACTGCACCAGGTCAAAACTCTCTGATGAACCTGAAAGAAAACTCTGACCCAGTGCCCTGGGAGTGCTTTCAGGGAAAAATCCTGTGTCCTTGCACTTCGGGGAACAAAGAGACTGTTAGACAACATGAAAACGTGGAGCAATCTCTGCTTGTGACAGGTTTTTTTTTTTTTTTTTTTTTTTTTTTTTTTTTTTTTTTTTTTTTTTTAACAAGTAAGAGATGAATGCTAGTAATCTCCTTAATGGAAAATCACATCAGGAGTCACAGCCACAGTTTCACAGTAGAAGATGCAAATTAATTCCTATCAAAAATACACAACTCTCCTGTGATGTCCACTTTAAGAGCCCACTCTGTGACCCGAAAATTGGCACTTATGTGGAGAATCCTTGGAGTTTACAAATCTCTTCGATAGAAGAGCTGGGGCTCTATGGAAGACAGAGTATTTGGTGAGATGATTCTTGTCTTGTTTTGGTACCCTCCCCTCCCCACCTTTCCACACACCCACCCCTGCAAAATATGCAGAGATATGGATTTGTGTGCAGGTGTTTCCCTTAATGGTGGTATGAGTCAAAACCAGGAAGAAACAAGGGAGTCGAATGGAGAAAGAAGGCAGCTAGTGAAGCCTGGGATGTGCCAGTTGACCCAGTGAGTGATGAGAAGCTGCTGCAGGACCCACAGAGCTCAGCTTAGAGCATTTGTCCTGACTAAACTGCTCCGACTTCTCCTTGCCCCTCAGAGTAGAGATGAAACATTTATGTCTTCTGCTGTGAATGCTCAGCTGCCAGTGCTCTGCAAGAGGAAGCAGGAAAAAACCCAATAGAAGGTTGGCATAGGTTACAGAGGAAGATACGCTCTGCTCTGCCTATTATAATGCCCTTCTGTCCTCTGATGCTCTGAGATACTCAGCCTTCTCTCTCCAGGATGTGAGGTTCTGTAGAGAATGTTAAGTGCTTTCTTTCTTTTTTTTTTTTTTTTTTTTTTTTTTTTTTTTTTTTTTTTTTTTTTTGGAAAGAGTTTCCTTTAACAATTATTATTTGGAGTTCTAGATTAGTAATATCCAAGGTTTCTATTTATGTTAATTATGAGACCAGCTGTAACCCCCACCCCTCACACACACACACATACACACACATTCAAATAAACCTGTTCCAGATGGCAGATGTCATGATTTGGCCACATAGTGTGGCTCAATTGAAAGATGTGGCCCCACTATGTGCAGATGGCTGAATCAGGTCAACATGAAAGAATATTTTTCTTTTCTGTTGGATTCTTCCCGGCCCCATTCTTACCTGTGACCTTGTCAACACTAGCTGGCTTTATTCCAGGAGAAAAGATTACCCTCGAAACCGCAAAGGGCAAAGTCTACTCACAAAGCATGTCTGTTGTGGTATCCAACCTTTTTCTCCTTTACAGAATCATTTAAGGATGCAGGCTGCTGAAGGGTCAGATATCTTATCGATGTGCCTTAGGGAACAGCAACTGCTCTTGCTAGTGAAGTAAAAGGAGATCCCCTGAAGGACCACACGGGGGTCTTCATTCAGAAGTAGCAACTCTTCTGACCAGATTGCTTGCACTTGCACACCAGCGCTGTACTGCAAGGGGCTGAGGAAGTGTGAGGATGCAGTGAGAACACGTGGGAATTACCGTTAGTGTTTTCTCCACTTTTGTCAAACAGAAGGGACAGGGATCCTCCCTCTGTGTCCCTCTAACTTCATTGCTCTATTTCCAAAGGTGAAGCTATTGTACCTTCCCTTGTAGAAACTAGAGTACCCCACCACCATAGTGGCATACCTTAAAAGAGTTTGTTTGGGGACTAAAGTGATGACTCTGCAGTTCAGAGCATTTACTGCTCTTGCAGCAGACACAGGTTATGTTCTCAGCACCCACATGATGGCTCATAACCATCTGTAACTCCAGTTCCAGGGGATGTGACTCCTCCTCCAACCTTCAAGGACTCCGCCACGCACCTGGTGCTCATACATCCTCTCAGGTTCACACGTGTGCACACAAAATAAATATTTTTTAAGAATTTTGTTTGACATGAGGATTCTGTAGAGAAAGTAGAAGAGTAGAATCTACAAATGTGGTCTAGAGTTTTCATTGTAAAGGCAAGAAGAGTAGAGCCCCCAGGGACATGGCTTTTAAGGTCATGGGACTGATTAATAAACTCCCTTTCTTGAGAACTGTGCTGGAACGCTATCTGCTCTGACGTTATGATTCTACAAATTCCTTCTTATTGGGAAAATTTGTTATCTAAGATGTTTATCATGAGTATTTGGAAACACTTAAGTCGGAGGTTATTTGGAAAAAAAGAAAAGAATTTTAAAAATCAGAAGAGAAAGGTTGACTGAGCAGGGTGTGGGGCTTGCTTTGGCAAAGTGGTAGAGAGAGACTCAGCCTTATAGGACGAATAAAGAGGTCAGCCCACAGGACAGAGCCACTGAGTCTAGACTCCAGATGTGATTACATGGCCTCCTTGAGTTCAGCACTGGACTTGGCAAATAGTTCCCCCAAGATGTTATGGCTGAGGTACAGATCCTTGCATGGGGGGACAGAGCTGGCTGTGGTTTTGTTTGGCAGTTTCCTTGTTGGTGTCTTGTCAACACAGGCTGCTCTGAGGCTGTACCACCCTCAGCTAATCCTGAAGTCAGCTTGTTGGCTGACTCTGAAAACTTAAGGCACTAAACTGAAGCCCTTTGGGGAGTCTAGAGCACATTTGAAGAGTCTAGAGGAGCTGGTGTGGATGACTCCCCAAACAGATCAGCCTGACTTCCCAGAGCAAAGTGATGGGGAGGCAGGTACAGAGTGAATAAGGTGGAAACAGGCAGGCACCACGTGCTGGCAGCAGGATCCTGGTAATCTGCCATGTCTTTCCTGGACTCTGCTTCCTCGGAGGGATTTGATCAAATGGTCTCTAAGTTCCATTGGGACACTGTCATTCTGTAATCCCACAAAATGGCACCACTGAGAATGGATAAACAAGAGAGCCCCATTCCTTCCAGGATCACAGGATCGAACATTAAAGGCAACTTGTTCTGCTTCGTTAAATAAACATGGTAAATGCTTGGATTTGTGTGCTACAAGAACGGCCTCTTGAACCTGGCAATGAGTTGACCCAAGGGACCTCAAATGGGAGAATCTTAAAGGATAGAAGATCTAGGAAAAAGGAACTATTAAAGGGCCAGTTCTCAGCAAAATAAATAAATACCCTCAGCAGAAGACAATGTTGGAACATAAGTTGTTATAATCACCCTTCTGTGTCATAAATCACTAAAGCCATTTGTCTTATGCAGATGAAACTCTGTGACCTTTGACCCATGATACCTCTTTTCTTGTTCACCTTTCTGCACCAGTCTCTGGAAACAATCATTCTATATTCTGATTTTTAAATTCTAGGTTTGAGTGTGGTCATAGAGTGTGTGTCTTTCTGTGACTAACATTTTACACTTGGCACAGTGTCTTTCAGACTTATCAACATCATTTTAAATGGCAGGATTTTCCCCATTAGTAGTAGGTAGTATTTGAGTGTGCATGTAACACTTTGGGTATTTATCTAGAAGATGATGGACACTAGGTTATGTCTATATTTCAGCTATGTAAGTAAAGAATAAATGAAGGCAGGGTAGACATCTCTACAGTATCTAGTGTTTACTCCCTTTTGGATGTATACTCATTAGCAGCATTAGTGGAATTGGTGGGTCAGATGGTGATTTAATTCCATGTTTAGTTTTCTAAAAGACCTGAGCATTGCCTTTTATAATTACTACATTGTTTATACTTCCAAATATGTGTGTTTCTTATTCTATACATTCTGTTTATTATGCTAATGCTTCTTACCTGTTGCCTGCTGTCACCTATGCTAGAGGAAAAGAGAACACCTCAATCTTTACTCTCCCAAGGCTTATCATCCAATAATGGGTGCAGCAATAAGCAAAACTATGATAAAGATGGTGGTGGAGAATGAGACATGGGGATGAGGAGATGCAAAAGGCATCCAGAGCAGGTCTAAGGACCAGAGAGCATGGAGGAACCATGTACTGTAACCACACCCTTTGTGGAAGGGTTAGTCAGACAAGTGAGTGAAGGAGAAAAGTTGTGTGCTTAAAGTTATGAATGAGAACATGTCCACTGAGCTCTCCTATGATCAGGAGTGTGTAACTCAGTCTTTTTTTAACCTCAGTGTCCTCATCTGGAGAATACAACCATAATAGGTTACACAGAGGGTTGTTGATATTAAACAAAATGGTGTATGTGCATGTGTGTATGCTGATAGATACATGTACTCAGTAAAAATAGCAAATTAGAGTACTGTGGGGTTCTGAAAGAACAACACAGATGTGATGATATCATCTAAGCATATAGGTGTGTTCCATTTACTCATTTAAGGGATAGAGAATGAAAAAGTAGATTTAAGGAAAGGAGATACGGCAAGATAATAAGCTCAATTCTGAATGTATCAGCTTATAGGCAGTGTGAAAACAGCAGATGGGAGTCTCAGAAAGTGAATACATGTGTGTGCACGTGTGTACACAGTGTACATATGTATATGTCTGTGCTGATATATGTGGAATAAAGGACAGAGTTCTGCTCTGAAAGTATCAACTCAACACATGCATGTCATAACGAACACAAAAATAATTCCTTCAGTCTCTTTTCTCTGTATTGCTTTATGTCCTTCTGAAAGGTTCATTTCTTAGATCAAGGTTGCTATCATAACAGCTGTCAACAAATAAGATATTAGCTGATAAAGGACTTATATTTTAGTAGTATGTTACTGGAAATGTTGAGAACATTAAAAGATTTTTGAGGCCTGAAGAAGCAAAGCTCTCAGCCTCCGTCAAGGTAGCTTCTCTTTACAGGAAATGGAGACCATCACAGAAACACACAACTGGATACAGTTCAGAGATCAATGTATGGTTGTGTGGGGGGCTGTCAACAGATACATCTACACCACAGTTCCTGCATCTGTGGCTTGGGGAACATCTCAGAAGATAGGGTAGAAAGATTTTAAGAGGCATAACACAGGGAATTCTGTGGAGCAGACTTCTAGAAATGGCTGCATAATCAAGACTGGAATAATGGCAACATCAAGGGACAAGTTAACATGTAAGGGACACCTGGTGAGACACCTGAAATGGACAGGAAGGGACACATGTGAGACACTTGAGAGGGACAGGAAGGGACACCTGGTAAGATACCTGAGATAAACAGGAAGGGATACCTGGAAGTCTGACAGTTGTTTCCAACATGTTTTCAGCTGGGGATGGGGGTGGGTGGATGCGGTCTTCATTTTGTGAGGCTGATCTGTCCCGGCTCTTACCACCACTCCTCCAGCCTCTTAGAAAACTCTGCCAGGTCTCTATTCTTGATCAAATTCACATCCTATCAGGCCACATTTTCACATTTTCCTTGTTTCTCATGACTTGAAATTTCTGGAAATCCAGTTTCCAACTTCATGTAATCTTGAGTTCTTTGTCACAGGTGCAAGGCAGGTTACAGCAAGAGAAAGCTCAGGCATTCCACTTCTGTATCTTAAGACTGGTTACAGCCACACGTTTCCTGCCATGATTGACTGTTGTCCCCTCAAGCCCTGGGCCAAGCTAGACCTTTCTCTTCTTTTCTTACATTAGTTTTTCAGTTACTTCTGCTCTCTCCTCAATATCTTGTTTTCCCCCAAAGCAAAATAGCCTCAGGCCATGAACATACAGAATGCTTCTTATACTCTCTTCTCATAGAATCCAGAAGTGCTTCCCAGCATTGTTGCTAGATAACAGATAATAGATACTACGTAAGTACAAAATAAATACTGTTATCAGAAAGGATGATGACTCACTTTATTTTTATAGTGTTTGTGTGTGTGTGTGTGTGTGTGTGTGTGTGTATGTATGTATGTTCACACAGGCACTAAAAAAGTATGTTTAAATGCTAACACTTATTATAGAAGAAAGTATAAACACTACCTGATAAATGTGTGGGCTGAAGTACACGTGAAGGCGTTCACTAGTTACAATCAAAGCAAAGCGTGAAAGGGGGTTCTGAAGGAGGGTGAGCATACAGACCAAACTCTGGCCCAAAGCTGTCCTCCATGTTTGAAGATAGGACCATGGTTTATTTGCTCTGGGCTTTAGTGTGAAGACTGACTGTTGAACTGCCAGGGAAGAGAGATGCACAATAAACTTTAGGTTGAGATGTACATAGTGATGACTCCCCCACATCGCACAGCAAGGCTATCCCTGGGTTTTAGCAGACTTTTCCATTTCAAATTTCTTCTGAGAACTAATGGTAGATACATATTTTAAATTCAAGAGAGCCAAATTCCACATGAATTTTCCATGCTTGGAGATGAAGCCCCTGCCCACTTATTATTTCTCTTTCCACATTTATTTTTATTATATTGTATTGTTTCAAATTATTCCAAAATGTTTTAATGCAATATTCTAGAACAAGTAGTCCTGAATTCATAAGCAATCCTCACGGCATGCTCTTGGCATTAACTGTAAAATTCCAAAGTACCTAATTTATTTGATTGATTGATTTTTTTTCAGTGTTTTAAAGGATACCAAGCCTAACAGCATATAATTTTTCTCTTACCAAATGGAATATGAATGAAAAAAATGATAATTGCTTTGTGTGTGTGTGTTCAGCTTGCTGTCATTGTGCGGTTTCTTTTCCTTCCTTTCATACGTCTCTGGGGTAGACAAGAAAGCATCTCTTTTTCTTTGTACAGCTATCATGGCTCATCGTGTTCCTTGCTCAACAAAGTTGCCATGCAGAGCAGGCTGAGGGCCTTGCTCTTCTAAAAACATCTGCTGGTATGCACGCTGACTGTTGCACAGATAAACCAAGGTGTCAATCAGCACAGCACAGACACGGAAGTGATTATTTAGTAGAGGAAAGAGTTTACCTCCAAGGCCTTAGGAGGATGTATTCCTGTTTTCCTAAAGCTTGCAGACTGAAGCACAATGCAGAGGTTAGGGTTTGTTTTTCTAAGGATGCAGTTGGCTAGAACTTGTGCATTGTGGATCCACCTTGAAGAAGAAACCCTCCTCTTATCTCCTTCCATCAGCTTTCAACTTGGTTATCAGTGTGAGGCTGGCCAAAAAAAAAGAAAAAAAGAAAAAAAAATCTGTGTTCCCTTATCTTGCTGACTACAGCAAACTCTCTTTATAATCCTATCAGCAGGGTGTCAGGTTGTCCTCAAGGAGCCAGAAGGCTGGGGGACAGGAGAATGTTTCTACAGAAAGTTTTCCTTTACATAGCTTTATGATTCTGTCACTTAAGCAAAGGTTGGACAATGTTGGGGTTTGTTTATAGGGAACTTTCTGGAGGTGATAAATTATTTCCAACATTGAATCTGAGAAAATGTCTGTTTAAAAAAAATTGAATATTTTATGTATTTACATTTCAAATGTTATCCCCCTTCCTAGTTTCCCCTCTGGAACCCCCCATCCTATCCCCCTCTCCCTGCTTCTATGTGGGTGCTCTCCCACTTACCACGTCCTCCCACCTCACTGCCCTGGCAGTCCCCTACACTGGCGAATTGAGCCTTCACAGAACCAAGGGCCTCTCTTCCCATTGATGCCAGACAAGGCCATCCTCTGCTACATGTGCAGTTGGAGCCATGGGTCCCTCCATGTGTACTCTTTGGTTGATGGTTTAGTCCCTGGGAGCTCTGAGGGGTCTGGTTGGTTGATATTGTTGTTCTTTCTATGGGGTTGCAAACTTGTTCAGCTCCTTCAGTCCTTTCTCTTAACTTCTTCACTGGCTTCCCTGTGCTCAGTCCAGTGGTTAGCTGCGAGCATCCACCTCTGTATTTGTCAGACTCTGGCAGAGCCTCTCAGGAGACAGCTGTATCAGGCTCCTGTCAGCATGTACTTCTTGGCATCCGAAATAGAGTCTGGGTTTGGTGTCTGTATATGGGATAGATCCCCAGGTGGGGCAGTTCTAGATGGCCTTTTCTTCAGCCTCTGCTCCATGTTTTGTCCCTGTATTTTCTTTAGACAGGAGCCACTCTGTGTTAAGAATTTGGAAATGAACAGGTGGTCCCCTCACCCAACCAGGGTCCCTGCCTAACCTCTGGATATGGTCTCTATAGGTTCTCTCTGTCCTTTGTTTCAGCTAATCTCATTCTTGTTGGGTCCTGGGAGCCTCTTGCTTTCCTAGCATCTGGGACTTGCTGGTGGCTAACTCCAGTTCCCCATTCCCCATTGTTACACACCTCTGTTCAAATTCTTGACCCTCTGTATGTCACTTCTGTCTCCTCCCATACCTGATCCTGCTCCCCTTTCCCCACCCTCCTCTCTTCCTCCCAAGTCCCTCCTGAGAAGATGTCTTACACAATGATTACAGTCTGTTTGATGGAGAAAGGTGTTGGTTCAGGCAAAATCCTTCTCCCAAATCCATTCTGGGTTGCAGAACTGATGTGTCCTCTAACATTCTGCTTGTCACATATGTGAAGCAACACAAGACATACACTTTGTATTACAAGAATATTGACCTAATTCCTTTTAATTTCAATACTATTAGTAAGCTACATTGGGGCTGAGATTAAGGGAAATGATTCTCTATCTGCTTTGCAAGTCTCCTGAAGAAAAAACATTCAGTTATCAAGTGTAGTAGACTGAATGTCAGAACTGTGCGTTATGAAGACTCTGTGTGATTGTGAAGGGTCTCATAGTCTCCTCAAGATTAATCTTCAGGATTAAATACCTCTGCTGGCTTTTCATGCAGATAAGCAATGACCTCTAGATTTGGGACAAGGGGAAAAAACAAAACAAAACAAAACTGTGTCCCTTTCCAAGTCTATTGCATCACAGCTGTGGGGAGTTGCAATTACCAAGTTTGGCTGCGTTGAATTTGACCCAGTGGATGAAGCCAGAAGCTCTTTCCTTGTGGTTATATGCAGGAAATAAAAGTAGATTCTGGGAGAGAGAGCATCTGGGGAATGTTCTGATGGCATGGTACACTGGCCAAATGGGGAGGACATCCTCAAGGAGAGAAGAGCGCACTCAGGGAGCACTCAGTGCTCTCAAGTGCTTACATGTAGCAGTGCAAGGAGGCACGCTCCTCTGAATGCCTCTCCAGTATCCATGCAAAATCATTTCTCCATGACTCTGTGATGCAACTTCAGCACCAGAGTGAACCAGCATACTAGTTAGGACTTTAGAGTGAAAAAGAATGTCTATAAACTTGAACTTACCACTTGCTTGTGAAGCAACAGTGTGGCTCCCTCTATTCTGCCTCTGTGTTTAAAGAGAAGGCACCCTCAAACCACAAAGGGGCTGGCTAGCTTGGCAGAGGCAACAGTAGCAAGAGAGATTCTGTCTCCAACAAGGTGGAAAGCAAAGACTGGGAAACCCAAGGTTGTCTTCTGACTTTTATATGTGGACCATAATACATGTATACTCCCACACACATCCCACAGACACACATCATAGTCCTCCACACACAAATACAAAACTGTACACTCATACACATGTGCACACAAGAATGATGTTTTTAACATAAATTTAATGGTTACTCTTTTTTATTGATTATGGGTTTTTCAATGTATTTTAAAACTCATAATTACATCCAAATCCATCCACCTTCTCTCCCATGCCACATTCTGGAAATGCTTTCACTTTGCAATTGTTTCTACAGAAATCTAAATCATTCCGATCATAGTGGCTTTGCTGCTTTATCAAAGCTCAATCAAATGGTTGTGCAAGTTTGTGATGGCAATGTCTTGTGTGCAAGTTTAGCTCGTCTTAACTGCAATAGTCTGTTCATCTGTCTCTGCAGATGACAGCAGGGCTGTTCTCCTGGTGACAATATCATTAAAGGTCTGTGAAAATTATGATCCTCAGCTTCTTGTTTGTAAGGATGGAGGTAATGACTGCCAAGCTCTTTATATGAAGAAGCTGACCTTGGAATTAAAACATCTCTAAACTTTGAAATCAAAACAACTATTAATTATGTAAGAATTCCATACAATGATGTCAGATAAGACCATCCTCTGCTACATATGTATCTAGAGCTATGGCTCCATCCATGTACACTCTTTGGTTGGTGGTTTAGTCCCTGGGGGTTCTTTGTGGTCCAGTTAGTTGATATTGAAGGGGTTACAATCCCCTTCAGCTCCTTCCTCTAGCTCTTCCCTTTGGGTCCCAGGGATCAGTCTGATGGTTGGCTGTGAGTATCTGTGTCTGTATTGGTCAGGTGCTACTAGAACTTCTCAGGGAACAGCCATACTAGGCTCCTGTCAGCAAGTGCTTCTTGGCATCAGCAATAGTATGTGGGTTTGGTGTCTGCAGATGGGATGGCTCCCTAGGTGGAGTGATATTGTAGGACAATTTCCTGCTATATTGTATTTGCAGTAGAGCTCAGTGATTGGGCAGTAGAAGAGGAGGTGAAGCTTGGAGAAGGAAGAAGGAGAGGAAGCAACATGGAGGAAGAACTATGGGTCTCTAGCAGTCCTGGGTAGCAATTTTTATCAAAAGGTTAAATATTGGGTAACAATTCTAATTGGTTGGGCATCTTGTGTATTGAGAGTTTCCAAATATATAAATCCATTGGATAATCTTTAAGTTTTTAGAGTCTTCATTCTACCAGGTACCGCAAGAATGGCGGGTATTGTCTGGGGCTCAGCTAAGCTTTGTGGGGGCAGCATGGTGGGTTGGCAGGGCCAGCCGTGCTGATTACGCTGGTGACTCGTGGGTCTAGCTGCAGCACACTTAGCCTCTGGCCGCTGCTACTGTGGAACATGGAGGCGGGGAGCTAAGCAGAGCCACCCTGCCGATTAGATAGCCAGCCTGCGCCATGGCTTTTCTAAATATTACCCATTACAGGGTGGTCTCTGGATAGCTTTTCCTTCAGTCTCTATTCCATTTTTTGTCCCTGCCTTTCCTTTGAAAAGGAACATTTCTGGGTTAAAAAATTAGAGATATGTGGGCAGCCCCATCCCTCAACGGGCTATGCCAGTCTACTAGAGGTGGTCTCTACAGGTTCTATCTCTCCTTTGTTGTGTATTTCAGCTAAAGTCATCATCATTGCGTCCTGTGAGCCTCTTACTTCCCTGGAGTCTGGGACTTTCTAGTAGCTACCCCCAGTTCCTCACCCCCCACTGCTACATGTTTCTATTCAATTTCCTGAACCCTTGGTCCTGTGGAGGCTTGATGCCCCAGTACAGGGGTATGCTAGAGAAGTGGGGCGGGAGTGGGTGAGTGGGTGAAGTACCCTCATAGAGACAAAGGGGAGGGAAAAGGATGGGATGGGGGGTTGTACAGGGATAGCTAGGAAGGGGGATATCATTTGAAATGTAAATGAATAAAATGATTAATTAAATAGAAAGAGAGGATTTCGTTCAATGTATTTTGATCCTATTCACACACTCCTTGCTCTTCCCCTTAAGACTCTCCAGATCCACTCCCAGCTTCACACCTGCTCTCAAATGGGACCTCTAATTCACGGATAACCCCCAAATCAGGGACCATCACAGAAAAGACTGTAAGAGTCTCACATAGGAAAGACCAGAGTGAAGCAGTGTCTTCTAGACAGGGTAGGAGTACTGCATTCATGATCCCACAGCAACTATGATTGATTGCACAAGACTGATCAGATATCAAGCTAGAGCAACACGCCAATTCCGGCTGGGATGGGACCCATGAGCCCCGCCCCAACAAGGAGTAGTTAGGTTGACTATTGGTGGTTTATAGGGGAGGAAATCAGCTTCCTTTAAGGGTGTGGCTCCTGATAGTTTGGCCATGATCCAGTGGATAGCACACCAAGGAGATGAGCAGCAAAACTGGACTTGATAGGTCATTAAACTTTGGGATTTTTAATAAGACAGTAACTATAATCTTACACTACTGTATACATCTCTGTACTTTTGGTTAAGGTCCTAAAAGTAATTACATTTAATTTTCATTTGGATATTTAGCTCTGTAAACTGAATAAGGAATCGGTGGCATCATAATACTTATTCTCCCGTACCCTATGACTCACTGTTGAGTATTTCTCATAGTTCTTAGTTTTCCTTTATAAAGTCCTCATATGATATTAATTTTAATTAATTATACGACACATTCAAAGGTTATACTCCAGATTTTAGCTTTTGGATATTGAAGTTGAGAATGGTAAGCTCAATTGTCTCACTGAAGTTCTGAGACCCTTTACTTAAGATTTTAAAGTTACTTTGTTTTAAGATTTCTGGGAAATTTTTCATAAACAGAGACGATGGGTCTCTTTTGTATTTGAAGGGTAACTTGCCTTCATGTTTCACTTGCCGGTTTTATGGTGCCATCTTTTTCAGTCTCTTGGAGGGTGGGAACATGAACAGATGTTAAGAGAATAAGGCCACACCCAGTTCTGGAATCTCTTTTTCCCATCAATTTTCTTGGTGATTTTTTTTCCCAGTCTCTAATTATTTTTTACTCATTTATCTGTTCACTTAACAAAATGAGCTGGTGTTGGACCATGTATCTGCCTCCGGACTATGTGCTCAGAGTACACAAGTCCCTTCAGATATTGTCCCAACAATCAGAAAACACAGTATCATGGCAGAGATGGAAAAATAAATGAATAATTACACTGTCTAAACCACCATTCAACAGTATGGCAAAATGACCGTTGAGTCTTAATCACACCTCTCTAAATGTCCACTTATTGCTCAGTAAGATTGGGACAAGAACATCACCCATCTCCGCAGAGCACTCTGAGGAGCAGAGGACAGTTGGTTAAGGTGAGGGTCTGGCTGCCTGGGGTGGAGCAGCTTCTGAGACTGTTTAACATGAGTTCAGTCATGAGCGGCTCAGTCCGATGAAGAGAGTAAGGAGGAATTAAAGAAGAGAATGTTTGTATCTGAGGGAAAGTCTATGCAAAAGAAGAAATGATGCAACAGTTTAAGCAAAAAATCAAACCCAGGGAGACATGGGAGCAGATAGCAAATATGTTGCGGGTGTACCTGGGCCAGTTGGGTATATTGTAGTACTTACAACAGTCTCACATGCTGGAGGAAAAGACAAAAAGTTATAGACCTGTCTACCAAACCCACCAAAGCTGGCATTCTGATTACTAGTGATGATGAATGGGGGATATATGTGTCTGGTGCCCTGGAAAAACAAGGGTGTTTCTGGCCATTGAGTTAATCCATTAAGCATGAATCCATTGCTTCAGACTTATGGATTGCAAGCTCTTATCATCTAAGAATGCCTATCTCATGGATAGCTGTATCCATGGCCTTTCTTGAGAGCAGCCCTTCCTTAAAATGATGTCATCTCTTTGTCTATTTTGTTCCATAGATGCCAAAGATCTGCCACAAAGGAGTTCAAATTTCTTAGTGCCTTATGACACTAAGAAATGGTGTGATCATGTCCACCCCTCCCAAAAAAATTACTAGTAAATAAAAATTAAAATTTATGGTATAGCTTCCTGATGAAAATGTATTATTTAGAGATAAAGATCAACAGAAAGACGAGTATGAGAAAAGAGCCCTGTGGCCTTTCCCTGTTTGTTGCTTAACCAGGGGCTAAGTCCTCCAGAAAAGCTAACCTTAAAAGTGATAGATTCATCTTCCTGCCAATTCCTTGTGGGAAATATCTACATCAAAGACATTTAAATAGAGCAAACTCCAATTTCCCTGTGAACTTCATGCTTTTTAAGACAATAAGAATACTGGTTTACAAATCAGTTCTAACACCAAATAAGTTATTCTTTGACTTTTCTGAGATACTGGAGCCGAGCATGTGAAAGATCGATTGCCGAGCATGTACGAGACAGTTGATTTAATGCTCAGCAATGCAAGGAGATAGAAAAATTTGAAAGGGTTGGGATTGGTAGCCGGCATGCACACTTCTGAGATAATGGGACTTGTGATACAGAGGCAAGAGAATTAATATTTGAGGACAGTCTAGCTTTCTCAGAAATTCTGTTTCAAAATTTAAAAAAACCTAGGATAATTTTTGAACTAATCCATTTATCTACCCATCAACAGTTTATGGAAATCTTGTATACAGTGACTCCATAGTCACTGGCAGAAATAGAAAAATAAATACATGATCTGTTAAGTGTCATGCAATGTCTTCTGTTGTATATAGAAAAGGGAGACAGATTATGGTGCAATCTAAGTTAATAAATCCAGATAAACGTTACCACCTTGGAGTATCTGTGAGTAGTTGTGCTTAATGTCATTATAAAATGTGATTTAAATAGGGGCATTTTGTCACACCCCAGAACACACGACCTAACACGCTACCAGAATAACCCAGTCTACATCACAAGAAATTTCCCTATTGGAATCTCTAACTGAAACAATTGAGGCAGGGAGTCAGCCAGGGTAGCCTATGAGAAAGCATGTATTTTCCCCGAAAAGAGCACAGTGGAGCTGCTTCTTATCCCAAGGCTTCTGATAACACCATTGTCAACATTTCTTAATCTATCTAATCAGTGATTCCACAGACCCATCTGAATCAGTAGCTTTCCCTCCAGCCAGGGAGGTGAACTGTAAAGTATGACGACAAACTCTTGCAGAAGGGAGATCTGAGCTTTAAACACATGGTAACATTTATATTATTGGTGAATGTTCAAGTATTAACTGACCTTCTGCTTGTCTTTATACATCTACCTATAAAGACAGTTGATATTATCTCTCATTTGCAAAAGGCAAAACTGGGACCCAGGTGTCCATGTACATATATTTCTAGGGACACATATGCTAAATCTACTATATGTACGTACTGTATATCTCTACCATGGGCTCTTTTTCACTCTAGTATGAAAATTATTATAAACTCCCAGACACAGTTCAGCTCATGACAGATGGTTGGTCTGCTACTGTAGATTCAACAGATTTGCATAGGTACTATGATTACTAAGTTTATTACCTAAAACATTTTATGGCTACCCCTAAAGAGTTAGAATGGACTGAAATTGAAACAAAGTTGGTCTCGCTACCCTGGAAGTAAAGAATCAGTTAGGTAGGACTCTGGAGATGTGACTGGGCAAACCAAATGCCACTAAGGCGTATCTGGCCACAGAATGTAGCAGGGAGGCAGCCCAAGGATCTCCACTGCTTATCAAGTTGCATAAAAGGAAGACTGGCAGTATGCTGGAGAACTATACTTCTGAGATTCATCTGGATGATTATGAGAGCAAAATAAAGTTTACCAAATAAGCATTTATTGGGGCAGGGGAAAGGAACACAGCTTTCTTTAGTAGAATCTGGGACAGCTGCAGTCCCTCACAAGGATATCCCCTGTGAGTTGCAAGGCTTCTGTAACATGTGACCTTGGACTATTTATACAGAGGAGAGTATTCCTCTAAGAGGCAAGATCTGAGGCGTAAAACACAATCGATGTTTTATAGACTTTAGAGGGTGCATAATGAACCTCTGAAGTCAGAAAATATACCAAGCCTGACCTTTAGAGTTCTGCAGTGGAATCTGGCAACAGATAAGACAGAAGTTGGTCCAAAATTAACCCAAGTCTTCCTTAAACATATCATTCACTAACTCTGTTGTTTTGTCTTTGGATTACACTTATTCATTTATTTTTCTCCTTATTTGCTTTGTGCTTGATGTCTCTAGGGTGGGTCATGATAATATACTTAAAAATGTAAATCAAAAGAGTGCCTAGTGAACCAACTCCTACCATTTGTCTGCACTGTGCTATGCAAGGCTCATTTCTTTGTTGACACGATGCCCATTCGGGTCTGGCATTTGGCTGCTAAGAAGAAGGACAAGACAAGGAGGTGGATAGTAGCTTGGAGAGAGTATCTTGGGTTGTGATTCCAAGTCTTCTGTTATCAAGCATTGCACCACACTAACTCAAAACTGAGAGGCCATCACCTGCCACCTTAAAATCTCCTTTCCAGTGGCCCCTTAAAAAACAGTTAAACAAATGTCAGAAGACTCTAGTTGAATGTCGGTGTTCCATCATAAAAAGAAGAAGCTAAGTAGGTATGGTGGCTCACACCTATAATCCCAGATTTGGCAGTTAGATGCAGGATCAAGGATTCAAGACAAGCCTTGGCTACATAGTAAAACCCAGGCCAGCCTGGGCTATTTGAGATTCCATCCCACATTTTTTTTTAATCAGTAGCTAATGCTCAGGATTACCCTGTGTTTGATACAGCTTAGAGAAGAACCACACAGTAGGTCTGCAAGTTATCTGTATTTTAAGAGGTTGGAACACAGCTGGCGATGACCTGAGTTGTACATCGCTCACGCTGTAACAGGCACTCTATGAACACTGGTTCACCAGCTCTGTGATGCAGGTAGGTAATACTGGCACCTCTTTCCTGATAAGGAGACACATGCCGAGGCAGAAAAGTTCCTTATGGTAGAACCCAGATGGGTAGCCAACAGCATTTCCTGGATCTGAGACCTTGGTACCTCATTGTCCTGGAGGGATTCAGCTTGGTTTTCCACTACAAATAAACTCATACTCAATTTGCCTAACTGCTGAGAATACTACAGCTATATCTCATTTGAACCCGGAAAGGGAGAGACCTGAGAATTTTCTCATCTTCTTAGAGGACTGCAACAGTGTGAAACCAAAACCCCAGACCAAGGCGGACATTGTCAGTGGTACCAAAACTGTTCTGGGCCGTTTGTCTCTGGTACTTTTTCCCACCAAGGACATGTACCAACGCCTCAGCATATGATCTCAGCTGAAGTGTGATGAGCTTTTATTACCCATGCTGTTGGTTGTTCTGAGCCCTCATTCAGGAGATGGATTCAGCTGCTTGTTCCATTCTCATGGCTTTCGAATAGTGACATGAAGTGGAAACTTAAGGGTTCTTTGGAGAGTCAGTTATATTAGATAACATGTTGCTGGGGTGAACACGTGAAGGAGTGCTTTCCTGAAGTGGACACAGTTGAAAGGTTAAGACAGACTCATGAAGGAATGTTTGGCTAAAGCAGACACAGATGAATGGATCTTCTGCTAAAGCAAGCACATGAAAGGACACATGATGAAGGATTCTTTACAAAAGACACGCATGTATTGGTTTGCCTTACATTGTGTGGTTGAGCTTCATTTGTTGGGACTCCATAGAAAGAAATGCACCAAAAACCTTCTGGTGGTGTGCTGTAGTTTCTTGTTGTTTCCAAGGACTTGGGATGATTGGCAGAGTGATGTCAGTTGAGGCAAATGTACATGTTAAGGCAAGACGTGGTGAGGTAAGACCCATAGAGGACATGATATTTGAAGGGAGTATAAATAGAACTCGGAGGCTGAGCTGGGCTTGCTAATAGAGCTAGCTGCGCAATGCTTGTTGATCTCAAGTCTTCCCTGATCTTCACTTCAATGAGAGAGGCACAGCGAAGAATGTTTCCTGGTGTCCCTCCAGGTCCCTCCTACTGACTCATGCAGAGGCTGAGGCCTGGCTGTCTCTGCTAGATAGTGCCACCACTGCTGATTTGTGTTTGTTATCCTGACTCTACTGAACTGACCTGCTGGTGTATCCATGAGGTGTTTGCCAGTGGACTGAGCTGCCACTGCCAACCTGTGAACTAAACTGCTGATTTCCAGACAGCACAGATGGGAGTTGCCTCACAGAATCTTTCTAAACAGGTCCACTTCCCCAGCCCCCAATCCTTTCTTTCCCACTACCTCTGGTGGGTGGTGGGCTAAAAAGGAGGTTAAAGCATTGAATAACCATCATTAAAAGTAGGATTTGAAAGTTACAGTGACACATTCATACTGAGAAAGAAATTATAGACAAGTGTGCAAACTAAGGATATTTCCACAGAAGTTGGTTACAGACTTTGACCATATTCCTTTACCCTCACCCTACCTCCCTTTCTCTTCCTTCCCCACTGTTAGTGCCTCTGCTCCATAGTTTTGCTTCTGATTTCGTGTCATATAGATATATAATTTTATGTATCTCTGTGAAAACTAGGAGCCACAAATGAGGGAAAGCATAGGATATTTGTCTTTTTATTCTTGGTTAATTCACATAATATGATAATCTCCAGCTGTATCCTATTTCCCACAAGTAACATAATTTTGTTCTTTGTGGCTAAATAAATTCCATTGTGTATGAATACCACATTTTCTTTATCCACTCCTCTGTTAATGGGTATCCAGGTTAACTCCATAACTTACTGTGACAAGTACTGAAATAAATATCTATGCACAAGTGTCTCCGGGGTATGTTAGTTTAGAGTCTTTTGGGTAAATAACCAGGAGGAAATATTTCCATAAAAATTAAAAGTACGCCAGGCAGTGGTGGCCCATGCCTTTAATCCCAGCACTTGGGAGTTCAAGGCCGGCCTGGTCTACAGAGTGAGTTCCAGGACAGCTAGGACTACACAGAGAAACCCTGTCTCGAAAACCCCCTCCCCCCAAAATATTAAAAGTACAATTCTGAATAGTATTGGCCAATATTCTCCAGCAATGTAGGAAGCTGAGGCAGAAAGATCACATGTTCGAGACCTGCCTGGGTGGCAGACTACATTCAACACCACTCTGGGCTCTGTTCTATATCACTGGTATTATTTATGGCATCACTACCTATATCCAAGAATTATCTTTTTTTTCTCTCTCTCTACATAGGTAGAAACTCTTTTCATTACTGTTTAGATAATAGCTCTTCAAGTTGGGTGTGATGGCAAATGCATAAATGCCAGCACTTGGGATGCAGAGACAGCAAGCTTGTGAGTTTGAAGCCAATGTGACATACAAAGAAAGAGCCTGACTCGAAAGTAAGTGCATAAACCATAATTATACAACCAAATTAATGGATATGAGATGATATTGTCCATTTTCCTGATTATTATCATTAATGCTTTTGGTTATGTTTGGAAAACCAGTTTTCCAGTGTTTCCATCACCATTTACACATTATTGATTGTCCTATGATTCTGTCTGCATGCAGAGATGGTTAGGTCTCATTACCAATGCTCTTCCCACTGTACTTTGAAGGTTTCTTCCAGCAATGCTTCTCTGAGGCAGTTTAAATTGTGATTTGCTCATTTTAATTTTATGTGTCTGTGTGTTTTGCTTGCATTCATGTACATGTACTTCATGTATGTCTGGTGCCCTGGGAAGCCAGGAGAGGGTACCTGAGGCCCTGGAACTGGAGTGAAGTAAGGAAGGTTATCAGTCATCATGTGGGTGGTGCAAACTGAACGTAGGTTCTCTACGAGAACGGCACATGCTCTTAACATGTGAGTCGTCTGAGAAACCCCTGCAGTGATAGTTTTATCTGGTGCCTTTCATGAAAGTAATCTTGCTGAGACCCTCTATGTTTTATGATATTTTCTGTAAATCATGTTTTCCTTCAAAAATTGACTCCATTTGAGTTTTCCCAGCTCTTGTCTTATGAATCTTTAATTTCTTCTGCTTCATATGACTGGTTTCAGCTGTGTTGTTCAAGTGGGGCTTTGTGAACTGTTTCACACTGCACATTTTCTTTTTCTTAAGCTAGCTAACAGCCTGCTCTCTTTAAGCCACCGGCTTTTCTCTTTACCTGTTGTTTCTTTTACATACAGAAATGAGCACCAACTCATGTTTCATTCTGATGCTCCCATACATCTGTATTTCTCATTTTTACAGCTCCCATTTTTCTTCCTATTCTTTCTACCATACTCTTTACCTCTCGTTAATCCCCTTTCTTGTTCCCCACTCTGGTCTCCGTTTCATATTAGATTTGTAGATGATAAATGATGAGTGTAGTTAGATGATAGATAGATAGATAGATAGATAGATAGATAGATAGATAGATAAATGACAGATGACAGATAGATATAGATGGTTTGAATGAAAATGACTGCCATAGGCTAATATATTTGAATGTTTGGCCACTAATTAGTAACCAAAAGGAAAGAATTAGTAGGTGTGGTTTTATTGGAGGAAGTGTGTCACTAGGGGTGGGCTTTGGAGTTTCAGAAGCCCTCAGAAAGCATAGTCTTACTCTCTGTTTCCTGCTTGTAGAACAGATGTAAGCTCTTGGTTACTGCTCAGGTTTAAGTGTCTGTCTGCTGCCTTGCTGACTACCATAGTGATCAGGGACTCACCCTCTGAAACTGTAAGCAATGCCCCAATTAAATGCTTTTTTGGTTTTTGTTTACAAGTTGCTTTGGTCCTTGAGCAATGAATGAGTATCCTGTATAGACACGTGATAGAAAGACAGACAAATGATAGACGTGATGTTTAATCTAGATTCTGTACAAAAGAGTCTTTGTTTTGTTTCTCCAGCATCCAGCTCTCATGTACCCTCCTTCTACTTTCATGTCATAAGTACATGTTATTTGTTCAGCTACTTAGAGTCTTTTCCAGAAAGTTCTTGCCTGTGCCTAGATCTTCAAGTGTTTTACCCACATTTTCCTCTAAAGGTTTCAAGTTTCAAGGCTTTACACCAAGTTTCTTGAAGTCTTTTTTGAATTTATTTCCATCTATGCTGGGGGTGGGAGACCTAGTTTGGTTTTTCTAATTGTGAATATCCAGTATTCTCAGCGACAGTTTCTAAAGAAACCAGCTTTCCAGTGTGTACTTTTGACACCTTCATGAAAAAATTAGTAAACTTATCATATTTCTACTTCTCTGAAATTAGAAAATATGAGCCATGATATCTCTGTCAGAATCCCTTCTGTCATTGTGACACACTATGACAGCTGGAGATGGCATGGAGATGAATCAATGTGACTGATCAAACACATTTTCATTATTGAATTTCATATAATTTTCATATCATGAATTTTTAAACCGTTAAAAATATTAAAAATTGTCTATGTTATCTAGGACATATAAGATTTCAATCAAGTTTAATGTAAATTCAGTGATGGTTTGCTGGTCTCTACCTCATCTGCTCCCTTCAGATTTTTTTAATAATGTATATTATTTCTTAAATATAAACAATAAGAGAAAAATTGTCTGTTATCTCTCTTCCCTCAAGATCTTTCTTCCTCCTCTGTCGCAGGAATCATTAAAAACAAAAAGCAGTTCCCAAGCTAGTGCACCAGAGCTCCAAAATCTCTCTACAACTAGTTAAGTTCCCTTGATGGGTCACTACCAGGCCAGTCCCATGCTTCAAAACCCCCACAGCCTTTGTGATGCACATCAGACAAACCCATGCTTTGCCACTGTCCAGTCATAGTGAGAAGAAAAACACCACAGAAACTTAGTTCCGAAACAATGGTAACTCAATCTCTGAGTGCAACATCTAGAATGCTAATCTTGTAAGCCATGTTAAATCTAAATCCTCCCGTGGCAAATCCTGGTGGATTTGCCATAAACTGGGAGACACTGGTAGCTACCTCTTGCCCTATCACTATCCAGTCTGAACTCCCTCTAACCTCTCTCCTGCTCCTTCTCTTTCTCCATCCAACCCAGAAGTCCCACCTCCTCCTCCTCCTCACCCAGTGATTGGCTCCTTTATTCATTAGGGGATTGGCCCTAAGTATGTGACTCACTCCTTGTCTTCAGCCCCTCCCAGGAGAACATAATTAGCATTAAAATACAAACAACACCAGGCCCATCCACAATACTCTTCCTCCCTTTTCTCCTCCTCCCTTTCTTCCTCCTCCCCTCCTCCTCTTCTTCCTCCTCCTTACCAATGGTTCTTTTATAGCTTGCTCGATTCTACTGATTCTCCAAACTAAACACACACATCCCAGGACTTGATGATGCGAAGATCCACATAGAAGTGAGAACATCTGACACTGTGTTCTGATGCCTTCCCTTTCTCAGCCTTGTTCTCTCACCCGCATTAGCTCCCTATTTTACTTCCTGCTGTTAAATAAGAGCATGGTCCTGTTGTTCACCTTCCTTGACTAGCTTTGACTCTGATCAATCGTAGAGAGAAAAACTACAGATGGACCCCCTTTGTTCACCAATCAAAATCTTTCCAGTATCCACAGTCCATATGAATATCCAAAGCTTTTTCTATTTAGCAAAAGATAAAGACCTAAACTGAGAAGGCAGTAAACAGTAGGCTTTGAGAACATAAATCTTGGAAATCCCTAGTAGCAACTCTGAAATTTAAAACTATAAACATAGACCATAAGGCTCTCAGTAAAGTGGAAGCTAAACATCAAAGGAACAGTGACCACAAGGGCTGCACAAAAATGAAGAACCTGAAGATTTATTGAAGGACTGGGCATTGTCAGCTCCTGTTTTCTCACTATAAATGGGTCTAAGAGCTTTGGAAAATTCTTTCTCACATTCTATCTCTTGGGTTGTTTTCCATCTCTCTGGGAGCATCGCAAACCATGGAGAGAATGAGGGGGAGATAGAGCCATCTTCAGAGAAGAAGGTTTTAGAATTAAAATCAGCAACAAACATAAACACAGACACATCTGCACATATGTATCACATACGTATTCTATATTCACATATGTAGTTTATCATCTATCATCTATCTAGCTATCATCTATCTATTACCTATTCGTTTATCTGTCTGTGTGTCTGTCTGTTTGTCTGTCTATCATCTATCTTTCTAGTTTCTTTGGTCTCCAGAGTCCATGCCAACTTCCAGGAACAAGCTAGGCTCCCAGAAGCATTCTCAATCAAGGGTTCTTGGCACACACCAGGTTTACTAAAGAAAAATGTCTTTTGAGCCATATCTTGGATTTTGAAACCCAGCCAGGACAGCTTTGAGAGCAAGAGGACAAGCAATTTCAGAACATTTTATGTCACGTGTTTACAGCCTCTTGGCTTTATAATCTTATAAAACTGAATTTCCCTCCTCCCAAATGCTTGTCTCTATTAGTCATCTCAGAGGGGATCTCACTAAGGCTTAGCAGGCTGGCCTTTCAGTCCTCCCAGCGGCCTGCAACCCCGTGCTTTCTTTGCAGCACTATTTACTTATAAGCTTGGTTTTGGCAGCTAGTAGGTTTATTTTACATTTTACTGAAGTGTGAGGGGAAATAACTGATAGGAAAACTAAACAAATTCCCTCACAAAATGGTATCTCCAGACAAGCAAAGTACCTGAAGGAGTCAAACATCCGGGTGCCCAAGGCTCAGCCCAGTTTTTCTTCCCTATAAGGCATCCTCTTCGGAGTCTCCTCTGGCTAGGCCTGGTGATGAGATCCCCTGGAAAGTAATCACTAGGGCAGGAAGGCTGCATCCACCGTGGAACTTCACTGCAAGCATGTCGCCTGCCTCCCAGAGTTCCCTCTAAGATTCAAAGAACCAGGTGTAGAGACCCCCTCATTGCTGCATTAAACACAGAGTACTGATCCCCAAAACAGTCAATCTCTCATTCCACATACAGTAACATGAAAATTTCCCTTTATAAGTGATCATTTATGTCTCTATAATATGCACGCACACACATGCACACACACGCGCGCACACACACACACACACACACACACACACACACACACACACATAAGTACATACGCTCATACACACATTCTTACTCTCCAGCACTCTGTATCCCTAGCTACCTTGGAACTCGCTATATAAACCACACTGGACTTAACCTCACAGAGATCTACCAGCCTCTGCCCCCCAAGTGGTGAGATTTAGATGGACTTCCAAGTCAATCTCAAAATACAGCATTTAAGTATGAACAAAATAGTCTATAAAAGTTAGTTCCAAGGATATAGAAAAGATCATAGAATTATCTCTCAAGAGTATAAGAACTTGGACATATTTTTGAACATAAAAATGCAGACAGGCTAAGGGTTTTGCATAAAAGAACACCCAGTACTCGTTCATAAAGTACACAAAATAGATGCCAGCTTTTTCTCCAACTCTTTTTAGTGTGTATGTGTGTGTGTGTGTACAACCCTGGGTGGCACTCAATATTTTATGTGAATTTTAGTGTCTCTTCCATGATAAAAATATTATGAGCTGTTAATGTGACCCCCTGTGACCCCCTTACCTAGGCCTTCTAAACTAAAGCCTAGCCTGGACAACTGAGGAGTGGATACAATTTTAGAGTTTGGTTGCCCCTAGGATGACAGCAGCAGCGGAAAGCTAGGTGACAGCGTGCTATGGAATGCAGCTAAAACACTAGTATCTCACACAGAAAAATCCCTTTGTTGCTTATGTTCTGTGCCCACTGTGAGATCCTCTGGGATCTACTTCCTATCTCTTCAGTGAAGATCCCAGGCTGAGAAGCCTGCCTCCATCCATAGAATAGCTAGTTCCCCTGGCGAAAGGAAGCAGAGACTAGGTAGAATCACAAACTGTCTGCTGATACTCAGAGTCCATTTTCCAAGCAAATTAAGGCTCCACTTCACAAAATGAAAACTGCACTTTCCCCATGAAGCTGACGTGAGAACTAGATTCAAATTAAAACCCTGAGGCCTACCAGAAAAAAATAATACATTTGCATTATATTTCTGTCCTTTCTTACTGATAAAACTTGAAAAATGGACAGAACTGTTCATTAAACTTTACTATTTAATTTGACCTTCCAATGAAGGGCAAGCTTTTGGATATATTTCATACAAAAAAAAAAAAAAAAGGCAATGTTTATAGTAATAGAAGTTTCACCAAGACCTTGTCCTTGGAGGCTTCGTCTGCAGAGGGAAATTGAGGAAAGCAACCAGCTCCAGGGCTCTGGCATGTGTGGGACCAAAAGGGAAAACGACCTCTGTAAAAGCTGTGCTTGTGTCACATGAGCAGAGGGAAGCCATCAGCAGGAGATGGAGGTAGGTGACTGTGCTCCAAGACTGAGATTGTCAAAACCTGGAGCATCACAAGCTTCCTTGCCAGGCATTGGTGTATCCTGAGAGAGGCAGGGTATGCTGCAGGGGAGTTGTTTCCAAAGAACTGTATGACCAAACGTTGAAGAACGCATGGATATTGAAGAAAAGAAAAAACAGAACAAGAAATGGCAATAAAAACAGCAAAAATATTAATAATAATAAAAGGCCCCGCCCTAAACAAAAAGCAGACAAATGTATGGTTCATTGAGAGTAGAGTAACCATAGCAGGAGGCCTCACACCTGGCTTAACTCCTACCTCTGTCCTTTCTAGAAGGAATAACATACTCATCTCCTGAAATAAACATCACACAGAGCAGCCCTTATTATAAGGCAGAGGATGTCTAGACTTCAATAAAAATCAGAGAAGAAAGGAAACGAAAGCAGAATATCACCCTGAACCTGAAACACGGTACTCCTTAAAAGCAGACTCAGCTATCACCCAGATGTTGGAAGCATCTGGCAAGGAATTCTAAATAACTATGACTGATACATTATGGGCTCTCATTGTAAAGATCCATTAGGGTCTGGCAGGATGGGCTACTGGTTAGGAAAGCTGGCTGCTCTTCCAGAGAACCCAAGTTCAGTTCTTATCACCGACGCTGACTTACACAACTTGTAACTACAGCTCCAGAAGAACTGGCGATCTTGTCTGGTCTCCGTAGGCATGTACATACATGGCACACACACACACACACACACACACACACACACACACACACACACATACACACACACACACGCACAACTAAAATAAAGTAATTTTTTAGAAAGGTAAACAGGAGGATTGACAGGAGGTTGGCCAGCATGAGCTAAAAAGTTCTGGGCTAGCCTGGGAATAAGTAAATCAAATCATCTCAAAAATTCAACAAAGGAAAAAAATATTACGTGACATCTTTTGAGAAGAAAACAATCACAATAGTAGGCAACAAAGTTGGGTCTATATAAAACAAATAAATATATTTTACATTTTATCACTCTTAAGAGACAGTTGTCTGAGCCATAGCTAGAAATGCACAATGAACTTATAGCATATATTAAAATGTGCAGCCTGCAACACAGCAACAAACGACAAGAAAACAGAATTATCTGTGTATCATTAAGAGTTCTTACATTATAGATGAAGAGGTAGCATATTTAAATGTAAATATTGACTGATGAAATATATATACAGGAAAATCCAAGAATACCGTTGAACATTCTTTAAAGTACATGGGTAGCATGTCAGAGAAAGTAAAAAGAAGCCGTGAAAAGACTTTATACTAAAGGAGAAATGAAGAAGGAAAACATAGTAAATTAACAGAAAATCAATAGAAAGCTAGATTTGAATCCAATAATACCAGTAAGCATCACCTTTAAAGTAATAGGAATAAACTAGTGAACTCAAAGCTGTGGCAGCAGTAGAGTCTAAGACTGCCAATATGCTAACCACAAGAAATCAGTTTCATTCATAGATACAAGTATTTAAATGTATCCATTTTACCTTGGGTGTGTTTGCATGTCTTTGATACTTCTTTGCTTAGTTCTATTTAAGTTGATGCATTTGCAGTCATCCTGTTACCAGTCTAAGGTCTGTAGAGTCTGTAATGATGCCTTACTTTTCATTGTAAATATGAAGAATTTATCTTTTTCTGTTGGGTTTCTGGTACATTCTCACTAAAGCTTTATATATTTTTATGAATTTTTGTGTCCTGTGTTGTTCTGTTTAAAGTTTCATGGATCTACACTTATCTTTTTATTATTATTCTTTTTTGATTTATTTGAAGTAAAGTTTTAATTTCTAGTTCCTAAGATCAAAGCTTAAATGACTTACCCTAGTCTTCTCTTTTTAACATAAACACTTGAAGTTATAATTTTCTACAATATACTTAATTAATAGCATCTTGCTTACAAGGTTGATATGCTGTGTTTTCAACTTCGTTTTATCCTTTGCCAGTTTATAATAGTTTAAAATTTCCCTTGAGACTTCTTTGACCTATGGCTATTATCATTTATTTTAGCTTGGTGAGTCATTGGTTTATTGAGGTTACTACAGGAGAGTGGGTGACTTTGGGGCAATGGCATCACTAAAAAACCTGCCGTAAAATGGATGTTAACAGACAAAACCTTCATGACTGGATTCTCTGTAATTTGCTGTAGCTGTATCAGAGAGATAGAAGCCTTTCCCCCTTGCAGGTGTTTACTGAGAAGGGCCCCATGAGTCTTACAACTTTCATGTTGGCTTTATGAGCCTCTACTCTTATCCCCAGAGGAAAAAGTTTCAATAAGTGGGAAGATCAATTATTAATTTTAATTGTTCTTAAGATTCAAAGAACACCACAAGGAGTCTGTCTTCAGTTGGATTAGATTTCAGACCAGTTTATTTCTCAGGCATTAGTAAAAGCAGTGGCTCAAATAGAAAAAAAAAACCCAAAAAACTGAAAGCTAAGTGTGGTACACATCTGGGCAGAACAGATAGAGACTATTAGCGAGAATAGAGAAATGTACAGCCAAAGTAAAACCAGTAGCTAAAGCCTGTCATACGTGGGCATGGTAGGGATGGCAGTGTACCTCTCTTAAGCTGACTTCTCTAAGGAGATCTCCGAGGATATGTACTGTGCCCAGAACAAAGCCGGTGCAATCGTGTGTCCAGATCAATGGATCAATAAATAAAAACTACAAACCCTCACTTGAGGGAAATGAAGACAATATCTAGAGTTGCAATCAGTATTTAGATTTCCAGACTCAACAAAACTTATACAATATGACAGGAAAGACACAGGGAACTTTCACTCACCTTTGCTGAAATGGGTGTGGCAGGCAGTAGAAACCTTGAGAAAACCAACCAAGGTGCCACGTGTATCACACAAAGTCTTCCAAATAGCTAAGATGGCTATGTTCAAAGAACAAACAGAAGCCATGCTTTTAGAGTGAAAGAGGCTTTAATAGCAAAATCTTGTAAAATAGAGACTGTTGATGCAGAGGCAGCAAACAAAAGCCAACTAACCACTACATTTGAACATTACTTACCATAACTAAAATAAAAACCCATGGAACCCAATAGTGGAATCTCATCAAACATATAGAATTGCTTAAAAATACACAAAATACTACCATGTGATTTTTCACATTATTTTATTACTAATTTTGATTATTTATGGTCTCTAGATTGTTCATGGGGTTGTCCATCTTACTAAGTTTCACAGAGAGCCAGCTCTTGTATAAATTTGTTAATAGTCTCACTCTTATTTTTAACTTTCAATATTTCTCTTTTTTTTAGAACTTCTGTGTGTATATGATTTCTACCATTGAGTATTTTATTCGTGTATTTTCATTTTTTATAGTATAGCAATAACACCCAGGGACTTGGATTGTTGTGTTAATAGATCTTTGGCCACTTATTCTAATGGTAGTTTGTTTCTTACTGGTTTAAAATTGAATACATTATTTTGTTGTTTTTGTTGGTTCAAGTAATATAAATATGTAACTAAAGAGAAAGTAAGCTCTTACTCAGTCTTTCTTTTAATACATTTACAGCATTCCCATGGCTAATAGTCAATTATTTCAAATATTTTTATTCATATAAATATGCATTGAGCTTTTCAAAGGCTGAAAATGTCCTTTCTTATGCTCACATCCTTGCCTGCATGTGCAAATATTTCCCTACAAGAGATTCCAGGGAGTGGGTTTCCTGGGTCAAGGGGTATGTACATGTTTAAATTTGATAAGTGTTCTCAAATCGCACTGCACAAAAGACTGTATCAGTTCACACTACAGTGGTGTGTATCCACACATATTTTCCTACATCCTGCCTGACCTTGATAAATCACCAACATTTTAATTTATAATTTGATCCCTGCAGTATTTAAGCAGATAAGCATTCATTTCTAATGGGCTTATTTTTTCTTTCCTTTTGCTATTATGGGTTGGTTAGCATTGTATTGTTGTTTCAATTTTTCTTGCAACAATTTCATTCAGGAAGCTATTTGTAAACATTTTATTTTTCAAAATGTTTTGAGATGTTCTATGAACTATGCCATGACAAAGTACCTTAAAAAGTATTTCCTTAATAGTATATAAAAGTCAATATTAGCATATTATATGTAATATAGTATTACTTATATTGTATTGGTTTTCTGCACATCCTGTTCAGTTTATTCAAAACCAAGGCATTTTAAAAATGTTCATTATGCTATTCCTTTCCCATATTGTCTAAAATGGTTTTCATTTAGCTACAAACCTCTCTATATCTCTAGAATTAAATAGTGGAATCCTGGATGTTGACCCACATAGTTAGCATCTATCACATAGTAATAATCCACAAAATAATAATTTGAAACTGTAGTGAGGATTTATATAGGAGCCAGTGCCACTTTTCTTGATTGACACAGCACAGGTACAAAGAAGAGAAGATCAGAACGCTGGGTGTATTTTTCCTTTAATCTGAGAACATTATGGAGAAAGGTAGTAAAGCTACATGGCTCTCAAGGGCACAAACTTGGATCATTGGCATCATATCCTAAACCTCAAAGTTGGGGATCAAATCCAGGGCCTTCAGCATCTGAAGCAACTGATTCACAGCCTGCCGCCGGTACTGTGACAGCAGCACAAGCTTAAGAAGGTAACAGTGTCTTATTTTGAGTCTCCTGAAAGAGTTACATTTTTAAACCAGGCACAGTTAGGAGACTGAGGCAGGAGTGAATTGAAGGCCAATGTGGCAATCTAGAAAGTTTGGGGCAGCTCAAGGAGCACAGCAAGTAAGACCCTGCATCAGAAAAGAGAAGGGAAGGGAACTCAACTTTAACAAACACATGAAGAGGCACAGGTACCCCTGTGTTTACTTTTGATGCAAGAGAGAATTAAAGATAGCTTCCGTTGCCTTGGAGCTGAAATTAGACGCACAATAGGAACTTTTAAAAAATAATGGTCTGGTAAAAAAAATAAATAAAATAAATGTGAAAGAAGAAAATAAAATGTGGAGGAAAAAGAGAGGGAGAGCCGAGCTTCTTGTTCTAGCTACTCTGGAGTCTGAGGCAGGAATGTTGGAAGTTCAAGGACAGGCTGGGCAACTCCGTGAAACACTATTAAAAAGTAAAAAGCACAAAAGAAAACGGTGAATATAGCTGGGTTATGACAGAGCACTATCCTAACATATGCATGACCAGGATTCATCCCCTAGTACAAAATCAAATCATAACAAAGCAAACTGAGGTCTATAAAATACTAACAAGTGGGGGCTGAAGGCACTGATAATGGAGGGACTGTCCTAAGCAGGGGTCTAATTCAACCTGGATGTTACGTGGATTCTGTAATGTCACCATTACTAATAAGTAAGCCCTGTGCAAATACAAATATAACATACAGGTAGTTTTAAGCAAGTAAAGAAGGGCTGGTGGTTAAGAGGACCTAAGTTCAGTTCCTAGCTCTGACTTTTGGTGGTTCAAAGCCTTCTGTAACTCCCGCAGTGGCAGAACTATTGCCCCTGTTCTTGGCCTGCGTGGGCAACCACACATCACACATGCACATATAGAATTTAAAAATAATATCTCTTTTTAAGGCAAATAGAGAACATTTTCCATCTATGTACATGATAATGCAAAAGTGATTATTTAACCAGGTCTTTCTAATTAGAAATATGTTTCTTCCATTCCTTTAACCAATGGCAGTTTGTCCCTATGAAAGATGAGTATTGTACAATGTCTACCATTATACAGTTTCTTCTCAGACTCAGATATCCCTTCTCACAGCTCTAAAGAGAAGAGTTTCTGGCCCTAGTGGTGTCAGGGAACATCTCTATCACTCCATGAGGGTTCGGGGAACATCCCAGGAGAGGGGACAGAAAGAATGTTAAGTGCCAAAGGACAAGAAGATATGAACCAAAAAGGCATCTTCCAAACACCATGAACTCCCTGTAGCTGCGGCTCTGTGTGTGTGTGTGTGTGTGTGTGTGTGTGATCTCTAAGAGCCGCACAAGACTGGGGCCCCTCAACCTGTCAGCACAGATGTAGGAGGGGCCCACCAGACACCACCATTCCTGGAGGAATTGTGGGAATTTAACCCTTTGTTGAGGAAGGGTGTGTCGTTTTCATCAGTGTATAGTGACTGATAAGTTGCCATGCTACAGTAAATAATCTCTCTCCCATGCTTGGGCAAGAAGCTCTCATTGTACCGATGGTTCAAAAAGAAGCCACGAAAGTAGGTGGGGAGCTTGCAGAGAAGAGGCTCCCCAAGTGGGAGAGAGCGGGGGGGGGTAAGGGAGGGGAGCTTGCAGAGAAGGGGGTCCCCAAGTGGGAGAGGGCAGGGGTAAGGGAGGGGGTGGGGTGTGAATATGACTTAAAAGTCATACATGTTTGAAGCTCTCAAGTAATTTTTAACTGAAGAGAGTTTGCAGTTTCTAAAGGATAGTTTAATATTTTCCTTTATAGTATAGACATAAGAAGCCTTGCTGCAGATCCCCACCCACAGGCATTCCTGGTGACAGAGTGGACGACAAATGGAACATCTACCTGCATTTCATGCTGTAGCCAGACCACATCTGTCCCAGCTACAGTAAGTTCCCCATTAATGAGGGGAAGTTAAAGGATCTCTAAACTTTCTCTCAGTTCGTACATTTTCTGTTTCCACATTAACTTTGTCCTGAGCAAATACTTATTTCAAAACCAACGCATTTTTTTTCCTATCCTATACTGTCAGATTTATTAGAGGAAAAAGCACAAAGTTATGAAAAGTACCACCCATCACTCTGACCACCTTTATTATCCACTAACAGTATTTATATGTCTATACCAATCTCTTATAGTCTTATCTAACTGCAGTTATATTGAGACAAAATTACACATCAGATTTCTATTACTGAATATTATCAAATGTAGAATTTACATGTCACTAATGTTCACTCCATATCCCACTGCATGGCTATATGATCCTTTATTTCTTTTCTTGTTTTTCATTTTTATGATGGCTTCTATGTTTACACAGACGTAAAAATTGCAAATTGCAATGAATTATACATATACTTTCTAGTTCTCTGTTAAAGGATCCAAGTCACACAGGAAAAGGATCATTCTGTGCCAGCCTTTGGTTTGGGGAGCTTCCCACATGTGAGCCCCTTTAGTCTTCATACACATTTCTTTGAATGAGTTCTGCCACCTTCACTCTGGGCAGACCGAGTCTGAGGCATGCAGGAGAGGTTAAGTTCTTCCCCTGTGGCTAGGTGCTAAGCAGCACAGTTGAAGATGAAGCGTACGTTCTGAAGATACACTGTCCCAGGAATACCTGTGAGCAGACACAACCACACCCAAAGACCGAGTCTCTTTAGGTCAGTGCAAGGGCAGGTTGTTGCATCAAGTCTCTATTAAAATTGACAGCACATAGAAGAATGAGGCATCCTCACTACTCAAATACCTGTCTCAGATAGAAGTACTTGTTCATGTGTGGTATGTCTGTTTATAAGCAGATTGCCTCTAGTATGAGGTACCTAAACTACTTCAGAAGTAGAAAACCCACATGCCCCCACCCCTAAGCATTATAAAAAAATTTGCAGGAGTCACAAAAGCACCCTTATTCTTAAAGCAGAAGTCCCATAGCAGATGCACTTTTAAAACGTACTAGTCTATGTATACGCTTTCTTCATAAATTTGAAACCTGCATATACCTCTCTCCTAAAGAACCAAATGGTAACCATTACAGAAAGTTTGCATCTCTTTCTCTTCAATCTCTCTGGGCATGATTGGCATGCTCAATGAGCAAGGTATGGAAGGGGCTCCAATTCAACAGGGACCTAATAGTACCCAATGCAACCTCGGGTTGAATTAAGTGTAACCTCACAGTATCACTTTCAGACATAGGTTTACTGTTTAATTAATCAAGTTTTCATCCACATTGCCTATTTTTTCTACTGAGTCCTGCCAAAAACACTCTTTGGCAGATGGTAAAATAATGAAATCATTGGCTCTAAAATCAAAAATCTTGGAGATAATTAGAAGACTTGATACAGGTAACATTTATTAGTCATGAAGATTTTGACAGCCCAGAGGATTCTTCAACCCACACAATTTCTAAAGGAAGAAAAAAAAAATCTTTTTTTGAACACTGATCAAATTATGCTTCTTTGACAAGAAAGAAACACACTTCACGTGGTCTAACCAGCAAAGTTTTTTTTTTCATTTAATAAAGTTTAAGCATAAAGAAGGAAAGACGTGCTTTATCAAACCCATTTCATTTACTGAGCCACAAGTGAGCATTAAACACTGTGACTAGGGGGCTGGCCCAATCAATAGTCTCCTGGTTGGTTGAAGAAGGTCTTGTTATGGGACCATGGAGACCTAAGGACGTGACTTCTATTCCAGAACACACTTAAAAAATATGAATGTTGGGAGGTGGAGACTGGTGGATCCTTAGGGCTCACTGGCCAGCCAGGTCAGCCTACTTCACAACTCCCAGGTCAAGGAGAGATCTGCCTTTTAAAACAGGAAGCTGGGAGAAGAGGCAGTAAGGGTGATCTGAAGACTCTTGTAAGCAAAAGGAACAGTCAAGCAAAAAGTCACAGAAAGGATGCACCCTCTCCGTTCAAGAACGCAAACTGGGAGGCTGAGGTAAGAAGCATGGAGGAGGTAAATGTAAGGAGTCAGTCAGGGCCTTGTCATGCTTATGAGCTTAGACTTCCTCCAGGAAGCTCTGGGAGTTATGAGCAGAGAAGTGACATGATTTGATTTATGTCATTTAAATAGCACCGGGATCATTAGGTCGAAAAATAAAACACAGAGACTCTAGCCTTTGAAATATCTCAGATGGCAGCTTGTTATGGGGTGGTAGCAACAGATATAGTAAAAACATTCTGGAAAGGACAGTTAAAGATATGCTCTTAAAGTTAGGACAAACATGCATATACTGGAGAGTCAAGCCTAGGGTGATCTGTGGGCTGTGTGGTGATGCAGTTGATGATGCAGGGTACCCAGGGGAAGGTGTGACAATTCTGTTTGGAGTCTCTGCCTGATGTGCCTACTGTCGACTTAGATGGAAAAGGCTCAAAGAGTGTTAGCAAAACTCACAGCACAGGTAAGGCAAACTCAAGTTGAGAGCCTTAAATTTAAAGGTACCATTTAAGCATGAGTTCCATGAATATATATATATAAAGGGGGGTGGGGATATGAAGGCTGTGCCCTGAAAAAGTCTAGTCTGAGAGGTAGAAGAATACAGGGAGAGAGAATGAGAAGAAACAGCTTGGTAAGTAGAACTCAGTGTAGTGTCCTGAAACCCAAGGAAAGGAAAATGCAAATTATTGATGTATTTAATAGGCAGTTGATAGATAGATAGATAGATAGATAGATAGATAGATAGATAGATGACAAAGGGATAATGGATAAGATAACAACCATAGATAGATAATTGATATATAGATAAACAATAGAAGATAAATCAATAGAGGATACACAGATAGATATAGACAGATGATAGATAGATAGATAGATAGATAGATAGATAGATAGATAGATAGATAGATAGAGACTGGAAGATAGACATAGATAGCTAGGTATGTAGATAGAGGATAGGAAGGTAGATAAATAGATAATGATAGATGATAGATTAGATAGATAGGTAGATAGATAGATAGATAATAGATAGATGATACATAGATAGATAGATGATAGATAGATAGATAGATAATAGATAGATGATACATAGATAGATAGATGATACATAGATGATAGATAGATGATAGATAGATAGATAGATAGATAATAGATAGATGATAGATAGATAGATAGATAGATAATAGATAGATGATAGATAGATGATAGATAGATAGATAGATAGATAGATAGATAGATAGATAGATAATAGATAGATGATACATAGATGATACATAGTTAGATGATAGATGATAGAGTTCAAGCTCATCAACAATGAAAGACAAACAGACAAACAAAGAGAAAACCTGAAACCACCCGAGTATTTGTAGCTATAAAAATCAGCATTTCAGGTCATTCTTGGCACAATTGACAGGGGAGTTCTTCAGATGCAAGTACAAAATTTTCTTCTGTGTCCCCAGATCCCAGCACAAAGCCTCTGACATACTGCCATTACCACTAACTCGACTACGAGCTGCTTCTATTGATCCCATTCATATATATGAAACTGGGTAAGGCCAAGGGTTCTCTAAAACCACCTTAGAATCTTCCTGATCGCTTGTTAAACCTTCGACTGGAAGGTGAGTCATGGGGTCTTTCCATTCTAATAATCCCCTAATAGTACTGAGCTGGGAGGTGCAGGTACATTGCACATTGTGGGAAACTGTACAACCTACACAGTGGATCTTGTAAGCAGGGAGACAGAAGCTTAGAGACATTATCAGGGTTAGGGTTAAATCCTACTTTGTCTGCCTCCAACTGTGCCATTTTCATCCACATGGCCTGGCCTTGCTCAGATGGACAGACAGACAGATGGGTGTCCTTAGAGCATTCTTCTAGGCTTCAGCAAATTGTAACTTGGTAAAAATCCAATTTCCACACATGAGAAGAGGAGGACACAGTCTTTTATGGGTTGGCTAATGCTTAAGCAATAGTTACAAAGGCCGTCATTTGTCCCTATGCGCCCAAGTGCCATTTGAACCTTGGCTCTAAATAAGGGGCACGTTCTCTTCTCATCAGCTTTGCCAGCCTCTCCCCAATTCTTACCAGGCCTTGTCCTTCTGTGGAGGTACAGACTTTCTCTCAAGTAGTTTCCTTAACCATTTTCTAACTTACTAATTTGCTAACTTATCATCATTCTCCCATAAGTCATTTTTCTTGCCTACAAACTCCTTTCTCCGACTTATCTCTGAAATCCTTTATTTCTAACAAATTTAAATGATTTTTCTTTTATGCAGGATAATTCAAAAGTTATATTTAAGAAAATAATCTTCAAAGAGGGAGACTTCTGTTTAATAATATCCATAGGAAAGTGGGGGGAGGGGTAAAGTAAAAATGAAAAGGGGAGAGATAAACAAAAGAGAAAGAAATGGCAGTTGCCTTGGAGTTCCCAGACCTTGTCAATATTCTTGTCCCAAATTTCTTTAATGTAGTGATGACTGTGGTCACTACTGATTAAGGGTATATTAGACACTGTGTTTGTCAGTTTTCAAGATGCTGTGACCAAATCTTTGGTAGGAAACAACTTAAAGAAAAAACAGATGGCATTCCATCATGGAGGAAGGTACAGCAGCATTCAGCTCCATGCCTGTGAGACTGCAGCAGGCTCTCATTTTCTCACATCTCTGCAGAAGAGGAGCAGAGAGACCAGGCTGGGAGAGAGGCCAAGCCATAACAACAACGAGGCCTGCCTCCTAGCCATCCTTTCTCCAGCTAAGCCCCACCTCCTAAAAGTTCCCCAACCTTACAAAGCAATGTCAGCAGCTGGAGACCAAGTGCTTAAACTCATTAGCCTCTGAGGGGGACATTTTACAGGCAAACCATAGTGGATAGGAAGCAGCGAGGCAGTAAACCTAATGTGTCTCTGTTTCGTGCTTCTGGCAAATAGTCTGGGGTAGATAATTTTGTCATCATCATATGTAGGAATGGAGTAGATCATGCCAGGTAACTCTTCGGTGGGGTGGCTTTCCATTGTTGTGACAGAGAGGAAGGGTGTGCTTTGGTTCATGGTTTCAGAGATGTCAGTCCATGATGCTCGGCCCTGCTTCCTTTGGGACTGTGAAGAGGAAATACATGCATTCCTGCAGAAGCATGAGAAAAGGAGGATGCTCACCTCACAGCAGCCAAGAAGCAAACAGAGGGAGGGACCAGAGTCTGCATATCTTCAATAGGGAACTCCTACCAAAGACTCAGTTCCTTCCCACTGGGCCCCACCTCTTAATGTTGGCTCCCAGCGGTGCCACAGGTCAGTTCTTGAATAAATGGGCTTCTAGGGCTTACTTATCTCAATCACAACTCTCATGGATCGGGCTCCAAGAGTTGAGGTTCCCCTCCCTCTGTGATCTTCTCTGCAAAAAGCAGACAGTACTTCATTGTCAGCTCCTTGCGGGCAGGTCCAGGCAAGAGGAGAGAGGTCCCAGTCCCGCTAGGTCTCTCTGGAGCTGAGCAGGATGGTGGGTATTGGAGGCCCAAAAGAAACACCAGCCCAGGAGTCTTGTCAAAGCAGGAACTCAACTTTATTGAATCAGCCTTTCACTTATGTAAACTCGGAGCATAGGGAGGGGGATTTTTGGTGGGGTGAGATAACATGGGAAGCAGGAAAAGGTGACAGAGGGTATGAGGTGACTGACGGGGCCAATGGCAAAACTCTACATTAGCAATGGCAGGGCAGAGGCAGGGCCAAACAGGTCTTGCTGGGTCACTCCAATAAAGAAGTGACTGAGATAGGTCTCAAAACTCAAACCAGGCTCGGGTTTGTCCACAAGGCCCAAACTGGGGCCAAAATGGGGCCTGACACTTTATTCGCAGACAGAATCCGTGCTGGGTTGCTTTTTATTCTTTGGGTCTTATTTCAGAGTAGAACTCTCTCGAAAGTAAGGACTTGGCCAGCTCTGCACACTACGGATAGCTCTGCACAGCTCCTCCATTACAGATAGATTACGTGTAAGTAGGATTAACCTGTGTAACAGGGGAAAACAGAGTTCAGAAGTCAGCCATACTGCCTTCGTTTAGAGCCTGATTCTATTCTATCTTGCCATGTGTAAAGCGCTGAGCAAGATCTCAACCGTCCAGGCTTCAGCCTCTGCAGTGGGATGGTGGGAGAACTGTCCAAACTCAACAGATGTTGCGGATTCCAACAAGGAAGCCACAAGTAGTATTGAGGACGGTGCCTGAAATACTAAATGTTCCACACTCCACAATGCCTATCGCATTGTTATCAATGTTTGTGAATATTGACTATTTTATGATTAGATATGCTTTCTATCAGTTTCTGCACTGTGCCTTTCCGCCTGCCATTCCCATGTGAAATGATATCAGTGGTGCTCATGGGTGAAGAGACTGACGGGGCCTTTCTCTGGAAAATATTTCTCTGAGAATTTACATTCTGGCTGTCCCTGAGGCCGTGGCTGTAAAAGAAGAAGTCCGACTAAACCGCAGCAACCAAATTTATCCCGAGATTTCATGCAAAGCGTCTTCACACAAGAAAGAAAACAATGTTTCGCTAAAATATGTGCACAGGCTATTGTAGTATTTGTGGTTGCAAAATAAAAGTGATTCTTTTCTTTTGCTACACCCTGCACTATTTGCTCAGGTGCCGTTCTGTTTCCATGTGAGCTGACTCAGAAAACCTGCCAGTGAGGTATAGACAAGTTGTCTTTAAGAATGTCTCAAACAAAATTATATTCCCCAAAAGCCATTCAACCCAAAACCCCTCCAACAGATCTCCCTGCGTATTGTGCCTTATTGTGATTCTGCCTTTAAGCACGAGCACATTCTTAGTCAAGTAATAAAGTCTGTGAAGTCTAAAGTTCATCAGAACTGGGGCTGCAGAAAACCGCTTCATCCCCCTGTTGAGGGGTTTAGCTGGACAGTTTATTCTAGTTTTCCCAAGTCCTCCTCTCTGTGTGCCTGACTGCAACTCCCAAGGGGCAGAGAAGAGCAAACTTCAAGGAGATGATGTTGACTTACTGACACGAAGGTTCTTAATTCCAGATGGATAGCTTTTTTTTTCCCCCTTAATGAAAGAAGTGTTTCCAAGGTCCACTCACCAGAGACATCTTTATTCAAGAGCCATATGAGACATAAAACAGAGAGACAAAGTTCAGTTTAACTCCACAAGTAGACTTCAGGTTTGAAGAATATAAGGAGAGGGGAAATTGTCTCATGGGACACAGAACACATGCTGTCTCTGCTTAGGGCCACACCCATCTGACTGGGAAATGCCAGAGCATAGATCTCAGGTATAATGCCGTCGGAACCTGAATCAGCTCACTGGGAAGTCTGTGTCTATTTGCTTTAGTGGTCCTCAACCTTCCAAATGCCGTGATGCTTTAAAACAGTTCCTCAGGTTGTGGTGACCCCAGCCATAAAATCATTTCATTGCTACTTCATAACTATAATTTTGCTGCTGTTATGGATCATAACGTAAGTATCTGATAGATGACCCCCAGGGGTCGCAACCCACAGGTTGAGAACCACTGCTCTACTTTCCTTTTGATTCAAACCACATGCATTTTTGTCAAGTTGTAGCTGGAAATATTCCACCAACTTTTTACAAGCCTTTTGGTAATAATACAGAGATGAGATTATGAAAAGCTAAAATTAGCCTTTCACTTGCTCAAAATACATTTCTAAAAGCTAATTTTTGAGCACATATTATGTTACTTTAAAACTATAAGATTGACTCACTCTCTCTACATGCTTACACTTATATGTGCACTTCCCCCATGTCTATGATGTTTATCTATACTCCGACTTAAAAAATAAACATTTGCCGGGTGGTGGTGGCGCACGCCTTTAATCCCAGCACTTGGGAGGCAGAGGCAGGCGGATTTCTGAGTTTGAGGCCAGCCTGGTCTACAGAGTGAGTTCCAGGACAGCCAAGGCTATACAGAGAAACCCTGTCTCGAAACCCTCCCCCCAAAAAATAAAATAAAAATAAAAACAAAAATAAGTAAATAAACATTTAGGTAGCATTCACAGTCCTCAGGCCAATGAGGCATTTCAAGCAATCCTTAAGTCCAACAGCCAATTAATGACATCTCAAATCCAGCTAGCATTCTGAAGACAGTCATCAGCCATTTAGAACTGATGGGATGTTGCTTGCAGAGAATGCACAAAGGATGAGCCTTTGGGAGGCTAATTAAAAGAAGAAGAAGAGCTAGGAAAGTCTAGATCAAAGCTTCTTAAACTGGGAGCTGAGACCCTACATAGGTCTGATAACTGAATGTATGCAAAACTTGGCAATGGTATAAGGTTTCTGAACACGGAATGACATAGATAGATAGATAGATAGATAGATAGATAGATAGATAGATAGATA
>JANHMN010000006.1:15071246-15095206 GCA_030674055.1 Rhabdomys pumilio | reverse complement strand
AGATAGATAGATAGATAGATAGATAGATAGATAGATAGATAGATAGACAGATAGATGTAGATAGATGATAGATGATAGATAGATAGATAGATAGATAGATAGATAGATAGATAGATAGATAGATAGATACATAGATACATAGATACATAGGTACATAGATACATAGATACATAGATACATAGATACATAGATACATAGATACATAGATACATAGATACATAGATACATAGATACATAGATAATTAAGAGAAGGAATGAGGGAAAGGACTCAGAATCAGAGGTATGGTTACTCCCGGCGTCTCTGACAGCACTCACGCAGCAACTGTGGTATCACAGCAGCCCTGGCTGACACATATCACGCACATATTGGGCTGTGCATACCCTCATGCCACACAACACAAGCGAGTACTGCCTGCAACAGCATAAGTTGGAAACGACTGTATGTTGTGACTTGGGGTGATTTTCCCAGACATGCAAAGTGCTCTGCTCTTAGGGAACAGTTGTAACCATAGGACTCCCCAAACGAATGGCTTGATGTTCTCCTGTACTCCTCAGGACCTATCAAATTAACATCTCTTTGTGTTGTATTATGTTAGGTAGACAGGCACCTTTATCTGTTCATCTCACTAGTATGTAAATGTGCTCTCGTCCTTTGATAAATAGCAAAGAGTATACGAATAAGAGTTGTTTGAAAATAAATGGTGACTTATCAGTAGATTTCTGACTTGTCTACCTATTTTATGCACCTAGCATCCCTACGTCCTGTAACAGTTTCTAAGGTGAAAGGGAGTTGTGGGCGGGTGAAAGCTTAAGTGGCTGTAATCCGTGTGCTGTACATCACTGGCCACCATGTTTCTTTTATGATTGATCTGGGTTCAAAGGCTTGTATTATTATGGTTCTTACAGGAAAATAGATGAAACCAGATTGTGATCTAAAGCCTTATATTTGTATCCAAGACAAAGTAAACCAGAGAAGTCCTCGACTGTCCGAGTATTGTCTCTGCTACTAAGATACACTTGCCAATCTGATTTCTCTACTTGTACTCTTCCAGACACCAGTTCCAGGATGTTCAAAGTCACTTAATCCTCAGAACCAGAGTTCTACTAAGTTCTCCTTCGTGGAGTTCTGTATGTCTGACTTCCTTCCATGTCCTTGACAGGAGTTTTCCCACATATTGGGCAGGATATCAGGACACAGGAGTATCTTTTATTGTCTTTACCAGTCCATGGTTTTATGCCTTAAAAATAGGCCTCAGTCATACATCATTCCAAGGGAGTTCAAGAGATGGTCTCGGTATGTAGGAGCACTTGGTTTACAGACATTAGGATCTGAGTCTGAGTAGCCAGGACCCAGGGAAATCTAGGACTGTCAATACCCCACTGAAGAGTGAGGTGAGGGAATCCCCAGAGCTTCTGCTAGCTAACCTAGCTGCAACAGCAAGCTTCAGACCCTGCCTTAAGGCAATAAGGGAGAAAGGGATAGAATAGACATGGAAGGTCCCATTCGGGCCTCCAAATATATATGCACAGGCAAGGCACATGCCCACATAACATGCACACACACTTTCATACCACATATACACCTGCACACTACATACACATAAATACCTGCTTGCCACATACACACTTTCACATTCCTGCATACCTTGCACACATTTTCACACTATATGTATACACACACACACACACACACATCACACACACATCTCACACATACATCATACACATCACACACACACATCACACACATCACACACTGACACACACACACATCACACACACACATCTCACACATACATCACATACACCACACACACACACCACACACACACATCACACACATCACACACACACACACACATCACACACACACATCACATACTCACACACACACACACATCACACACACACATCATACACTCACACACACACACACACACACACACACACACACACACACACACACACCATCCCAAGACTCTCTTCATCATCTTCCCAACCTCTCCCTTCATATCTCTTTCAAAAGCCACCCAGCTACATCTTGGAAATAAGTTCTTTTTTGTTTTGTTTTAATATGGAACCTGATATTATCATTACCTTTTGCCAGGGACTTGCTTAATAAAGGGAAACTTCATGCAAATTTAAAATGAAGATTATTTTCTCAGTAACAAACTTTTAAATAAAACGACTGGAGACACTTGTGTTTTTACAGCTGGAAAGGATCATTGTGATTATTTAGCCCCACACCTTTATTTAATAAAAGAAGCATGTGCATCCACAAAAGTCCAGTGTCTTATCTCTGTAGCACTGCAGCTTAGAGCCAAGTCCCTGGGCTCCCACCCAGGTTCTTCCCAGAGCTCTGTTCATATTGCGTTGTGTCTGAATAAAAGTGTTCCCTAGAGGTTTATGTGTCTTAACACTCGGTCGCCAGGTGGTGGCGCTGTTCTGAATCGCCGTGGACTCTTTTGGAAGTGAAGCCTTTCTGGAAGAAGTGGGTCACTGAGGGGTGGACCTTGAAGGGTAATAACCCTCAGCTCTATTTCCTGTTCATTCCCCTCTCACAACTGTGGATGCAATGTGACCAGCAGCCTCATATGCTTGCCACCATGTCTTCCCCACTGTGATGGACACTATCCCCTCAAAGTGAAGCCAACATAACCGCTTTATCCCTTCAATGGTTTCATGCCCGGTATTTGGTGCTAGCACCATAAAAAGGAACTAAGACACACGGAGTAAGCATTTGGATGTTGAGTCACACGAGAGAATAGATTTCTGAAGCAGACTGTGTTATCTGTTTTTAATCATTAAATGGCAGCAGCTTCTGATAAGCCACTGAAAACGCTATCTCGATATTTCCATTCCTCTAAATGCATAATTTATATGTAGAGAAATATAAGTGCACGTATATGTGTGTATGTGCACCATCGTGGTGCATAATACCGATGGATGTTGAGGCCCCTTCAAAGTGAGTAGCACTTTTGGAGTTATTTGGAAACGGAGTTTTTCTCAGCATCAACATCATGATCAAGAAAGGAAATAAATTGCCTTCAATCTTGAAAGCATCAAGAAGACTCTATCTCTTAACCTCCAAGAGCCTCATTTAATTACCTACAGTGATACCAACTCAATGGACCACCTATCCCAATTAAGCAGCCGTGCATGCTAATTATCATTAGACTTAATTGGTTTCCCAATTCAGCAACTTCCCTGATCAAGCCTGCCCCAGTTAAGTGGCATTTATTGAACTACCTGAATCTTGCTTAAGCAAAACAAAGGAAGATTTCCCAGCTCAAGTTCAGCAAATATAACCTCCTAACGCCAAGTCACAGTCGCCAGTTTCTAATTAATTCTGCAAAGCACACATCGAGGGTTGGCAGCGGGAATCGGAGTGTCTTCCAATTAGACTGAATATTTTAGTAAAATCAAATAATAAGTAAAACAGTTCAAGCAACAATCAGCAAATGTGTGAAAACGAACAAATATTTGCTGACATACTTGCTTTTTCTCCTCATATGCACTTTTTGACCAAGATGACATGACTATCTCTGCCTTTCGTACTTTCTGTTCTGAAGATCAGAAGCTCCTGTCTTTGGCAATAATACATATTCTGAAGAGTGGATATGCACGTAGAAAAGGGGAAAAGTGTTCTTAGGTTCGGCATTCCCAGAGAAATGTATCTGTATGATCGCTCAGCATCTTGTGCAACTGGGTATGGAGTCATGGGCCTGGAATTCCAGGATTCAGTGGCTGAGGCAGGAGAGTCACGACTTGACAGGCAGCCTGAGCTAAGTAATAAAACCCCGTCTCAAAAAGTAGTAGTAAGTATCCTAGCTGAAATTACAACAGTAAAACAGACCCCAGTAAAACCGAGTGCTTGAGGAAGAAGACTCAAGAAGAAACCTTGGTTAAACAGGTTCTCTAGTGTACGCAGGTCTTCAAAGATTGGGACAGGCCATGCAGTGGTGGCGCACGCCTTTAATCCCAGCACTTGGGAGGCAGAGGCAGGCAGATTTCTGAGTTCAAGGCGAGCCTGGTCTACAGAGGGAGTTCCAGGACAGCCAGAGATACACAGAGAAACCCTGTCTCGACCCCCCACCCCCCAAAAAGAAAAGAAAAGAAAAGAAAAAGATGGAGACAGAATGTAACCTGAAAGATTAGCTGTCCTTTTGGAACGTTCTGTTCATTTCTGGTAGCAAATGATAAGGACACCACATTGTGTTGAAGATTGTGTTTATTAAGGAACTGGTCCAGGTCCGCGCAGGGTGTCACCTATGTCTCCCTATCTGAGTGTGTTCAGAGGACTGTGGTGAACATTTCTGAGCTGTTCCTTGGACAGTGCTGAAGTTCTCAGCTCTGACTCCTCTTGACAGCCATGATGGTGAGGGTAGCATCGAAGAGGGAACTTGTCCTGGTGTTCACTTTTCCTCAGTTCAACCCCCTCAACAATGAAATTAAAAAGCAAACATGGCAAGACCTGGTGGAATCAGGGTGCATTATACAGTCAGTTTTCAGATTGCTTCCCAGAAACAGTAAGACCTGTCCGTCCATATCTAAGAAAGAGCCTCATGGGTCACAGGATGATGAGGGTGGAGCCCCACCTTCTAGTGGAGTCAGCTCCAGCTTTGGAGTCTCCTGGATAGACTGGGTGGCTTGCTAGTGGGGCTCGAGCAGGGCTCACTTTTGCTAAGCAGACAGATTGTTGGAAATTTAAGAACTGTCATGAGAATAAAGATTTGGGGATGGAGGACACAGAGAGGAAGACAGAACAGGTAAGATCACAGGATAGGTATGCCCAGACAAAGGCTTAGGCAATGAACTCACCAAGCCGGAACACTTTAGCATTCTCGTTGACGAGGGTTGTCTCAACCTGAGATGACTGGAACACCGTGCATCAGGAGACCCAAAGCTGGAGTCTGGAGACGTTGCTCAGTGGTGAAGAGGCTTTGCTGCACTTCCAGAGCACCTAGATTTGCTTTCAGGACCACCCACCCCCCCACACACACACAGTGGCTCACAACCAAACAAACATCCTGCGTCCATCTTTAAGCTTAAAAACCATCTTATTATAAAACCGAACTGGGATCATTCCAGTTGATGATTGGACCTTTGTGTCTCAAGGACTGGGCTCTGCCCCACCTGTAATCTCAACTACCAATGGTTCTGTACTGCCTGTTCCATGAATGGCAACCATGGTCTTTGTTTCAGAAAGTTGTTTATAGGCATCTCATAACCCTAGCTTTCTTCTCCAAGTGTTACATGACCACCTATGACTACCTTGTGGTGCCCACCTTGCAAACATGCTTTTGTTTCAGGAGGGACTAACTTGTTATGCTTATGTTCTGCTCCTGTAAGCCTGCCTGTTTTGTCCACCAAGTGCCCCATTGGGAAATCCTCTACCCCTGAGCTATAAAAAAAAAAAAAAAACAAAACAAGACAAAACAAAACAAAACAAAACCCATTGTCTTCGTCATATTCTATGCTGACCTCTTGAAACTCACCTTAGGGGGAGGTGGCATGTGTACAGGAATTTTAAAAAAAATAGCTTGCTTTAATTAGTTGCTTGCTTTAATTAGTTTGGCCTTGATGATTTGGGTTGGTGAGCTTTTGAGTCCCATCTTTGAGGTTAACACAATCTTCTGTAACTTCAGCTCCAGGGGATCTGACACCCACTCCTGGCCTCCTTGGGACACTTATACTCAAGTGCATAAAGACGTACAAATAAGGATAAATATTAATCAAAAGAAACCCAAAGCTAATTAACAGGAAGATTCCCCATCTTGCAAAGCTGGCAGCTGTCAGGAAGGTACATTCTCAGGAGCATAAATAAATAAATAAACAAATAAACAAATAAATAAATAAATGCAGCTGTTTCTCAGAACTATTCTTATTTGTCTAGCCATTTCTATGATATTGTATTAAAGAAACATTCTTATTTCACAAATGGAGAATAATAACAACAATAATAAATGATGATACAAACATAATTGTTCATTTTATTTATATGGGCTGAATAGTCTTCAGATTTTTCAAATTTTGGGGATTGCTAAAAGAAACCGGTTTGTTAAAAAAGGACTCTCTCTTCAAATAATGAGTACATAGTGTCTGGACTGATGAACCTATCACTTCAGTAGAGAGCATTTGAAGACACCCCAGGACACAGGAAGTAACTTAAGTCTCTAGAAGGCTATTTAGTTAATTAAAATCAATGTTCCCTGTAATGTATGAAATCACCTCAAATACAATTTCTATATGTCTCCTTATAATTGAATTAAACTGCTCCTGCCTGAAGCAAATCTTAAAGAGTAGAATTGTTGAAGGCAGGGCCTGAAGGATTCTTTGTATCACAAGTTCCAAGCTGCTCATTTTATATTTAATTATTTTTAATGATTTATTTATTTTTGTGCTTGAGCATTCATGGGTGTGTGTGTGTGTGTGTGTGTGTGTGTGTGTGTGTGTGTGTATGCCAGGTCTATGCAGGTGCCCACAGAAGTAAAAGGAAGGCTTCAGATGCCCTAGAGGCAGAGTTACAGACAGTTGTGAGCCTCTCAATACAGGTGCTGGGAACTGAACTTGGGACTTCTAGAAGAACAAGGTTCTTTAACTTCTAGGTCATCTCTCTAGTCCCTTGTTTTATATTTAAGAAAAGTGATCTTTAATCAGTATAAAGTTTTGTCAGAAAATGAGTTCTCGGCATGAATCCTTTATGTTACTCACAGTGCAAGCATCTTACCCTGGATGCCTGTCTTTTGGGCCCTTTCTTCTTTGCAGCATAGGAAAATGGAGTTATCGACCACTCCAGCTTCTGATTTCTACCTTCCAAATCTTATAGTCACTTTCCTGCCCTCTCATCTTCTGAGGACACAAAGGGAGGTTCCTTTCTAGACATAGTCAGGGATCGGGGAAGACCAGAGGAATCACAGGTGAGTTCAAGTCATGGGCAAGCCTCTGGTGCTTCTCTACGTCAGAACCTTCATTTAGGATTCAACAGTTTGAGAGGCTGGAGGAAAAAAAAAAAGAGCCTGTGAATATTGCTGCTCATTCATAATCTGATAAACAATAAGAGATTAAAAACTATTACAAAGATCTGTCAAAACTAGTACTAATTACAGTTATGTGTGTGAACTACTAAACTATTGGCCTGAACCACCCTGGAACAACACATATCATTAGATGTGTATCAGATTAATGTTGTCGCAAATTGTGTTTCATTCATCTTCGTCTGCAATTATCAAACACCTGTTCTACACGAGATTGCTTGCTTTTCTTTCTCTGTGCACTGATTTCCAGCACTGCCCTCACCAGCTCGCTACCTTCCTCCCTATCTCCACTGACAGGAGTCTGTTCCCTTACAACCAGCTCTCTAGGTGGTTACTCACCAGCAGTTATTCCCCATCTTTGCTTAAACAAACCTCTCAAATTTTGCCCAAATGCCATCTTCTTCCTCACTTCTCCTCTTCTTCCTCCTCCTCCTCCTCCTCCTCCTCCTCCTCCTCCTCCTCCTCTTCTTCTTCTTCTTCTTCTTCTTCTTCTTCTTCTTCTTCTTCCTCCTCCTCTTCTTCCTCTTCCCCTTCCTCCTCCTCCTCCTCCTCCTCCTCCTCCTCCTCCTCTTCTTCTTCTTCTTCTTCTTCTTCTTCTTCTTCTTCTTCTTCTTCTTCTTCTTCTTCTTCTTCTTCCTCTTCCCCTTCATCCTCTTCCTCCTCCTCTCCCTCCTCCTCTCCCTCCTCCTCCCCCTCCTCCTCCTCCTCCTCTTCCTCTTCCTCCTCTTCCTCCTCTTCTCCCTCTTCCTCCTTTTCCTCTTCTTTCTTCTCTGCAATCAATCTTTGAAGAAAAGAGAGTTATAACCCCAATAGATTTCCCTGAACAACTTTTGGTTCATCTCATTTTCTTATTAGAGACCTATTTCGAAAAGATGATAGGACTCAGCCCTTTCCAATGAGACATGAGGGTGAGGGTAATGCTGTGGCAGTAGCTTCAGACAGAACTCTCTGTGCTGTTGACAAGTGCCCAAAGGAAAATATGTTTTATGGGTGTTGTTTTTTTAAGCCACATTTTTCCTTTAAATTAAAATACAAAACTACAATTTCTACAGCCATTCACAGTAAGCCTTTGGTTGTTCTTCATTGCCTATTATCTAAGAACAAGATAAAGTGTAAACCTTGAGAATCATCCAGAATGTTTCTAAACTACCACACTGCCTAACAGTATAGGCTCCAGCTTGGATCATCTGTTACGTAAGGTAATAGACATTTCTATTTGTATGATTTTTGGTTAGGTTTCTATCACTTGCATGTCCCAAGCATTCAATTATGTTGTAATACACTGATTAAGTAAAAGAGAATTGAACGGAGCAGATTTTGACAGACTGCTCTACGCAGCTCCTGGAGAGCATTTATAAAATAAAAAAATCCATAATATATATAATATATCCCTAATGCAACTCTTTTGTCCCAGAGGAAATTCGTTCATGGTTGCATCAAGGTGCTGAGCACTAGCAAAATGGACCAGATATTGGAGAAAATGTAAGGAACACTGTCATGAACGATAGTACATGCCATGTGTGTCTAGATTTATATTCATAAAGGACAGAATTCATTTTCTTTGATCACTGGACTAGAACTGAAAAGCATCTTAAAGTTCAGAGTCTGGATGGTCCTAAATCTAAAGTACAGAACAGTATAAATTGAAAGAATGTTTTCTAAGGCATCTTTTAGCACAGACGTGTGGTTGGGTTATAAATAAAGAATAATGCATCCAAAGAACTGAGGGCTGAGGGAACAAAAGCTAGCCCAGCACTTTTATTGTTACGTTGGTTTGTCTCAGCCATGACAAAAAAAAAAAAAAAAAAAAAAAATGCCCAACCAAATCAAAGGAAAAAATAAAGGCAAAAGATTTTATTTTGGTATGAGGTTTCAAGGACTTCTTTCTACGGTTCCCCTGGGTCTGCTGTTACTGAGCTGTGCTGAGTCCGAATATTTTGGCAGAAAATGTGTGGGAAAGCAGAGGTGTTCGGTTCATGGTAGCTAGGAGATGGGGGCTGGGGGTGGGGTAGTAGCGAAAAGGGTAGAGGAGGGGAGTCATCAAAGGAACACACCCCCAATGACTTAAACCATCCAATCAGAAATTACTTCCTCAATTCTCCCACCTCCGAATAATGCCAGCCAAGTATGACTCCATACTTCCCTTGATCCATCAATGTATCCATTGAATTCAAACCCCTCCTGATTCAATCACTTTCCTAAAACTTCATCTCTGAACACTCTCAGAGGGGGCCAAGTCTTTAACACATGTTTTCTGGGGCCATTAAATCTCCAAACTACAGCATAAATCCAAAGAGATCATGCTTTATTAACCCTGTGGTACGCTACATTTCAAAGACGATACACAAGGATTCATGGTGAATTGAGGGTAATTCCATGTCTCAGGACTAGTGGAGGGAGAAGAAACACAAGAGTAAATTAGAGGGTGGGTGTGTCGAGAGAGAAGTTCATGGATCCAAGAAACGAAGAGCAATGCAGTAGTCGTGGCGATCTATCAACAAACGTTGAAAAGCCACTGTGTACCAGGCAGTCTGATAGGTGTTGGGAACATGCAGACTTTCTCAGAGTTTCCACTCCTTTTACCCTGTTCAACGACTCCTCCGTACCACACACGGAGCCGGCTGATATTAAATTCCGAGGTAAAATATTAAAAATGAAAATAATGCTTTAGCTTCAAATATTTGTGTTGGCTGCCTCCCAAGTTTTAGAGTCCGATGCAGTTTATTTTTAAGGGGAAAAAAAATGTATTGTTCTGGAGTCGATCTCTGTGGCAGTTGCTGATGGAGAACCGCGGTTCTGCAGGGAGAGTCCAAAGAGTTGTGTGTCTACGTGGCACTCTGCTGATTTACAAAGTGGCAATCAGATGTCTTCCCCACACCTGGAGAGGCACAGCAAACAGAGCCTGCAGGTGTCACTCAAGTCTGGTTGCTGGCTGGCTCCGGAGAGTCTAGCCAGGACTTTGCTTAGCTATTCTCAGCCCAGGAGGGGATTGCCTACCTCCCTGGAGTTTGGGCATGACTGTGGGTGGGTGGCTAAGGGTATGACCATTGCCTCTCCATCTATTTCAACCTCTAAATAGTAGTCAGACACTTAAAATAACACCAAGACATGTTCCAGCTTGCTTTGCCAGTCAAAAGGGGAAGTGGGGGGGAATTCGTTTTGAAACCCAGCATTTCAGAACCCCAAGGGCTTTCTGATCTGTTAGCCTTAGCGGTTTAGAGGATTAAGAAGGCAGGAATATTAGGAAACAAAAAGAAAGCAAACAGCCAGCATAGCCAATGGAGCAGATCTAATGGAGCACAGGGCCAGAGAAGAAAGGATTCTGCCACCTGAGCGATCGTATTTATTATTCTTGTTTCACAATTAAACTTTTAAGACTCGAATAATAATTTCCCAGACATTTTCCCTTTCTTTGCTATGCCAGTCACATAGCCCTGTCCTTTATCAACACTGCTCTGCATATGAATGGGCTGTAATTGAACTGTCGCTTTCATGAAGGTCAGTAACCTTTCATTAGGAAGAATGTGTCTTTCCTGATAAATTATAAAGTCTCTGAGGATTCGAAAGCATATTTAACAAATTCTCCTTAGAATACCTTGAAAACCAAAAACACAGATTTTTATTTTTTCTATTATTTCTTGGTGGGATAGGGCAGCAGAGAGTAAAGGCTTCTGTGTCTCTTATTTCCTTTGGTGAGGGATTATTTATTTGGGGAGTAATTTCTCATTTATTTGGGGGGGGGTGTTGCATGAGTATATACAGGCCAGAGGTCAACCTTATGGTTTATACCTCAGGAACTTTTCTTCTTTCCTTTTTTCATTCTGTCTGTCTGTCCATCTGCCTTTTTTCTTTTTTGGAGACACTCTTTCCCAGCCTGGCTGCCCAAGAAGCCCCAAGGCTCTATCTGTCTCCATCCTCCCAGATTCAAAGGGCACACTGACACAGACACACCCAGCTTCCTTTAGATGGATTCTAGGGATGGAAATCAGGTCCTCAGGCATTGTACCACCTGAGCACCACGCTACCGCACAGATTCCATTTCCTCAAATGCTATTCCGTCTGGTTTTTAGAGGTGAAATAACCAACATTATTTTCCCCCTTTCTAGTACCTTTCATTGTTCATTACAGAAAGGAACACGTTGTTACGTGCAAATAAAACCCCACCTGAGTTCTATCTAGTCTACCAATACCACCCCATGACTTAAACCATGACGAGTAAAGCAATGTTCACCATTACATGAATGATTCTGGCTCTGCCAGCCATGTCTGCTAAAGGTTCTCTGTAATTTGAAATTCTATTGGGAGTGTGTGTGTGTGTGTGTGTGTGTGTGTGTGTGTGTGTGTTAACTCAGGTAAGCATACCACGGTGCTGATGTTAGGTAAGAGACCAGCTTAGTCTGGGCCTTCCACATTGTTTGAGACAAGGGGCTCTTGTTTTGCATCAGGGTGATTCAGGCTAGCTGACCCATGACCTTCTGAGTCTCTATCTGGAATCTCACTGTAGAAAGAAGCACTGCCATTTCAAATGCAGGTTACTTCTCCGGGCTTTACATGGGTTCCAAAAGGTTGAGCTCAGGTTCTCCTACTTATGCAGAAGTGCTTCTATTCACTGAGCCATCTACCCAGGCCTCCTCTGGAGACTTTTTAAAAGCTTTCCAACTCATCTAGTTACCACTGGCTCTCCATAAGCTCCCCGTGGGCTGCACTGATCATTGGTTAAAAAGTAAAAGGAGCTGGAGGAATGGCTCAGAGAGTGAAGAGCACTCACTGCTCTTATGCCAGTGGTTCAGATCCCATAACCCACGTGGTGGCTCACAATTGCCTAACTTCAGTTCCACAGGAGCCGACACCCTCTTCTAGCCTCTACAGCACTAGATATGCACATAGGGTTTTTTTCTGAGCTATATCAACTTAACGCAAAAAAGAGTAATTTTGGCTCCTGGTTTCAGTGGCCTCAGTCAAGATCGGCTGGTTTCATTGTATATTCATATATATATGTTATAAATAGATATTATTATATTATTATATATATTATATATTGTAAAATATATAAGCCTGCTGAGGACTAATACAGGCTTAGCACCCAAAGCGGGGGTAGTTCATAAAGACACAGAAGCACACTGGAGGGAAAAGGGGTAAGTGTGTTCATAGGCCATAGCCCGATTTGATTATCTGTCTGAATGCGTGCTCTAGGGCAAAGGCAACTATAGATCAAGTCCTTAAAGCAGAGAGAGTGTTAGTTATTGAACTTGTCCTACTGGGCAACAGTTCCTGAGCAATTTCTCAGGAAGTAAAAGAAAAACAGTTTTCCTAAAGATGTTTTATCAGTAACATGGCCACTGCTATTTTCTGTCCTTTCATTGCCTTTACCAGATAAAGCTAGCAAAGAGCACATCTCATGTGTGACTGGCAGGCACTCAATCACCATATCCTGACTGGGCCTAATGACTCTTCTTGGTTTCATGTTTTTTATTGGAACTGCTAACTCTGTCCCTAATGACTCCATGCTGAGAATCATGACTGCATTTACAAAACAGAATTTCAAATAAATTTCAAATAGAATCATTGCCAAAAGAAAGAGAGAGAGAGGAAGAGAGAGGAAGAGAGAGAGGAAGAGAGAGAGTGTCAGGACATAAATGTTAATTTGTTTACTTCTTTAATTTTTTTGAGAGATTTAATTATTTTCACAAAACCCTTAAAACTAGGAGCCAGCAAGAGTAGAAGCATTTGTGACCACCTGACGATGACCCAAGTTCAATCTCCCCAAAACCATATGGCAGAAGGAAGGAATTGGCTACCCCAAGTTGCCTTTAGAACACACACACACACACCAATCACAAACAAATAAATACAAATATAATATTAAAAGAACATAAATCTAAAACATATTTCCTATGTTGAAGGTGAAGGACACAGTCTCGAGTGAATACAACATTCTACTTAAGTTTCTTATATGTAATTTTCCAGAAATACTCCGTCAGGTAATTCAGTGGTCTGCTTTGTCTTGCTATCCACTTGCAAAATCATTTTTCTGGGTTACTTTCTGTGAGCAGACAATGAATTGTGGAAGTGAACCACCATTTGGCAAATGAACCTTGGGCATAAGGTCAGCATGTCTTGGTCTTTGAAAGGGACATTCCCCTGTTTTTTGTAACCATGTATTAGTTGAGTTAATTGGTGCTATCCTATGTCTAATGGTTGTTTTCAAACTAGAATCTTCCATGACTAGAGAAAGGACTAAGTGATGACCAACGGGTCAAAGAGAAGAAAAGGTCTGGCTTGAGTAGGGTGAAAGGATTCTCTATGCCTCTGATCCTGCTTTAGTCATTAAAGCTTTACTGAGATATGACATCACAGTAGACCTCCTAAACCAAGCCATCTTATGTTATGAGTTTTTTTTTTTTTTTTTTCCACACGGCACCACAAGGAAGTCATTGAAGTTGCTAGTAAGTCCTTAGGTCCAACTCATCTCTGTTCCTTATACCTCTTGGTTCAGGCTTTGAAAGCCTGAATCAAACTGTGAGTACCACTCCTCTGTAGACTCTAGAAACTTGCTGACCACAGAGATCAAATGGAATGAAGCTAATTCCACCTTAAATGAGGGAAATTCTTTTACCCCCAGGTGTGTACAAGGAAGAACTACAGCCATCAGATTGATGATGGTATCTTGGGATCAAATAATACTAACATTGCAGGTGTACTGAGGTGGAACCACACTGCCCATATCTGCCCACACTGCCCATATCTGCCCCACACTGCCCATATCTGCCCACACTGCCCATATCTGCCCACATTGCCTATATCTGCCCACACTGCCCATATCCACCCATACTGCCCCTATCTGCCCTTCTCGTCTTACTGCTGAAGCTTAATCTATGTAGTGCTGAGAGGAAGGCAAGGAGACGGGGCTCTGAAGGTCTCTCTGAAACTCACCTTACACTTCACAGGAAGCTAGCAATGCCTCTATCAAGTAGACCTGTTTGAGCTGGAATTTCATCTCCTGCAGTGGGAACTATTCAGTCAGCGTGTCCTCCTTCTAAGAGACTGAACACCCCTCTCCAGTTCAGATAGCTGCTTGTAATGGTGGATACTCCTCACATTTCTTATTCTAATGAGAAATGTCAGCATTTAAAATGAGAGAGAGAGAGAGAGAGAGAGAGAGAGAGAGAGAGAGAGAGAGAGAAACTGTCGTTACATAAAACCCAGTGGCCCTCCTATCTTAGCTTCTTAAATGCTGGTGTTACAGGTATTGACCACCGAATCCAGCCTTCAAAATGGAAGATAGTACATTCTGTGATTAGAAGTCCTTTTACTTTAAAGGGCTTTCTTGCCCATCGAAAACAGGGCAGCATAAAACGATCTCTAAAACAAGCCCAGGGAGCTGAACAAAAGATCTTCCTAGTGTTATTTCCTGCTTTTGTTCTTCAGTCTTCCTTTCCTCCTAATAAATGACAGAGTAAGTGAAAATATTCAAATTTATATAGAGAATATTTAGAACTGATCAATTGAGAAATATTAGAATTTCATGATAACTTTCCAAATGAATCCACATTAGAATTTCAGATGTTAGAAATGAACACTGAATTTTTTTTTTCTTTTTGAAAGGAGGTATGTTTCTTAGGGCTACTTGAATCACAGAATTTATTTGACCATGTATTTCACACACAAACAAACCCTGGTGATATTGGCATTCATAATGAAAAAGGCCTGGCTGAAGCCAGGTACTGGGCAGCCCACTCCCAATGCTGGTGTGAACACCGTCCGACATTCACAGAGCTGCTCATGAGTCTCCACTGGGTTCTGGCAAGCAGCCCTTCCCACCCCCTTTCCATTCTGCACTGCCTCATGTTTACACAGAGAGAGTGAAACTGTTGCCAGCGTTAATACAGCATAATTTATAAGCTGAGAAGGGAACTCAGCATGCATTCCCTTTAACAGGGAAACAGACGTACTTTCAGAAGCAACTGAAGGGTGGAGACGGTTCTTGGAAACCAAGGTAACTGCTGAGTGGCCACATCCTTTCTGCCCCACAGGATCTGCTGCTTCTCAGAGGTTGGCAGGACCCTCCTGGGAAAGATGGCTCTGACAACCCTTCTCCCTGAATAATAGAAGGAAGATTCAAGCTGCTGAGGCTGTTATTCTAAAGCTCTTAACACATCCGTTGCTTCTCTACCCTGGGAAAGGCACTTATGGGCTCTGAACCCTCTCAGAGGGTTCCCTTAAAGGGAAGGTCCACAGCACAGAATCTGTTAGGTATGAGTCCGTAGATTCTGCAGTGTCACCGGCTAGGTTGACTCCAGAAATCTACTCCTTTGGAGTTGGGAAAAGATTACTACATACTGATTATTTCTGTTCCCCCACCTAACACAGCCACCAGGGATACTCAACTACACAGTCTTTTCAATGCAAGTACCATTCATATCTCCAGGGATCCTAACAGTGAGACATCTCGAAGCATTTGTTAAAATGTTAAACGTGCCTTGACTTTACAGGTACCATCATAAAGGTGATAAGTAGTCAGGCCTCCCCAAAATTTAAGATCCTAATTATGCCTTTTGGGGTCCCACACCCATTTAATCCATTCTCCTAATTACTGCACCAATGATACTTCCTTCCTTCAGAGTTCATTTCCTCAAATCCTCCCCGAAGGCCTGATTACTGGTTTGTTTAGATGCCATGCTTGAATTGGACTTCAAACAAAGGCATCAGCCTTTCTGCTGTATTCAGATGTCTCAAACATGCGTTGGAGCCTGCATCCCCGATCGCCTGTCCCAGGAATCCTTTTCTGCCATCTTAGAGCCCTGCCCGAGATTTTTGCCTAGCCACCTGCTAACCATTTGAATGACAAGTAAACACAGGCCCTAATAGACTATAGTGCCCTAGATTCCCCCTAGAGACATAGTTCTCAGGATGGGGACCAAGTCAATTATGCTGATTATCCTGGTAATCCCCACCATTAGGATAAAGCGCTCTGGTATCCAGTCACGTAAGGGTAAGATACTCTAGAGCATACCTGGAAGGTTGCTGATGCCTGGGAGGAATATGATAATACCTCCCTTGTCACATTTCAGTCCACAGACTCCAACCTTCACAGCTAGACATGCAACACTCAGTCTTATAAACCTGACTTTAGTCTTTGAGTCTATCCAAATAGACTCCAGAATGGCCCACCTTGGAACCCTCATGGTAGCTGGCTTAGCGCTATTCAGGGACTTCTCTATACAGTGCAATTTAACATTCACAAAGACAGAAACGATCAATCCGTTTTCAGGCCACCAGTGCTTTATTGGAAATTATTCATCTGATAGTTATTTATTGTTATTATTTTGCAGTGCAAGAGCTGAATGAAGAAATACATATTTTTTCTTTGGGTATTTTTATTGGTGGGGAAATAAGACAGGTCCTCATACAGACTGAAGGGCTTGGGATGTACGTATGGGGTTCACTCAGTGTAGCGCTGCCATGAGATAAAATGATCCAAAGCTTGCCAAGATGAGTATGGAAGTTTGAACTTGGGGTGGCATTTTCCTGTCATTATCTGTATTTAATACTCGCTAAATACTCATCCCGTCTTAGCCTTCTTTTTACCAGGAAGTCTGTTAATTAAACCAAGACAAGCATGATGTCATTTTACTACACCCTTCTTATATTGACTTCAAATGTCTATAAAATGTGGTAGAGTCAAAATAGTGTGTGTATGATGTATGAGTGTGTGTGTTTGTGTGTATGTGTCTCTGTTGTGTGTGTATAAGTATGTGTGTGTGTGTGTGGTGTGTATCTTTGTGTGTATGTGTCTATGTGTGTATGTGAGTATGTGTGTATGGTGTGTGAATGTGTGTGTTTATGTCTATATGTCCATGTCTGACTGTCTGTGTGTGTGTTTGTGTGTTTGTATGCATGTGTCCATGTGTGTCTCTATCTGTCTGTCAATGTCTCTGTCTCTGTGTATGTGTGTGAGTATGTGTTTGTGTGTATGTGCCTGTGTCTGTCTGTCTCTCTGTGTGTATGAGTGTGTTTATGTGTATATGTCTGTGCCTCTCTCTCTCTCTCTCTCTCTCTCTCTCTCTCTCTCTCTCTGTGTGTGTGTGTGTGTGTGTGTGTGTGTGTGTGTGTGTGTGTGTGCTATGTCTCAGGATATATCAAGTGGAATTATGACAACCACTCTCTTTCCTCTGTGCTTCCTCAGAAGAAATGGAAGGAACAGTGATGCAAATGCAAGCAATGTATGAAATCAATCCACTCTGGACCATCTAAGGTTGAGTCAAGCAGATCTTATTAAACACAGAACAAAACAAGCACATGGACATGAACCAGCCATGAGCTCTCAGTGACTCAGTGCCTTCTCTCTCAACCCCACGCCCTGCTCTCCTTGGCACAATTCTGAATTTGTCCTTCAGTGGACAAGGACATGTTAATAGCTCATGGGGAGGAGTGTTTCCATTGCTTGCTCATGGCCACTTAGGTTTGCCTTGCTTGTACTATTCTGCTCTTGATGACCAAAGTGTCTTACAAAGTCACTGTACTTGGTGTGTTTTTAAAGCTACCAGGTGGTGAGTCCACAGGCTTTCAACTATAAATACTGACAACCACAGTCAAAAAAAATGTAAGATAGCACTTCAGGTACATGGTAGAGGAAATTTAACAATATTGGAACTTAAGAAAAACAAAACGTTCCAGCCGACTAGGCCCAGCACATCCTCCCCTCTGGAGAGGTGAACTGAATTTGAACAAAAAGCTTCTTCTTTTTTTCTGGTTCTCAAAAAAGATAAAACTTTGAAATGTCAGGCTTTATGTAAAAGTATTCTAAGTCTACTTAACATTATTAACTAAGCCATGAGGATAAAGGATTCAGGTAGCATTGGGGTTGGCAAGATAATGCTTCAGTTCCATACACCTTTTCTTTCAAGAGTCAACTTGAAAATTCCTATTCTCCTATCATGTAATCTTAAGAACAGTCTTTAATTGACCTTTGTTCAAGACCAAGTGGCTCTTTTACCAAAATGATGATTCTGGCTTTTAAAATGTATAAAGGAACAGACCACAGAGCAACTATGGGGCAGTGGAAATATTCTGTGTGGTATGATAATATGTCAATATACGTTCAATATAATAATGTGTCAATATACGTTCATCAGAACATGCATGATGTACAACATCAATGAAATGAGCTTTAAGCTTGAATGACGAGAATATGCCAAAATGAATTCATCAGCTATAATTAGAGCTACCCTTGGGGCGGTGGCTGGAGACATGGCTCAGCAGTTAAGAGCACTAGTACCCACATAGTAGATCACAGCTAGCTATCTGTAACCCCAGTTCTGGGGATCTGACATCCTCTTCTAGCTTCCATGAGCACCAGGCATGGACATGGTACCCAAACATAGATGCATACAGGCAAAACACATAAAAGAAGATAAGTTCAAAACAAAAAAATCAAAGAGTACCCTTTGGGTGGATGCTGTTGACAATAATAGAATCTACAGGTATGGAAGAAGACAGTATAGAATCTCTTCATTTTCCTTTCCATTTTGCTCTGTATATTAAGCTACTTTTTGAAAGGCCTGTTAGAATTTGTATAAGGTATTAAATACAAATCTAGTGCATTCTTCTGTGGTTGGTAACAGAATCCTACTGATCCAGGTACCTCAACAGACTTGAACTGTTCTCACTGGTTGTGAAGTCAGGAACACTGGCTGAATAATGACCCTTGTTGTGTATCCTTGAGTTTCTTGTATCGTCCTAGAAAATGAAGACAGCAGAGACTCTTCACTGTCTGGGTCAGAGACCCTAGATGCCTAGAATTCATTTCCCTCATATATAAACTTGATGTTTTAAAAAAATTTCACTAACGGACATTCAGAATTGCATTTAGACTTATGTAAAAATGAGTTAATCCTATATTAAAACCAAAACACAGTTCTCCCTTCTTTCAGAAACAACTCAAAAGCAGAAGTAGAATGCTTCTCCAACATGGGACAGAGTTATGGAAATAATATCTGTCCCTCCTCACTCTCTCCAAATATCTCAGGAGATATTTACACAGGAAAATTTCAAAAATTTCAGGCATTCTAAATTTTCCAACTCTTTATCCCTGCTAATGACAATGTCAATATGTTTGAAGCCATGGTGACAATAAGGACTAAAGAGTCAAATTCTTTCTACACATCAACAATTGCAAGAACTTTTCCACACCACTCCCAGATGTGGAACCTAAGGGAGGCTCACCAGAAATTACAACCACATGCTAAGCTTAATCCCTGATCTAATAGAAATACACATCTCTATGTTCATATTTAGACATGTATGTATCCATGTACATATTTGTATACATGCATACACACTTATTTTGGGATGGTGGCAAAGACTGAATATAAATTGCTAATTAAGATAGTCACATGGTGTAAATTTTCCATGTCTTGAGCATGATAAATGCACTGTGGCTATGAAGGGAAATGTCCTTGTTCCTGAGGAGATATTAAAGTATCAGCAAAGAAAGGACTGATCGGTGTGGGAAAAGCTTACATATGGTTCAAAACATGAGACAAGAGATAGACAGAAAACAAGCAAAGGATAGCTAGCTGATGCTACTTCTGAGATAGGAAATACAAAGGCAAGGTGACAAGATGCTAGTAATTGGGTGATTTTAGGTGACAGTATAATGCTGGGTTCTTCCCATCTTTACTGGAAAGGTTTACACTTTGTGTGCGTGCATGAAAATGGGAAACTCAGAGAATCCATTACTGGGGAGGTAGTGTGTTGATAGTCTTATATATGGTACGACATTCAATATTAAGACCTGTGATTTCTTCTTTTAAAGTTAAACAAAAATACACCCCAGACATGGGATACATGAGATGTCTTATTACTCTTTCTCTGTGTTCTGTTGGGATCCAGGCCTCCTTCTACTTCCAGGAAGTCAAAAAGCCTGGCACAGATAGACACAGCCTCGAGCTCCAGACCTGACAGTTTATTTATAGACCAGTGGTGAGGACAAGATAAGGTAAAGAAAGGAAAGTATGTTGTCCATAACCATCTCAAGCCTCACTGGTGAGTCTTCAAACAAAAGGCAGATTAACCAGAGATGAGCACATAAGAAGTTTATGTAATATCCATTGTACTTGGCATGGGAGTCTCCAGAAATGAAGTCCCAAAGAAACAGATTAACTGGAATATTTTGTGCTAGGTTCAGTGGAGAAGTAGAAAGTTATGGGGCAGTGTTTTAGGACAAAGAGGACATGCTGCCATGATGTAAGGTCAGATTCTTGTCAGAATCTTTAGAGGGAAGGTGTTTGCTCCTGTGAATGGAAGATAACTTTCCAGTGCGGGTCGTAGGCTCTGCTTCAGAGGGAGAAGGGCAGGGGATGCTGAACGTGGTCTTGTCATTGCTGTTGTTTTCTCAGATGTCAAGGTGCTGGGCACATCCTAAGCTCCACTTAGGGATATGTAAAAGCAGTGCTCAGTCTTCTACAGACACACACAGTGCCAAAGGAATAAACACCGGTGTTTGTAACACATGCAGTGGGATATTAGCATTCTTAAAGGAAAGCTACATTCTGGACAGATACCTCTGTGGGTAAAATGCTTGCCAAGCAAGTGTGTGAACCTGACTTTGTATGTCCAACACCCATACAAAAGACAAGGGTGAATACAGTGTGCTTGGAACTCCCATTGCTCAAGGGGCAGAGACAAATGAGTTACTGGTACTTGTGGGTCAGCCAGCCAGGCTGGATGAGAATGGCCTAGTTTCAGTGAGAGACCTTATTTCAACATGTAAACAGAAGAAAACACCCAGCATTTTACCTCATGCCTACATCTGTTTAGCTATGAATGCTCCACAAGAATACAGCACATACCGTGATGCTCCTCACACTAAGTTAAACAAAAGAAAGGGATTCTGACCTGATGCATCTTGAAGGCACTTTGCTGCCTCAAGCATAAGCCGACCATAAATGACTTTTTAGGTGTGTGAGTTCGTGAGGGCTCCAAGGCAGGGGAGGAAGCGGAATGAACAGTTACTTTTGAGTAGGCTCTGGTGTCAGCGTGAGGTGATGAGGTGGCTCTGAAAACTGAGGGTGCTGATGGTGGTGGACGGTAGGAATGTCCTCAAGGGCTCTTTATACTATGAAATGATCAAAATAGAACATTGTATGTGACACAGGGTAGAAGACAAGCAAGGAGGGAGAAAAGAAAACACAGGAAACGAGGGAAGGAGAGAAGAGGGAAGTGAGGGGTAAGGAAGGAAAGAGGGGAGGGAGGGCAACAGAGGAGAAAGAGGGAAGAGAGAAGAAAGGAAGATGAGAAAGAGGAAAGTCAGGAGAAAAGAAGGAAGGGGAGAGAGAGGAAGGGAGAGAGGGAAGGTGGAAGGGAAGGAAGAGGAGGAGGAAGGGGAAGAGGAAGGCACGGAGGGGAAGAGAAAGGGAGAGCGAGAGAGGAGGCAGGGTGGGAAGGGAGGATGAAGGGAGGGAGGCAGGCAGGGAGGGAAAGGAGTGTGGTAGGCAGAGAAAGTATGCATACTTCTGTTATTGAGGACTGAAGCACCCTGGCACAGTTGGTGTCTTTAACACAGAGAGGCAGCAGGGCTTTCCCAGCGCTGTGTAAACTGCCGCTCCTTGGAGGATTTCTCACAACCCAGGGTAGTGTGAGTGAGAACTAGGCAGGCCCATTCAAGGTTTTGGGAACCCTGCCTTGTGACCCCTAAGTCATCTTAGTTAACCAACAGCTACAGCGTTGCCTGAGAATGAGGGGGAAAGATGAGCCCCGTTCCCCCCCCCCCTGTCCCCCCCTCCCCCCCCCCCCCCCCCCCCCCCCCCCCCCCGACCTCCACTGGTTTCCTGGTAGCTTGTGCTTCTGGTAATACCTTGTTAGACCTTGTGATTAACATGGCTGGGGTGAAAGCATTTTGACTTCAGATCAGAAACGCTGGGGCTTTAAATGAAATCAGCTCCCTGCTGGGAGCCGTTTTCTCCCTTTCTTCCCTCTCAGCCAGGGAAACAGTTCTTGACCTGGTTAGCAGCAGGAATGACCTTCAGTATCCCCCACTTAAAATCGATCCAAGGTGATCACACTGGCTTAAAATAAAAATCTCCATCCAGCCCCCCATATCTCTCCCCTTTCCAGTGCCGGGACTCTCTGTCCGGCTTTCTTTTTATGACGGTCCTTTGCACACAGGCATGCATTCACAGTTCGTTCTTTCTCATATAAGCTCATAGGAGATGCTGTGCGCACCTCCAGGCGCCTGGCCTCTCCACCTGCCTCTGCTAACAGCTCAGCGTTCCCACCTCCTACTCTCCCTTCTTCCCTCAGCCTAACAGCTAGCCAGATGGCCACTCCCCAGTCTCCCAGCGTGAGTTTGACTGACAGGAGCCTTTGATAAACCTCCGAAGGACGAAGTCATCTCCAGGTCACCGTGGCTGCCTGGCCTTTAACACCCCACACAGATCACCATTATCTGTGGAATAGGAAACAAAGGAAATTAGCCCTGCTTCTCCATCATCCCCAACGATTTCCAGCCTCACTTAAACCACAAGGCAAGGAGATGCCCTTCATTTTCCTCCAAGAGGTACAAATGTCAGCTGTTAAAAAATGCAAGCAGGAGGTTTCTCTATGTTAATGGCTGGCACTCTTTGTTCTGGAGAAAGTGCATTTTATTCCTCTGCAGGCCAGAGAGACCTAACAGGCTCCTAAAATAACTTCCTTACCTCCACATCCGTGAGAGCCACTGATGAGAGTTGCTAAGCCTTCAGGGCAAAAGAATCCTGGCTTCCTTTCCCGTCTTGAACAGTAGCTAGTCAAAGTATCTGCAGAGAAAATTGACTAGAGACCTTCCTGACAATTTAACCCTAAAGCTGAGAAAGAAGGTAAGAAAATAATGTGCCCTGTTTATTTCCCAAATATTTTTTTTCTTCCAGAAACTAAATCTTTAAATGAGCATGGCTTCTTTTGGCCACCTTAGATGGAACACTGGAAGAGACTTGCATGAGCTAGACATGTTCACATATGTGTGCATCCATGCATGCTACCGTGATTTTTTTTTTAATTATGTGAGCACGCTGTTTGGGATGAATTTCTTTCCAAACAATGCCCCACTATTTGAAGATTAGGAAACAAAGTAAATTCTCTGTGAGCGGCACTCTAAACTTCCAAGGAAGGCAGAGTTCTTTTGATTCATCCAGGCTAGAATGCTTCCAGCCTCTAGGTGCCATGAATATTGAAAGCAATAAAATAACACATAATTGGAGAACTTGTGACAATTCAGTTAGTGAAGGACTCAGTCAACACAGGCATCGGGCTCTGACACCACACAGAGACTTTCAGGGGATTCGAACTAAGAGACACATGCCCCTTGGTGGCATCCAGTCCAGAAAAGGAAACAGAATGGGAATTAGCCATCACTGTATACAACCTACGCATAGAGGGGAAGGTACAAGAAAGCTCTCCCTACATGAAAAAAAGAAAAAATAATAAAAACAAGAGAAAACTCAGTGCTGAGCCTCGTGGCAATGGGGACTCCTGTGAGAGTGAGTTTGAAAGACAGTATAAATCAAATTGTTCAGTGGGAAATTCACATTTTCCCTGTATTACTTGTGGTAATTGGAATGAGAATAGCCCCCACAGGTTTGTATATTTAAACACTTGGTACCCAGTTGGTGGGACTGTTTGGGAAGGATTATAAGGAGATGTGACCTTGATGGAAGTGTGTCACCAGGGTCAGGCTGTTAGGTTTCAAAAGCTCATGTCATTCCCAGTCTCTCTCCCTCTCCCCCTCTCCCCCTCTCCCCCTCTCCCCCTTTCCCCTTCTCCCCCTCTCCCCTCTCTTTCTCCCCCTCCCCCTCCCCTCTCCCTCCCCTTCCCCCTTCCCCTTCTCCCTCTTCGTCTGCCTCTGCCTCTGCCTCTGCCTCTGCCTCTGCCTCTGCCTCTGCCTCT
>JANHMN010000006.1:15030259-15071236 GCA_030674055.1 Rhabdomys pumilio | reverse complement strand
CCTCTGCCTCTGCCTCTGCCTCTGCCTCTGCCTCTGCCTCTGCCTCTTGTTTGTGGATCACAAAGTAAGCTCTCAATTGTTCCAGCGCCATGCCTGCTTGCCCATCTGCCTGCCTGTCTCTATTGCCCAAATGATGATAGTCATGGCTTACTCTCTCAAACTGTAAGCCCCCAATAAACTGTTTCTTCTATAAGTTGCTTTGGTCATGTATCTTAGTACAGCAATGTAGAAGTTACTGAGACATCAAACTACTCTAGCTTCATATGTACCCCGCAAACTGGGTGGACTATGCAATAGAAATGCTATACTTACAATGTCCTAGGACCAGGATGAGCAGGTGTGGCTTCTCTTGAGGCTTCCTTAGTTTACAGAGTGACACAGTCTCCATCCAACTGTCCTCTCATGGCTTCTTCTCTTGATGTGGGTATCTCTGGTGTCTATAAGGACAGCAGTCCTATTGAAAAGACCTCCAACTTCGTGACCTCTCCTGCCTGGACCACGTTGTTAGAGTAACATTGCAGGCATAGGAAGGGAAGCATATTTCATGGGACAAAAGAGTGGAATTAAGCCCTGAGTAAAAACATGCCATTGCCTTTTTCTTAAGAGATAATCCACGGGGATGGGTCATTATCCTGGCTAAAGGAAGGCAGATTTACCTTAAGCCATGCTTAAGAGATAGGGGGAATAATTATCTTTTAATGAGATAATGTAATTTTCCTTTCCAGAATCTCAGCCATCAGTGCAGTTGCTCCACAGAATGATAGATTTCAGCATTGTAAGCCTGTCTCCTTTTCTGATTACTCAGAAAAACATAATTCTCCTTTTCCTCATTCTCTTTCTTTCCCAAGCATTCTTTCCCTAACACCTTGGCTTCAGTCTGTCCCTAAAGCATCTATGTTTTCCACGTTTCTGACCTCCAAACCAACTCAACCCTAACGACATGGCTTTCTGCTCCTTCTAGGCTCCCATAGGCTCATATATTTAAGTGTCTGGTTCCCAACTGGTAGAATTGCTTGGGAAAGATTAAGAAGTGTGGCCTTGTGGGAAAAAATGTCACTGGAGATGGGCTTAAAGATTTCAAAAGCCTGCTCCATTGCCAGTTTGCAGCATATTCTCTCTCTCTCTCTCTCTCTCTCTCTCTCTCTCTCTCTCTCTCTCTGAATCAAGACATAATCTCTCATCTGTTGCTCCAGCACCATGCTTGCCTGTCTGCTCTCATGTTTGCTGCCATGGTAATCCTAGACTCTGAAACTACTGCTCCCAACTTAAATGCCTCCTTTTCTAAGTCACCTTGGTCACAGCATTCTGTCACAATAATATAAAAGTAACTAGGACACTTGGAAAGCAATGGGCAGAAGGGAACAAATGGGCTTGGCTTGGTCTTGGCTATAGGAAGCACAGGATGCAGACGAGTGACAGGAGCGTCAGGAGAATCTGATACCTGATCAGCTATGCTGAGCAAGAGATGAAAATGAGATGTTTAAAACTGATCTCTTTAAAGCAAAGTAGAAAAATTGAAATTATTTTGACAACCAGTGGTTAGCTTATGCCATGGCCTGAATTGTATTCCCCTGAAGTTGCAGTTCCCAGTCCCTGAAAATGTGACTATATTTGGAGAGAGAGTCTCCAAAGAAGCAATTAAGTGAAAATGAGATCATTATGCTGGGCCTTAATCCAGTGTGACTGCTATTCTCACAAGAAGAGATTAGGGAACAAGTACACACAGAGAAACACAAGGAGATGCAGGGAGAAGGCTGCTGAGGACAGAGGTTGTCTAAACATAATCCTACCCACATTTTGATCTGGGGTTTCTACTTGTAAAACTAGGAAATAAATTTCTGCTGGAGAAGTCATGAAATCTGAAGGATTTTGCTGTGAGAAGAGCCCTCATAGTGTATAAATAAAGATTTTTAAAACAATGATTGATTGATTGATTGATTGATTGTGTGTGTGTGCCTTAATGGCTTAAGTGTACCATGTGCATATGGAAGCCCATGGAAGCCAGAAGAGGGTGTCAGATCCACTTGGTCTGGAATTAAAGATGGTGATGAGCTTTCTGATATGGGTACCGGGAACCTCTCAGGTCCTCTGGAAGAGAAGTTAAGTGCTTTTAACTACTGAGCCATCTGTCTAACTCCCATGATCTTTAAGAAGACGCTAGAGAAAGTTCTGGGAGAGATCTTATCAACTCTTCGATTACCACTTTTAATTTCCTGACTACAGCCTCCTCCTAGGCTGGCTCAGAACACTTGTTGTGCTGAGGATAGTCCCTAGGACTTTTGAGTAATTTTATTGATACTTAGTGCCACAGAAACAAATAGTCTGGTTTTGCCATGACTGGCTTATAGAATCACAGAACTTCAGAGCACAGCATGGTTCTAGAGCATGTTTAAATGTGTGATTGGCTTTATTGGGTAGTTTAAGCACTTTTATAGCAATCTGGTAGGATTAGGAAAGCTCTCCACTAGTTCACCCAGACCGACCTCTGATTCATGGTGATCCACCTGTCTCAGTTTTCCCAGTGTTTGGATTATAGACATGCTTCGCCAAAGCAAAGGCATATTTTAAATGGTGATCAGGCCAATGATATGGCTCAAAGGGTATTGGTTGATGGTGAATCTGGCAACCTGAACTTGATCCTGGAGACTCACATGGTAGAAGGAGGGAACAGGCCCCCACACATTATCTTCTGACCTCCACACATGCGCAGTGCCATACATGTGCACAAATGAATGATGGATGGATAGATAGATAGATACATAGATAGATAGGTGATTGATAGAAACATAGAATACAACATAGATATACAGATATGAAAAGGTGACTGTTTCATTTCTAAAATATAGAACTTAGATCCTTTGAAATTAATTATATAAAGCAATAAAGTTTTTATTGTTTATTACATTTGGGTTTTGTTTGTTTTTTGTTTTGGGTTGTGTGGCTGTGTGTGTGTGTTTTGAAACAGTTCTTCTCTGTATAACAGAACTCTGGCTGTTCTGAACTAGCTGTGTAGACCAGGATGGCCTCAAACTCACAGAGATCTACCTGCATCTGCCTCCTAAGTACTGGGGTTAAAGGAGTGTGCCACCATGCCCAGCACAATAAAGAAATTTTAAGGAAATATTGCATCATAGTACAACATGGAACTCAAAGCCCGGAGCGGTTGTTCACCCCAATCATACATTCTCTGTACAACATGTCACCACCTCCTAATTAAATCCCTCCTCTGACCAGACATGCAGCTTCATGAGACTGCCTTATGTGTGCCTGTCAAGTGGCTGATAGCAGGTTATACTGGTTGGTAATTTACTGCTCCCTGAATGCTTCTTACCTTATTTCTCTCCTTGTTCACAACCTGAAAGGCAATGTCCTTTCCACGACTGTCTTGCCTCCTCTCCTCTCTGTCTGTTGGGCTTGAGAGTTGAAGTGAAACATGTCACATAAAAGCAGATGGAATATGAAACTCAGTTCAGTGTATGCGTGTGTGTGTGTGTGTGTGTGTGTGTGTGTGTGTGTGTGTGTGTGTGCATGTGTGTGAGAGGGAGAGAAAGGAGAGAGGGAAGAAGAGAGGGGTGGAGGGGAAGAGAGATTGGAGGAGGAAGGGAAGGGGAGGAGAGAGAGAGGGAAGAAGTAGGAGCAAGGGAAAGGGCAGAGACAGAGACCCTAATTTTAGTTTTCTTTGTGGTTAGTCCCTAATCCTTTCTCATGCCTTGGCTTCTTGAGTCCGTAGCCCTTCTGATGTGTAGTATGAAATGACAATAACACTAAAGTAATACACAAATACAGAACTTAGTACAGGAACAAGTATAGTTTAGTCTCCTCGACAGAGTTCTTAACATGACAGAAAGCCATTGATAGAGAACAAGGGCAGGCATCCAGAAAGTGAGCTAGAACATGACATCACAGTAGTACATGCACAGCCATAAACAGAAAGTTCCAGTAAAGCCACCACTTGCCTTCCTGCCCCTCTCATTGTCAGACCACGTGTTGCCATTCCTCCATTCTTCCTTACACATGAGAATTTCAGTCACCTCAGTATCCTGAGGGAGGTACTTTGGTCATTTGAAAGTTGGCCAACGTCTCTCACACAATTCAGAATTAGAATTGAATGTCACGCTCAAAACATGGCTGATTAGGAGATTGGATTACTTGTTTTAGTGCCCACTGGTACCACTGAGTAGACTCTAATTGAATCTCCTCTTCTGCTCACTCTTTCTATTACAGAACACTTTGTGGAGTGCTTGGCACCTGGTTGGTGTTGAAGGACTGGAGAATAAGTGTCCTGTTTTGAGGAAAAAGTTAAATATAATTCTGTTAAATCGACAAGGTAAAACTTCACGTGTTTCCATCTTAAATACCATCTTGTTGGCATCAATTCACTCTATTAGTTAAATAGTGTCGTTTTAGGGAATCTCTGCTCTTCTGTAAATTTTATAAGCATGTTATCTATGTATAGCACTAACCTTTGTCTAATGCTCTGAGTGTCTCAAACGGTAGTCCCTCTCCCAGTAACGGCCAGCATTTTCAACTTACTTAATGTTCACAGTAACATCACAGCGTGAATGCTGTCCTCGTAATACAATGAGGAAATTCACGTACCAAAAGATCAAATCCATTTTGGTCATAGAGATAATGGTAGCAGAGTCAGAGTTTGGAGTCAAACTATGATCCTCATGTCTGTGGTTTTGACATGTTGCTATTCTTATGACACTTAATTTAAAGACTTGGCCCAAGTTGGGGTTGAGGTTAGACAGAAACCACACATAGACACACGCATGCACACATGCACACACAAACACAGAAATGCTCAATAAATTTGCTCTGCCCCTTCAGTAAGTACTGAGGCTGAGTGCAGGATAGAACAGAAAGCACCAGAATGTATGCCTTGCTAGAACACTTGACATAGCTGGTCACAGATTATCATCCTGTTAATCTGAATCTAAATTCTTTTGGAGGCCAACATCAAATTGCAAATACATGGAATCTGAGAATATCATCCTGAGGTAACCCAGACTCCAAAGGACATGCATGGTAAATACTCAGAAGTGGATATTAGCCCTAAAATACAGGATAGCCATACTATATGCCACAGACCCAAAGAAGCTAAAGAAGGAAGGCCCAAGTGAGAGTGCTTGAATATCACTTAGAAGGGGAATAAAATAGGCAGATGGAGGGAAGGAACTGGGTAGGAGAGGAGATGGGAGGGGGCATGGGGTGGATTTTCAGATCAGATGTGGAAAGAGACAGAAGATCCAGAGGGCCAGGAAAATGAATAGAAATGTATAGTCTAGGGGTTGGTGGCATCTTGAGGACATGCCAGAGACCTGGGATGGAGGAGGCTCCAGGAATCAATGAGGGACTTCTCCTCCTTTACTTTGTTTCCTATTACTCTTATTTTTTTTTTTTACCTTTTTAAAAGTCAACCTGTCTCCCTATTTCTTAAATAAAGATCATAAATAACACTTCTCTCTTAAGACACCCATTCCATACCTAAGCTTCCAATTTTCTTGAGTAGATATTTGAATTTATAGATACAAATCTATAATGTATTCAGCTAGAAAATTATAATGCATGGCAAAATCTTCAAACTTTCACAGTTAGCTGCACAAAGGCTTTTCAGACAAACCATGACTTCAACTAACTTGGATTTTTTTTTTCTTCACCTTATAAGATAGATTTACATTTTCATCTTGACCCAGACAAGGGTATGCTATTAACCACCATGCCTAATATCCAGAGAATGAACAATGGTTGCAAGGCCAATAGTTCCAAAAAAGAGCAAGGATATTTTTGAAGAACTCCAACTTTAAGTCTTAGTGGTGAGAAACATGGTGAGGGAAAGATCTGGGGGATACGCAGTGTCACAATCACACTATATAAAGGTCCTTTGGCGGGGAAGAAATATGAAGCTGTATATGGAGGAGTATTATGGAAATTAGCTTGATTCAACATATGAGACATAAAATTAATTCCAACAATCATGAACTAAAACCCATATATAGGTAAACATGCAGAACAAGCAAACAACAGCAGCAGCAACAACAACAACAACTTCTATTACTACAGCAACAACAACGATGACGACTACTGATACTATTACTACTCTGAGCTTGGCTGGCTCTTGGATGCCCATCTGGCTCTTGGATGCCTGGTTCTGGAAAGATCGGCAAATACATCTATTGAGAATTTTTTCTCACCTCTGTGAAAGACCAACTAGAAGGGATTTAATTCTCCAGCCTGGCTCTTATGCAATGGCAGGTGACCTTAGAATAGAGAGGGCTTTGAAGGAGAAAACCAGACTTTCCAATTCCATGGCTGTGCTCATAGTCTAGTGTTGTAAGATGCCTGCAGACATAGCCACCAACAGACATGTCCCTGAGTGCTCATTGCTCTCCTCCCCCATTTCCAGGGTTCCATCTCCCACAGAGAAGGATGGTCGATAGAACGGCTCCAACTGCTCCCTCTGTGAGAGCTTACAGTGAAATTCCATCAGACAGAAGCCAGTTCTCTGCTGAGTGAATTGAGCTTTTTATCACTCAGATTTGTATACATGGCAAGAAGAGCCAAAGAAGGGAGTTACTGTACACCTCCTAGATTTTTAATTCTCTAGCATTTCTTGGCATTGGACCCAAAGTGTGGGGAATGGAAGGAAAAATATAATAATGTACTTCAGACCTCTGTGTAGAGTGGTAGCTTCTGACGTACCCAGGGTCTGTGAGATTCCTCTGTGTGCTGTTTAACAGCGTCTATTTCATATTTCCAAAGGCGAGCCCCTTTTTATTTGTCTCTCCTATGAGTTACACGCAAGAGCTATGCTAATCATGTCTTAGTATGCGTGAGAGAGTACGTGCCTGTAATGCAAGCTCTCACTGACATGAGTTTGCCTTTGAGACCATAAGTAGCACAGTAGGACCATTTCAACAGCCAGAATTGGCTGGCAAACCTTTGTAGACTTCTCACTTTCTTCACTGAATTTAGTTATTGCAGAAGGAACTCCCTGAGGCAAAAATAAAAACCCCAAAGAGCAAGAAAGTAAGATGTGTGTATGTGCAGGCAGTGTGGCCATCGCCAGATTTACAAGGAAAGAACTTGTCATTAGTCACTTGTCCTTTTACAGTTTTATGAACAGAAGCATTCCATGTACTCTTATTGACTGCCATAATTTTTTTGTTGTTGTTAGTTTTACTACTTTTCTTCCATCTTCCTTTCTATCATTAAATGTTTCAATGATTTAAATATTTATTGGGAAACTATTATGATGTGTATGGTACTAGGTAAGCGGCAATGAACAAGACAGGCATTGTCTCTAATCTGCAAATCTAGAGGATTTCACATTAAAAAGATGACCCAAGGACCACTACCGTAGAATCTTGACACATTAAGTTCTTGGCATTTCAAGTGTCAATGCAGGGATGTCTCCTGTATGAAGATGGGAGGAGCTGTAAGATGAGAGTTAATAAAAGAGAACAATGAGCTCAATAAGGCATTTGTGGATGGACTCTCTATGCGCCTCTCAAAGTCTAGATGCATAGAGGAGAGTCTTTGCTATTTTTTTCTATAGCAATTGAGTCTGATTCCAAAGTCAAGTTGGTCTATATTTCATCCTAAGTGCTCAGTCTCCCTCTCTGTCTCTCTGTTTCTGTCTCTCTCCTTCTGTGGGGAGGTTACCAAGCCTGCTCAGTCAACCAACAGGTTCTCCAGTGCAGGAGTGAGGATTAAAAAGAAAAAGACAATTAGAGAACATTGTAGCATGACTCCAACCAGTTCTGAGGCTGCGGTGGTTTTATTTTTTTCCCAATCTGCTTTATTCCATTTTAATTACATGCAAGCAATAAGGTCAATTCTAGGTTGAGGAACAAGCAATACAATAGAGGCAAATAGTCAAAGAGCAAGCAAGGCCATAAACAAAGTCCTGTGATCACTCCCATGGTCACTGTTTCTAAGCATCAAGATGATCAAGATATCTAAGCCTATTTCCCTGTCCTGGCCCAAAGTCATATTCAAGCCTGAAGCCTACTTCTTTATTCTAGCCTAAGATTTAGATTTCTTCCTGAAATTACTTCTTTGTCATGGCCCACAGTCAGATTACTGCCTGAAGCCCATTTCATTGTCCTTGGCCAATGTCAGATCCCTGCCAAGAGACCCCATAAAACTCTCTACAGGGAGGATAATTTCTAATTTGTATGGATGCTGATGAATTCAGTCCTCATCCAGTTCTGCATCTCTAGGGTACATGTTGAGTGTGTCTTATAGAACATTCATCTTTGTAAAGTGAGGCATCTCTCCAAATGTGTAAACTGTTCACATGCATAAGGTCTATCAGTCACAGAGGTTCCAGTTTTGGCTTAAAGTTATGTGGATGCTGGCTTGGAACTTTTAATATTGCTTTGGACAAAGAACTCTACTAAGCCTTGTAAATTGTTTATTCAATCTTGTCCTTGGAATTCACGGGCAAGAGATGGAAAGGATTAGATATGAGAAATAGTAAGACTCTATTTAGGGACTAACCCTGAATGGTTACTACACACTCAGGTTTAATACACTGTCCAGTTTTGGAGATTATGGTAATAGATAAAGTGTTATGTTTTAGTTTTTATTCAAGAAAATTTTATTGAGTGCCTTAGGGTTTCCATAGCTGTGAACAGACACCATGACCAAAGCAACTCTCATAAGGACAATATTTAATTGGGGCTGGCTTACAGGTTCAGAGGTTCAGTTCACTATCATCAAGGTGGGAGCATGGCAGCATCCAGGCAGGCATGGCGCTGGAGGAGCTGAGAGTTCGACATCTGAAGACCACTAGGAGAAGATTGGCTTCCAGTGACACACTTTCTCCAACAAGGCCACACCTTCTAATAGTGCCACTCCCTGGGCCAAGTGTATTCAAACCACCACACTGAGCAACAGTTCTTAAAGACAGAACAAACAACTCTTAAAGATTTCACTCATTAACTCCTTGATCTCTTTGGCAGCCATTGTATTAAAGAGTGACTGGGAGAGCTTCCTGAATGTTAAACTGTGGCTGTGCATTCTTATAAAGAAAGCATATTGAATAAAAAAACCCTAGACTTAGAAGGTGTTGGTTCAAATGCAGGATTTTAATCTTCTTATACAATATAGTCTGAACTAGTTAATTATTTGCAGGCCTTCTGAACTTTTTTTTTCTCCTATCTACAAGACAGGGGCAAGCATGCTATGCCAATGGTTAGCAGTATTAAATCAAACAGCATAGGTTAAAGTGCCTATCTGGATCGGTACTGCATGCTAAGCACTGAATAAATCATTATGATGGTTTGGCATAATTATCAGTTTTAGAGATGAAAATAGAATTTTTCCACATGAATCCACTGAGAATTAAGTATTATTAATTAATTAGAACTTAAAAGGTCACATTTCTTGAAAAAAAAATACCATTGTGGTCACTCTTAAGACTTACTTTTTAATCTTCTTAATGCTAGTCAAAAAATGTTTCCAACATGAAGGATCTTCTCATTAAATTATATTTTTACCCACACACATGCAGGGACAGGATCTGATCTCAGCTCCCATGGATTGTATTTCTGGAAAACATATATGGGCCATCCATAAATGGTATTTGAAGTTCTTTAATTAGATTAAATTACGACTACCTCTAGTTCATCCACCCTAGAAATGACTGTTCTTTCTCTTTCTAGGATTCAACTAGACTAGAATTTGTAGTTTTATCTCAACTCTAGGTCAATCTTCTCAGATCAATCCTTCTTGGCACATTGGGAAGTCATTCTTGTTTGACTTTACCCTTTTCGTTAACTCAGATGATAGCTTTGTACTTCCTCAACATGAAGAGTAGACTTCTCGTCAGATAGCATTGGATAATTCTAAGTGGATGTACTATTGCTATATTCATGGCTATTTCTACCTTCCTCCTGCTTCCAAAAAGTGGAATTTACCACTGTTTTGGTGAGAAACAGAAAACAAGGTCCCTGTCAGTTGTTACACATGGTGCCAGATTCATGGATGACATTAGTGACAGTCTCTCAGTAAAGGAGGCTGATCGTCATGGTCATTCCTAAAAGGATTCTAGCTGAGCAAGGTGGTACACACCCATAATTCTAGCACTTGAAGAGTAGAGGCAAGAGGATTAGGAGTCCAAGGCTAGACTATAAAGAGTAAGCTTGGGCCAAGTCAAGCTACATAAGACCTAATATCCGTCCATCCATCAATCAATCAATTGAAATTAAATTTAAGAAGAACAGCTTGTATTCAATGCCACCAGGAGCACACGCAGTATGAACTGGAAAGACCAGGCTGATTGCTCAAGAGCAATCCTCATACATCTAGAATGTTCTTCAGTGTTAGTTGGAAGCTATGTGAAGCGTTTTCTGAGAAGACGTATTGAGTATTAGCTGCTTGGCTAAACACTAAATACATAACCCACAAATAACCAATAATAGCATGTTAGCACCATTTTCCAAAAAGTGAAACTGAAGTTTTAGAAAATTCTAGAACTGTTGATAAAGATTTAGTCCCGATATCAAAGATGAACCTCTTATCCAGATGTTAGCTCTACTGACCTCCCAGCCCTATGCCTCCTCCACTTTCATTACCTAGAGCTGGGAGTGTAGTTAAGGAGTTTGTCTGTAGACATACAACATGGGAAAAGATGAAGACAGAAACTAGTTGTCCCATTGCTCAACTTGGCACAGCCTAGAACCATGTACAAATCTCAATTTGGGAATTGCCTAGATCAGATTGATGTATGGAAATGTCTGTAGGAAATCGCTTTGATTAATAACTCATACAGAAGGGATCAACCCACTGGGGGCGGCACTATCCCTTAGGCAGGCGATCCCAAGCTATGTAAGAAAACTAGCCAAGCAACAGCCAATGAGCGAGCAAGCCAGAATGAGCCAGTAAGCCCTGTTCTTCCATGATTTCTGGTTCAGGCTTCCACTTTGAGACTCTCCGTAATGGACTCTGATTGGAAGAATAAGATGAAATAACTGCTTTCCTTCCCAAGCTGCCTTTTATCAGATTGTTTTATCGAAGCATCAGAAAGGAAGGGAGAGCACTGGTCAATAGTGCCTTATGACAGATACATGTACATACATGCATATTAATACACATGACACTTCCTACCAAGTCTCTTCTTGCAAATGAGAATGATTTTCTTGGTTTGGTGATGCATACATGTACATCAGCAGTATGAGGCTGATACAGGAGAGTCATAAGTTTCAGGCCAGCCTGGGCTACCTTGTGAGACTCTATATCAAATAAAGAAAAGAAGGGGGAAAGGAAGAAAAGGAGTACAAACAAGAGTCATTAGCAGGCACGGGGCAAAAATCTGAGGTGGAGATGAGACAGGGGTGGGGGGGATGCAGAGTTCAAGGTGAGCTGAGCTACTCAGCAAGATCTCATCAAAAGAAAAGAAACGAGAACTTTTTTTTTTTATTGTTGTTAGATAACAATACTTTCAGGGTTCAGAAATCATTTAAAAGTGTAGCGTGGCCTTGCTATTCAGTTAGTAATTTGGGAGTAAGAGTCAGTAGTCATCGAAGTATTGGTTTTTAAAAAGTTGCAGTTTCCACACCGTGAAGAGCGGTGTGTGCGTGGGGTGATGGGCACTCTTCCAGTTTATTTCGTTCTGTGGGAATGTTGTACATACAGAATCTGCACTGTGTGTGTTGATGTTGGCCCAGCTAACCGCCATTGCTACACGCATATAAAGATGTTTCCCAGCCTGCTGATATGGAGTTTGCACACATAGAAGGCAGAAACAATTTAACAAGTCTTATTGCATCAGCCGAGAAAAAAAATGAGAGGGAGCTTGGGGGATTATTCACTTTCAACAGAGCTGGTAAGAAAGCCATGGAAGGCTCTCTCTCAGGGGGGCAGAGGAATGCCTGGGGTTCACTGGCCACCAGGCTAGCAGATGGGTGACATGGGTGACTTAGAGGTTCAATGAGAAACTCTGTCTCAGAAAGTAGGATGGAGAGCAACTGAAAATGGCACATCAAGTTGACCTCTGGTCTCCAAAATAAAGCATGCATATGCACACATACTCATCCCCCAACATACCTACCTACATATGCCACATACACCTACACACATGTTATATGCAAGCACGCGGCCCACTCCCCCACACATAACACACACACACCACAAACACACACATAAACACCACACACAAACACACAACACACACACATACAGATACAAACCACAAGCATGCATATACACAGACACACACAGTACACCCACACAACACACCCACACAGCACACATACACAGAATGCACAGACAAATATACCACACACACCCCATAAACACACACATATACACATACACCCCCCACACACATACACACATATACCCCCCCCACACACATATATACATACACACCACACACACAAACACACATACACACACACACACACACACACACACACACACACACACACACATGACTATGCCTTGCTAAATTTGATCTCTTTTTTTTGTTGTTGTTGTCCTCACCTCCTGCTTTTCTCTTCAATTTTGCATCTAGGCTGAAATGTACAAGAGATCCCTGTGATTTTGTATGTCCATCCTGCTGCTATGGCTTCTTGCCAGAAAACAAAAAGAGGTCAACTCAGAGATTACAGAACACCCGTGGATTTGTGCATCTCGCCACCAGAAAACTCCAGACAAGCTCAGAGCTCTGATCACATGACCAACACATTTCCCAGCCCATACACACACACACACACACACACACACACACACACACACACACACACATATATATATATATATTACATGTTGTTATTCTAAATAATAATATATATATATATATATATATATATATATATATATATATTACATGTTGTTATTCTAAACTCAACATACAGACTATTTCATTGGGCACCCTGTTCAAATGTGACCTCTCAGAGATTTTCCTCAGCATACTATCTATCTGAAGTGTGTCATACCATCTACCCGATTCTTTCTCCTTTTCTTCTGCTTTGTTTCCCTGAATAGCCACAATTACCCCACGACCAATTTAAATATGTCTTCTATTTATTGGTTCCACTTTTATCTCCTTCTAGTGTGTGTGGACCAAGACAGTAGACTCAGCTAATTGACCACTCTACCCCACCTCCTCCAGCAGTCCTCCACGCCTGATAGGGACTCAAGAAATATTTGTTTGAATTAAATACCTGTGAAAACAAGACAGAGCATATGGAGCTGGCAGCAGTACACAGACACACTATTTTCTGATGTCATTTCTCACCTAATCCCTCCTGAAGGGAACCTTTTCAGGGAGCTGATACTTAGTCCAAGTTCCCTCCGTTTTCGTCTGCACCCTACGTAATCAGCAGAAAGGGGATCTGAGTTCCATTTGCAGAGATGTCATAGATAGAAATGATAATGTCCCCTTAACTTAAAAGGGCCAAGCCTGTTTTGAAAATGTTTTATGAGCTGGGAACCTTTCTCTGAGCTATCCCTACTGCGGCCCCGTAAAACCTTACGCCCTGCTGGAATTCTATCCTGTGAAATTTGGCAGCGTTTCTCTCCTCGTGTAATGAGTTCAGCCTATGTTTTCATTACAGTTCAAGCCCCGATACCAATCAGTGTCACCGTCATAGGCAACCACACAGAATTCCCAGGCACTCCTGGCTGAAGGCAGACTTAGAAGAATGGGTGCCAAATCCCTGCTTTCACAAGGCGGCTCTGGGGCACTTAGTGTCTTATGCCCTCCTCGGTGCCAGGTCCCAAAGAGCTGCTGGCTCAATGGGTTTCCTGCTTCTCTCTGGTTTAAGCTCATCTTCCATGGATTTCCTGTGGTAATCCCTCCCTGTGTCCCTCTGAGAAATAAACAGTAATTGCTATTTTTCCCCCCACAAGAGGAGAGAGTCAGGGAGCGCAAGTGGTTTTAGCTAGAGAGTCAATAAACACTGAGGCAGAGAGGACGGAAGCTGTAGCGCAAAGGCCCAGTGGTCCTTCCTGGTCTAGTAAGTGGGTGTCTTGCTTGAAGAAACGGTGCATTGTTGGTAGTAAGAGGCACTATATATGCCCTCTGATAATATATCAGGTTTACTAAAATCTAATTTCATGCTTTTAATATCTCTATTTTATTCTCTCTCTCTCTCTCTCTCTCTCTCTCTCTCTCTCTCTCTCTCTCTGTGTGTGTGTGTGTGTGTGTGCGTGCGTGTGTCTGTGCGCACGCCCACGAGTTTGTGTGTGTATGGCCTAGGGGACCATAGGTTCTATGTAAATGTTCTACCAACGAGCTACATCAATACCCTTCACTGACTACGTTTTTACTCCAATTGGTTTTTTGTTTATTTTTGTTTGTTTGTTTGCTTGCTTGCTTGCTTGCTTGTTGAGGCAAAGCAATGCTATTATAACCCAGGTTAGCCTAACACCCTAAATCCTCCAGTGTCAGCTTCTTGACATCCAAATTTACTGGCTATTTCTTAAAAGCTGTTAAACATGAATGAATGTTACTATGACAGTGCAGACCAAAGCATCCAGTGTATGGAAGTCCTCCTGTGTCCACGACCCTAAAGCAGTTCTAGCCTGATTTTCGTTAGTTCTGTGACTTCCTTCAAACAGAGACCTAGGGACTCCTTAGGGCAGGTCCCCATGAGTTTCAGGACAACGCCCTTGAGTTAGGGCTCCATAGAATACAGCAGCCTCACTTCACCTCGATTTGCCATTTCAAAGAGATCATACAAGTGTGGTGAAAAACTAGAGGCAGCTGAGTGACACAAAGCCCCAAAATATAATGAAGGTAGTGAGATGAAAATATAAAAAACAAGAAAGAAACAGAAGGCAGAAGAGGCACACATCAAAGAAAACCAGCAAATTTTCACTCACACACACACACACAACACACAATGCTAACCCCTTTGTCTAACTACATATGCACAGCTCCAGCCTGTTTAAACCAGAACTGTTAGTGCCACTGCTACTCTTGACCCAGGGAATGAGAGTCACTAGAGCCTGCCAGAATGATTGACACACCCCTCTGAGAGATCAGTGCCTGCATTCCTTTAGTAGGAAGAGTCCATGGTGTACCATGAGCCATACTTTCTTTGTGTACGAATACAGACAGCATTTTAGAGATGCAGTGATGACTTACAAGACTTGCTTACTACAAACAATTATATTTCTATTTTTCCTTTAAGGAATTGCTTTAAATCCTTATTTTTCCCCACTACACAGGGATTAGTATGCCACAATTTGGCAGAAAATTGCGCATTTTCCAAATCATCCCAAAACATGCTAAAATATATGTGTGCGAAGACCTTTAATGGGATAGTTTGAATGCAAATGCAATTCATTGTTTTAATTCATGTATTTGCTTATTATTTATTAAACATCTTTGCATTTCTGGCTTCGGGTTGACATTGAAAATCTAAGTCAGGCATGGTGAGTATATTTGTAATCTGAGTTCTAGGAGGCCTGAGGCAGAAAGACTGTAGTAAACTTGGGACCAGCCTGGTCTACATCGTGATTTTGGTGCCAGGAGGGCTACACAGTAAGATCCTTTCTCAAACAAAGAGATGAATGAAAGCCCTTGGGGGTAATATGAGAAATAATTCATCACTAATACGAAGGAGATATCATGCCAGAGAAATTGCATGTAAAAGCTATTTCAGGTCCCAACCTATTTGATTTCAAGCAGATCCTATTTTGCTTCTGTGTATAATTCTTGACATTTTGAATGGCTATATTTTAAGCTGTCATATCTCAGCCAGCATCCAGGAAGTGGCCTTGCTTTTAGAAATGATGTTTGATCTAGTATGACATCTGGGTACCTGTTGCAAGAATCTGTTTTAAGTCCAAGAATGGGAGCCATTGTTTCTATTATGTCTGCCACACCTACAGAGGAACTGGGTGTCACCTCACAGCAAGGTACAAGTTCACAACCTAGAGCTTCGGTTCCGAGTGATGGGTTCAGACAGCCGCCAAAATGAAGCAATAGTCATCCCCTAAAGAGCTCCACGGAAACCACAGACCTCTTTGTGCAGCCAACAGGAATCGGGGCCCACCAGCTTGTTAGGATGTGCACTTCATGATTTCAAGGAGGAAGAAGACAGAGGGAAGGTGATGACAGACCCCAGCAGGAGCAGTGGGGGAGGACCACAGGGAGGAGAGAAATGGGGAGGAATGCCGCCTGCTGATGTGTCAGCAAAAGGAGGGTGAGGTGTCTGCAGAGCTGAGAGAGGTCAATAAATCACCACTCTTATCTTGCAAACAGAGCCCGCGACTTCAAAAATTAGCTCATTTATTCTGCACAATTAAATTTATTGAAGTGTGACAGGGAAAGTTTAGTAGGCAGTGGAGCAGAAAGCCAGCAACAGCCGAGCCCGGCATCTGAGCGAATGACACAATTAGTTGATTTTCATTTTATTTATCAATATAATTATTGAATTGTATTTATCCCCCCTTCACAGATTTCTACAACTATTATTCAAGGGGCCTCTAGGGGAAGAATTAGTTTGAATTTCCCATCCAAGTTAATGTGATTATGGAGGGGCTCATAAAAGGAAAGTTCTTTAAAGTACCACACAATCTTGTGTTCCATGTCACCCTCATCCTGGGCTTAGAAAGCCAGCCTCTTTTCATACAGAAGGTGGCAAATTGAATTTACATTTGTGAAGGTCTCAGATTCTACAGGTAGAGAATGAATGGAGGATGGACAGTGGCCAGAGTCCCCTCTCTGGGTATTTAAAAAAACTTTATCATGTATTTAAAGACAGGAGGCTTTAAATTGTTGTCGTTGTTTTGTTTGTTTGTTTGTTTGTTTGTTTGTTTTGTTTTGATGATAATGAAAGTGATCCCTTCAATCCTTGATGGTCTTCTTGAAGTTTGAAAACCAATGTCAAGTAAGACTGATGAGGCCCCTTGTTTTTCTGTGAGATCTTACTTTGTTCAATGCCTGGAGCTCCACTGTGTATCTGTAAAAGTACAATCAAATGAGAAAGGTTGAGGCTGGTTAGCTGTGTCCGTGTTCTAGAGAGGACGAGGAGAACAGGCTGCTGTATGCTTGTTGATTCATCTAGCCATGTGCCCATGCCAGCCCTCTGGGTCTAGCCATGTGCCCATGTCAGCCCTCTGGGTCTAGCCATGTGCCATGCCAGCCCTCTGGGTCTACAACATCCTCTTCCCTTCACTCCCAGAAGGGATTGCAAGCTCCTCCTTGCCCTTGTCCAAGACTCAAAGGAATCTTTGATTCCTTGGGCATCTGAGAAATATTCAACTTGTCAGTTACGATGAAGTGAAGGCAACTCAAATTCACCTTTTAAAATTTTTATGTAACGTATTTTGACCAGGTTCTTTCCTCAGGGAATGAACATCCCCCCCCATAGGATATATAATCACATATTCCCAGATCCCTGACCCCCACCCTCCCAGCCTGCCTCTTCATGTTCTTCACATTCAACTTTTAATATGTTTAACAAATATATTAGTTCCAAAGTAGGTGTTTTCTTTCTCCCTCTTTCCCTCCCTCAATCTCTCCTTCCCTTTCTTCTTCCCTCCTTCCTTCCCTTCTTCCCTTCTTCTTTCTCTCCCCACAGTGTGTGTGTGTGTGTGTGTGTGTGTGTGTGTGTGTGTGTGTGTGCGTGTGTATTTGCAGGTTGTAGTGCAGGATGGATGTCCACATCTATGCATATATAAAAGTCAGAAATCCATATTGAGTGTCTTTCTCAATCAATGTCTACATTTTTTATTTGAGGAAGGGTCTTTCACTGAACCTGAGCCCAGGAGTCCTTCTGCCTCTGTCTCTCAGTACTGGGTCTCCAGACACATGCCACTGGGATTGGCTTTTTTTTTTAATGTAGGTTTTCAGGAATCTAATTCAGATACAGGCTGGTACAGCAAACATTTTATGGATTGAGCCATACTCACATCCGTTTCTCAAGGTGAGAATCTCAAAAGAGCATGGGGTCATGTTTAAATGAGGCTTTTTTCAGAGTCTATCCCCAGCCAAAGACACTGGCTTGCATTTTCAAATTGAACTCTCAACTGCTCATACCCTGGAATTGAGTTGAAGAATTATTAAAAGTGCTAGGTGAACCATGCCTTTCCGCAATGGCTCTCTTCCAGTTTTAAGTAGTACTGCTGTCCATAAAACTTGGCGGGCTGGACTGAGAGCTGAAGATGTTCCTGTAGCACTAAGTTCTGACCCCAGTAGGGGCATCCACCATGCACAGTAAAGCAGGGCTCATCACTGCCACGTGTGCCTGTGTGACAACTTACTCAGTCATCTGTTTCATTGTACTGAGGTTAGCTCTCCATCACAACCTAAAACAAATCCTTATCTTCCTGCCCTGCCCTTTCAACTCTCCTATTTATCAGCAAGGCCTGTTGTTTCTGCATCTAACATGCATCTCAAATCCACCTTTTTTTTTAATAATCACATAACAATTATTGTCCACCCCCAGAGGCTGGCATGACTGGAGCGTAGTGAATAGGAATTCCACGTTCATACCCATATAGAGTCTTGTTGGCCTTTGACTTTGGATTCTATCCCAGGGTATCAATCACATCAGGCTCTGATTCATCTTTCTAGAAAGTTCTTTTTGATACCTAAACAGGTTGTATGTTGCCAAAAGTACAGAGGGTCCTCAGTCTGTGAAAAAGTAACATGCTAACCCACCCAGAGTGGAGCTATGTAGTCAGACATGAATTTCATATACCCAACCCACTGTACATTGTAGTCCAGAGACACAGCTGCCCCTTCATAACTGAGTGGTACAGCAGGGGCTGCAGCACCCTGCAGCTGCAAGCAAGAGAATGTCCTATCACCAGTATGGAATCCAGGAAAAGATAAAATTCCAAAGTCAATGTATGGTTTCTGCTGAATGCATACCACTCTTCACCATTGTAAGATGGCAAGAGTCTAGGTTGGACATTACACATTGTGAGTCCTCTGTGCACGGAGAAGTCCAAAAGGAGACCAAATTCTAAAGCCATGGGGCCAGATTTCGGAAAAATCTCTCACTCATTACATGCCAAATAAACAGATCACCAATGGATCAGGGAAGGTCTGTTCCTCTGTTCCTTCCTTTTTGCTGCACCAGTTACCTTAGGCAAAATTGCACGTAATGTTCATGCCAACTGTAACAAAATTGTTTGGTTACATGCTTTTACTCACACTTCGAACAGTCATGGTGATTTCCTGATTCTTCCCTTTGCACTTCTGGACAATCTAGACATGAATTGCAGAGTTAGATAAGACACAGAAAGCATGACCCAAGGAAGGATATTGAGTTCTCTTCAGCAAGCATGCAAAAATCCTCCATACAAAACTTCCCCAGTCCTGAATTACCATGGGAGAATTTCTTGTTAGTGACAGGCCATATGGTTTTTTAAGTTCCTCACCAAGATAGAGAGAAGTTTAGAATGTCTGAGAGTCCTTGGAGAAAGGCATGAAATGTCTTTGATATTACTGGCTGAACCTCATCATAAAAACATGGGGGTTAAAAAAATACAGTTCCAGTCAGCTTACCTCACCTGAACTGAAAGGAAGAGGACCACATTTTCTGTATCCATTCCTCTGTTGAAGGACATCTGGGTTCTTTCCAGATTCTGGTATTATAAATAAGGCTGCTATGAACATAGTGGAGCTTGTGTCCTTATCCGTGGTTCTTACCTTCAGTATCACTGAAGGCTTGCATCTTCAGGGAACATGTCATCACTAATCCTTTGTCTCCCATTAGATGGGTTTCTCAGGGACTCAGGCTAAGAGCTACTGAGTTTTGAATGGGAGAAAGTTACATGACTTTTTTTTTCCGAGGAGGTGTCAAGGAATATCTATATAACCCAGATAGAATGCCAACAATAGACCAAAGCAATGATTGCATCCAAACCTAGCTTGGAGAGATAAGGAGCTTAGTGAGGTTAGTTGCAGGAAGGTGAAATGAGAGGGGTGCTGCTTACAGGAGCTGGAGGGGGAGTCATATACAATGTGTGGGCGAGGGGTAGCTTACAGGAGCAGCTGGTGGAAAGTTGGTTATAAGAGGGTAGGCACTCGAAAGCAACAGCATCACCAAAACTCCCATCCAAGCATGGGTGACGACCTCCCAAAGCTTCATTGGTAAGCTCCACTTCCTATGTGCTCTGGGATCATGGGACCTAGGACCATCACTCTGAGACCATGGGAAACTGAGTAGGCATTGGAGGTGAGTAATGACTAGAACCCTACTTGGGTTTGATGCCCCTCCCTGCTCTCCTCTATTAGGGGGTGTTAACAGCTCCGTTGTCCTTACCAGGGACCTAACTGCTACTGTCAGTCTTTGTTAATTTCATTGTCAGGACAACATAATGTGTCTGTTCTGTTATGGTCCACAACCATGTTGTAGTGAGGAAATCACTCATGACAATAAGAAGTACCTACAGATGTTTAAATACCCTCCACTTGCCCCCTGTTGCATCTGTATGTTGTCTACTGTCTAGAGAACTAGTAGATGTTGGTTTCTGACGAAATAAGAGAATGTGAACTGGAGACCCATGAGATGAGATGTCTACGTCCTCACTAGAACAGACTGGCTGGGAAGTCTAGAAGTTTAGGTATAAAAGCAAACATAAAATGTCATAAACGTTTATTAGAGAAATTCCTTGTGTCAAAACTGGACTAGACCTTCAAGAAACCCAGAGGAGCTCACTCAAGGTCACAGCTGTAGTCATCAAAACTACAACTTGTAGTCCTGAGGCTGAACTGATGAAACTACCCAGTCTTGGACTCACAGCTTCCAAACCTGTGAACTAAGTGACCCTTCTTATTTTATCAAACACCCAGCCTCAAGCCTATTGGGATACTAACGGGATCTGGTCTGATGGCTTAGCCACCTCCTTGATGCCTCCTTGACTGAGCTGCTGACAAACCCTTAGACTTAATTTGTCTTGTGATGTACAGGCCCTTCTTCTGTACAGGGAGAAACAGGATAACAAATGGTGAACCTTTATTTTGGTTCTGTGTGTCCTACTGCTCAAGAAACCAAGAGGATGACATTTGAGTCAGTCTATGTGTCTAGGTTGATGCTGGGGAGAACAAACAGTGGAACTTTGATTATGATTTTCACTAAAACCAAAGTACATCATTGTCTTGTCACATAGATAGGAAAACAGGACTGTCAGAAAAATTGACAAGCACCCATTCAGTCCCTACCATTCCAGACTCAAAGGCAACCTCTCAGGTCATACCTCCTGGGTCATATATTAACCAGCTCCATATACCCCACATGTCACCCTCCATCATAAATCAGCCCCCACACCCCATATGTCACTTTCCATCACAACAGCATCCATCCCAATCTCCCCTCAAGCTTAGGTCCCAGTGCTAAAAGCCTTTCTTCAGCTATACTATAAATTGTGTTTAAGCTTTCCGGGCACCTGTACTTCAGTCCAAATCACAAGCCCATAATGTCTTTTGACTGAATTTGGTAATGTAAAGGGACCTGCTTCCTCGTGGGGTCATGCCTCCCTGCTCCCTCCCCCCTCCTATATGAGGGTATTAAAAAGAAACTGGAGGGCCGGCGTTGCTCAGCAGTAGAGCACTTGCCTACCCTGCATAGGATCCCAGTTCAATCCCTAGTGCTGCCCCTCAAAACTGAGAAGCAGTAGTGAGAATCTAAGAGGCAGCTTGACTGAAAACAGTGAACAGAAAGGATATCCTAATTGCAGCTGGACTGTGAGACTGCTAACCTACAGTGCTGTGACTATTCTTAAAAAGCATTGCGTGTGTCTTCAATCTCCTCCAATGAATAAAGCATCATCGCCTCAACTTTACAGACTAAGAGGGAGCATGGCTTGAATAGCTATGTGATTAATAAGTTAAAAGTGGGATTCACCATTTGGCTTCAACTGTAAAAAGCCTGTTTACTTTCATAGGCACTGTCAAGTACGGTGGCGTTATTAGAAATGATAGATACATTTTGACAACTTCAACTACATATCAAATTATATCTTCAAGGATAGTCTTTAATTTAGAGGTCTGGAGAGAGTGTCTCTTTTCAGACTATCAACACATGGTAGTTCATGTCTATTCTGCATGGAAAAAAATATGTCAGGACATATTTAATCTTCTTCAAGCTATTTTCAGTCTTTTTCCCTGTCCCTCTTTGATGTTATACCACAAATGTTTATTCTTCTGGTCTAGTAATTTAAATTGCACAAGGTCTATTTTGAATAGAAATCATCATATTCTTTTTGTTTGTGTATTTTTTCTGCTTAACCTTGACAAACAGCATCTGTTCTCCCACTGAACCTATGAGTTAAACTGATTTGCCCACATTAGGTTAAAAAAAAAACTAACAGGGCTACAAAGTAACCAGAGGTGACAAAGCCAGTGTCCTCTAGAAACAAGTCCAACCCCTCTCCTCCACACCACTATGGGGCAGCATCCATCACGAACAGCTAGCTCCCTCCAGGAGCTAAAACTGGATACAGATGCTGATCCTACCTTCCAGAATTGTCTGCTCTATACCAAGATACCTAAACCCTTTTATTTCATTTGTCTCTTCTGCACCTGCCTTCATTTTAAGATGGTGAATATCTGAATTTGGGGAGTTCACTGCCTTTCCAGCAAGCTAGTTTATAAAAGGAGTCGGTACGCACATGCTATGGTAACTGGATTTATGTCAGGCACTTGTCAGCCAATAATGGGTTAAGGTGCTGGCGTCCTAGACAGCATGATTGCATGGCTTTCTCATTCTATCTCACGTGCTATCACTTTGCATTTTAATCTTGTGTGTTTTAGAATCACTGACACCCACACATTGTCAGCTTACAATGTACTCAGATGCTCTCTACCTTCCTGTGTTCTTCATCCTTGGCAGCTTTGAGTTTTTATCTCATATAGCCGTTTTAGAAATATAGCATTTCTTAGAAATTTAATTCTATAATTTGCATTATATAAAATGTCTTTCTGAGGCTGGAAAGGTGGTGTTGTGGTTAAGGGCACTTGCTGCTCTTATGAAGGACCCAAGTTTGGGTCTCAGATCAATGTCAGGCAGCTCATGGTACATGTAACTCTAGATCTAGGAGATAAGAATTAGACTACTTCTTCTCTCCTTGGGCACTGGATACACACAGAGAGAAACATAAACTTTTAGACAAGTAAACTTTTAAAATGTCTTCCTATTCAATACCTGATAGTATGAGTTAATATAAAGTTAATGTGTTTAGTAAACACAAAGTCAAACGTAGTAACTCTAATTCAACTGGTGCATCCCTTAGAAAAATTAAGGTACATCTTTACTCAAAGATCTGCATGTTCCTACATGGAGTTAACATTATTTACAACAGAAAAATGTACAAATAACACAGATCTCCAAAAATCTTGAACGCATGAACCACATATTACTCATCCTTACATTTTCCTGAAAATTAAACATGAATAGGATTCAGGATTCAAAAGGAAGGCAGTTCTCTCACATTTATCAGTATGAAATAATCTCCAGAACACTATATTAAGCAAAAATAGGTAAGTTCAAAAGACTATATTTGCAGCCACCCATTCATATGAAGCTCCCAGAAAAAGCACTGCTCAAAACTAGGTTTAGATGTTGAAGTTGATGGTACATATATGCCCAGAGAGTATGAGGAGATATATTACATAATGAGGTGAAGCTTCCATGCTGAACTCAAAAGAGCTCGGGTAGTAAGAAAGGACATTTGTTTGGGGTTCTTTTTGAAAATCATAGGTAGTGGGATGGACTGAGTGAGGATTACCACTTATGGAAGTGGTTTGAAATGTTAATGGGAACCAAGAAGTTACTGAGTGGTGCCTGTAAGAAGCCTTGGTGTGTAGCAATATTGCAGTGTAAAAAATGGGCCAGTGACATGGGGAAGCACTTCTATCAAAATGGGATAGGTCGGACAGACAGACAAGATATTCATATGACAAGGTTTGGATGTCATCTTTCAAAAGCACCACGTCTTTCAGATCCCTAATAAAAATAACAAAGTGACAAGGACCATGTTTTAGTAGAAGACTCAAGTGAAGACCTACACCCCTCTGTCCTCCACATCCTTGGTCCCACATCTTAACAAGCACCACCCAAACTATAGCAGCCATTTAATTATTTAATTCTAAAAGAGCAGCAACCCGTTCAGACATTTTAGACCCCAAGGTGTAGAAACTGTATCCATTGCATAGAATAAAAATCAAGAGTCCTGGGTCAGTCTAAAATCTGTACCACATCATTCATTCTTGATGAAGATTACATGTGTATATAGACTGATTTCTGGATATAGAATTAGGGTGCAGAAGGATTCTGTAGGGAAAACTTTACCTGAAGTAGAGTTACCTAGATTAGCAAACTAAGGTAGGCACAAAGAACTTACCCTTCACAAACCTTTCCATGTAGATGACCTTTTTTGAGCTAGGAAATTCTTCTTAGGATTAAACTGTTTCTTGCAAGAATCAAATCTCATGTTTCTACTCTGTATTCTCTGAAGATGGATGGTGTATAGGGATAACAGGAAGGGATGTTTTGGGAGGAGCTATCTGTGTGTGTGCGTGTGCGTGTTTGTGTGTGTGTGTATGCATGTGTGTGTGCGTGTGCATGTGTGTGTGTGTGTATCAAGAGAAGATCAAGTCTTTTGATCAGAATTGAACTCTCTCCTGAACTTTAAGTCACCTCTCACAGTGTCTGCTTTCTTTTATGAGAAATGACTAAGATGGATTTGATCTCCATTTGTTCTTGGCTCTAAAACCAAGAATGCTATAAATATAGGGACAATCGTACCACAGCTAGTGGTCTATGCTCATTTTACTCCCTTCTACAAAAGAATTTCAAGGCTTAGACCTAGTTCTTCTTTAACTTTCTTAACTGATTTGAGATGGTTAGACTGTGAGTTAAGTGCCTATAGCAAATTCACGGCTTTGAGTTTATTGTTAGGATGTTTTCTGTATTTTATTTAGAAATAGATGAGAGGAGTTAACAGACAACAGTCTAGATCACCTTAAATGGATGGTAGGTTTTCAAAACATCAGAAGTCCACAGAATTGACATTACAAACATTTCTGTATTAATGTTCATTTTGATTAGAGACCTGTATGCCCCGACTGCTTCCTGTCTTGGATTCTAAGAAATTGAGCATCTTTGGAGTTACTCCAGTTGTGGTGAGACAGCCACTAGGCAAGAATTGCCTCTTTCCATCTACAGACAAATTACTGTCCAGAAAAAGGACACACTTGCAGAATAGTTAACTGATTATATCTGCCAAGACAGAGTAATCAGCCCTTAATAATTCTGCATCACTAGGTCTGTCAAATGATCGTGGGCCAGAAGGCTGAAGATTGCATGCTCCAACGTTTTGAAGTATAGGGACTGTCCAGGTGCTCAGCAGTTTCTATAAATTGGCTAAGTTTTAGAAGCTATGCTTTGTGCTTACCATAATTTCAGTTAACTCAGTCATTCTGGATTTCTGACGGGGTTGAAAACTTATAGTCTCATAGCCAATCCTGGCTATTTACTTTAAGAGAAAAGATTTGAGAGGATGGTTTTCAGATGACATTCATTCTAAAGCCAAGAAAAAAGTCAGGTTCAGAATTAAGTCTTTTAGTTAGGAGAGATGACAGAGGTTCTGCTTAGTCAACAAAGTGATGAACTGGGTATTAGGTCTATTTTGCACCTTACTGACACAAATTGGTATAGTTATTCTCTAATTGTATTTTGAGAGAATAGATTTATTTTAACAGGAAGGGTGATATGTAGGAGGAGCTAAGGTGGGAGGAGTAAGGAAAGGAAGAGGAGGAGTAAGGAGAGTAGGAGGAGAAGGAGAAGAGGAGCTAGGTTATGAGAGAGTGAAAGAGAGTGTGGGGGGGACATGGAGGTGGATGTTCACATGTCTCTGCCAGTCAAAGATAGTTGATATATCTAGGTTGGGTATTGGGTTACACTTCTGATTGATATTGAGCACTACCAAACTTATAAAGCCTTTGGTTAACATTTAAAAAATTGTATAAAAGCAAAAAGAAGAAGGGGTCATGGGATAAGGATTTTCTAGGGAGGGGAAATGAGGAAAGGGAATGGCATCTGAAATGTAAATAACATATCTAATAAAAAAGAAGAATATTAAAAAAAAGAATTTCAAGACATAGTATCTTCCAGATTTGATAATTCCATTATAGAACCATTCATCTTGGTGAAGACATATCACCAGCATGATTTATACACACCCAGGAATTGTGTGTCAATAAAATACAATCAAAGGCTATAGGAGTTTCCATCTTTTTTGTCAACATTTTAAGATATTAACCTAGCCATATCCTGACTATTCCCCAATAGTATCACTTCACAGAGACGCTACTCTGAGGACCACCAACAGCTCAGGCATGGCACCACATAGTGCCTTGACATCATCAGATAGAACAAACCTCTTTGACCCTCAACTCTGTGATTTCTCCTTTGGAATCAATGTGATCTTTATGTGTCTTATGTCTTAATTCTCTATGTCATTATTTTACTATTTAACCCCCCTACCCAAATCTACATCCAATACAGAATTCTGTATTCAGAATTAGTGAGTGATAGTAACAGACTTGGGGATTAGAAGCACTGAAGGGGCTTTTAGAACTCACATAGGCTAATAGTAATACAAGATGAAAGTGTGTGTTAGTAATTTACATGTACATCATTATGTTTATATACATGAGTATCATTTAAGCAAAGGCTACTTTGTTATTTTAGTTTCACAACAGCAGAAAAAAAAAAAACCTAAAAACCCAGGATTTCAAGTACTTTCCTACTGGGCTGGTGACTTAATTTATTTCTTTAATTTGTTATAATACAACCAAAAAAAATCACATTCATTGGAGAGACCCCAGTAGCATGAGTTCTACATGCATTATTTTCTGTAAGATATTAATGAAGCAGCCAAAGCAATTTCTAATGGAATCCCTTGGTTCCCTCACCCCCACCCAACTACAAAGTTGGATGCCAGCTCAGCATTATGAGTCTACTAAGTGTTCTTGGCATGCCTCATGGGGAGATGGAGAGTCGTTGTCTAAACCACAGTCTAAAAACATGCAGGCACCTTTCCCTACCCAGCATTGTTCCAGCTTGAAGACAATGACAGGTTCTCTTGTCTTCCATATAACATAGACATCCTCATTTGGTGTAAAATTCCTCAATGTTTCAACAGCATTTCAAAGTCTGAAGTGCTTTCAGAATGTTCTAATACATGATTTTGAACATTTATAGTGTCTAATTTGTGTTCTATTTATCTACAAAATTTACAAAGCTCCAGTGAATAAGAACACAGCACTGGTCAGTCTTTGCATTTACATTTAGTTTACTCTAGGACAGGGTGGATGGGTTGTTAGCTGGAAGTAAAGGCAGAGGTATTTAAAAGCACAGATAAGAAGGTATAGAAGTTTTATGGGTTATGTTTAAAAGAATTCTAACCACTACAGAGAGTAAATGCTAGCAGACCACTGGTGCTCCAGGAGGTCCCTGAGTTGAAATGAGTGGCTGGATTCCCATCTGTCCAATGGCATCTGCTCTGTAGAGTAAGAGAGGGTCAGGCGACAGTAGCCAATGGTGCTTTGACAGTGGTGCTTTTCAAAACGTCAGCCCCAACAGAAGTGGGCTCTACAAGTTGTCTTTGCCTCTGCTTCACTTCCAAATAACTCCAGTGGCATAGTACTCACAATGTAAATTGTCCCTAAAACTATTCATGGGGAAAAAAATGTTTGCTGCATGATATTTGGTAAGAAAAGTCACCAAGAATGCTGAGAACGCAAACATGAGTAAAAACAGAGAGGAGAGAACTTGAAGTGAAAATGGAAATAATTAGACCAGAACATTAACAATGTATGACAAGATTGATGCTCTATTATTATGTTCCATATTTCTAAAAAAAACAAAATAGACACTTAACATGTTTTAAAGACATACAAGCCTTTAAGGGGCTGAATTGGGTTTGTTCCTAGGCAGTGGCTCTGAAGCCCATAGCTGTATCAACCCACTTCAAATTATTCCTACTGCCCTCACCCCTACTCTTCCACTCTGGCTCTGAGAGGCTGGAAAATGAAAGCACCAGGGACTCAAATGGTCTTTTAATTACCATCTCATTCTAAAAGAGTCAACACCAGATGAAATAGCTTGAATATTTGTTATGGGCAAGGTATCCAGCCTGGAATTCGGTTTTTTGAGAAATACAGACTGGATAAGATGCTAGGAAGATGTAAGGTAGATAAGAGTGTGGGGTGGCAAAAATGTCTGACAGAATCGAGACCGCAGAGGGGTGTGATGGTGTACATCTGTAATCTCAGCACTCGGGAGACACACAGGAGGGTCCTGGGTTCAAGGCCAGCCAGAGACACACAAGAAGCTATTTGCAACTGATACCTGCTGTGGGGGGGGGGAACAATTTTCTCCAATGGAGTGTCACTGAGCATATCAATCACACTCGGGACAAGCCCTGTGAGCAGGAGCAGTTAGTCAATGCAAAGTGGACGCCATGAGTTTTGTGGCGGCTCTTTGTTTCATTTCCATTTTTGTATGTTTTGTCTTATTGTGTTTTTTATCTGTTTTTGATTCTTTTGGTGTGTATGCGTGTATGTGTGTGTGTGTGTGTGTGTGTGTGTGTGTGTGTGTGTGTGTGTGAAAGAGAGAGAAAGAGAGAGAGAAAGAGAGAGAGAGTGAATGTTAAAGTTGCAAGTTGTATCGGTAGAGAGGTGGAAAGAATATGGAAGGAATTGGGGAAGAAGAAAAAATAATCAAAATATATCATATGAAAACTCTAAATCCGAATAAAAAGGTAATGAAGGAGTCCCTCCCAGCCATCTTCTGAAGTCACCATTCACAGTCTTATCCTCATTTCATGGGTCCAACAAGGATTCTCCTCCTCAACACTTTCTTTTCTGCAACCAGTTCCCATTACTAAGGTCTAAAGCCATGCAAGCCAGTCTTCCCCAAGTATGGTTTATCTTGGGTTTGTTTCTCTGTTTCTTTTTAAATGGTACCATCTGAATGTTTTGTTGTGTGACTAGCTGAGGATGACTTTGAACCTCCGATCCCCCTACCTGTACCTCAGTAGTGCTGAGATCACAGGTTAATTACAACATGTGCAGTTTATTCTGGGCTCAGAATCAAATCAAGGACCTCTTGCATTCTGGTCAAACACTCTTAGCAGACTTAACTCCCAGGCCTCAACATGATTTTTAATATGAGTTAAAATATCTTTGCCCCCTAAACCAGTTACTGACTCACTATTATCAATACTAACCATTTTCAATTTCTATGAAAAGTGGGATTATTTATCCAAGTAAGGAAATCTCAATATGCCAAGCAGTTGAAACAAAACATTGTAGTTTCATGACAACTGGCTTTATGAATTCTAAACTAGTTTATTTTGAGAACAGTCTATTAGAACAATGAGATATTATCACTGTTGCAACAATTTAAAATCAAATCTGTTTTTGAAGTTTTAGCCTTAAACCAACCTCAACATTCAACTCTATTTGAATCAGTTCAAGATTTAGAGTATCCGTTAAATATGAAATGAATCTCAGAGTCATTTTGATTCATATGTTCCTGATGACTGAGGATGTTGAATATTTCTTTAAGTGCTTCTTGGCCACTTGAGATTCCTCTGTTGAGAATTCTCTGTTTAGCTTTATATCTTATTTTTAAAATTGGGTTATTTGGTTCGTTGATGTCTAATTTCTTGAGTTATTTATATATTTTATATCTTAGTCATCAGTCAGACATAGACTTAAGTGAAGATCCTTTCCCAGTCTGTAGGCTGCCGTTTTGTCCTATTGATGGTGTCCTTAGCCTAGCAAAAGCTTTTCAGTTTCATGAGGTCCTATTTATTAATTGTTGATCCTGGTGCCTGAGCTCCAAGGTGTTCTGTTCAGGAATTTGTCTCCTGTGTCAATGAGTTCAAGACTATTCGCCACTTTCTCTTTTATTACATTCAGTGTGTCAAGTTTTATGTTGAGATCTTTGATCTACTTTGGACTTGAGTTTTGCACAGGGTAAAAGAATATGACTCTATTTGCATTCTTCTACATGCAGACATTCCGTTAGACCAGCACCATTTGTTAAAGATTCTTTCTTTTTTTTTTTTTTTTTTTTTTTTACATTGTATGCTTTTGGTTTCTTTGTCAAAAATCAAATGTCAAAAACCCATAGGTGTGTGGGTTTATTTTTGGGTCTTCAATTCTATTCCACTGATCAACTTGTCTGTTTTTATGCCAATACCATGCAGTTTTTATTACTATTGCTCTTTAGTATATCTTGAAATCAGAAATGGTGATACTTCTAAAAGTTCTTTTATTGTACAGGATAGTTTTAGCTATCCTTGGTTTTTGTTTTTACACATGAAGTTGAGAATTGCTCTTTCAAGGTCTATAGAGAAATGTGTTGTAATTTTGGTGAGGATTGTGTTGAATCTGAAGATTGCCTTTTGTAGGGTTGCCATTTTTACTTTTAGTCCTACCGATCCATGAGCAGGTGAGATCCTTGGGGAGTCTTGTGGAAGAGTGAGGGATAGAATTGAGTGAGCCAGAGGGGTCAAGGAAACTACAGGAAGACCTACAGAGTCAACTAACCAAGGCCCATGGGATCTCACAGAGACTGAATCACCAACCAAAGAGCATGCAGGGGCTGGACCTAGGCCTCACACACATTTGTAGCAGATGTGCAGCTTGTTCTTCATGTGGGTCCTCTAACAGTTGGAGCAGGGGTTATCTCTGACCCTGTTGCCTGCCAATGGTTCCCCTTCCCCTACCTGGACTCCTAGTTGAGACTCAGTGGGAGAGGAGGTGCTTAGTCTTGCTAGAACTAGATGTCCCAGGATGAGATGATACCCAAACGGGGGGCTTCCCCTTCTCTTCAGAGAAGGAGAGGGGCTAATGGGGGAGGGATTTGCAAAGGAAAGACTGAGAGGAGAGAAGGAAGAGGGCTGTGTTTGGGGTATAATGTGAATAAAAAAATAAATTATGAGAAGAAAATGAAATAAATCTGACTTACATTGATAAATACTTGAAATTTAAAACAGGTTTTTAGTAGGTATTTTTGCAAACTCATGATTTTTTTTCAATTAAATAGAAATGGCAGGAGCTTTCCTCCAAGGGTCCTATAAAATGATGTGAACTCAGCATCACAAAGTCAATCATGCTGGCTATTTCTCATTCATTTGCATATGATTTTCTTATGTATCAGAAAGAGGACCTTCTTCAACTACAATTGTTAAAATAGGTTGAAGTATAACTTAATATAAATTTAAATTTAAAAAAATCCTAAATCAGAACTAAGAATAAAATTTTTAGCATTTGGGTGTGGACTACAATAACCCTTTCCACAGGCATCTTCTCCGGCTTTGTCTTCTCATCTTTATCTCCCAGTCTAGTCCCAAACAACATTCTTGACTCTTAGAAAATACTGTAATTGGGGTTGAGTATAGAGTTTATTTGGTAACTTGTTTGCTTGGTATGCAGGGAGTACTTCATCATGGACCCTGGTAGCTCACAGCGCTAATGCCCACACTCAGAAGATTGAGACAGACTTCAAAAGTTCAAGGTCACACTCAGCTGTATGGTAAGTTCAAGACCAGCCTAGGCTATTTGAAACCCTGTCTCAAAACGTCATGCCCTAAATGTTGGATCCTTGTTTTCCTTCTCAGCTGTCCCTCTAGTTACAGCATTCCTGGTATTTTCTCCTATGGAAAATACCCAGTTCTCTCCAAAGCTCCATCCATTTGCATGTACCACCTTCTCTTGAGAAAGAAACCTGGGACAAAAAGAATTAACATTTTCATTTTCTTTTTTTCATAAAAAGAAAGTGAAAAAGAACTCAGAGCTGAACTGAGAAGAAACTGAGGAGGGGGAAAGGAGAGAGGCATTCTCTTGTTAGGTTGTTTAGAAGTAAGTCTGTCTCTTCAGCACACTCCTGCATGGAGGGAAATAGAATCAGACCTTTGTCCTCTGAGGTGGAAGGGATCCAGGATCAATTGATATAACTCTAAACTGACTGGTCCCAGGGTGTGGTGCACAGCATTGGTAGTCTAGCGCTAGTAAGTTAGCCATCTGGTGGCACAGGTATTGGAATCCGTCTTGCTGGAAATGTTTGTTGGATTCAATCAGATACCTGTTAATGTGGCTCCTTGGTACTCAATCGAAGTAAATTGACGGAGATATAAAATAGGTGATGTCAAGTCACATGGTTTAGGTCTTAAAAGTGGTTCTTTGCTCTACCAGTTGACTTACAGGAGAGTCATTCTCAAAATATTCCACTTGGTCATCTTTAGGATAGCTTCAACTTGCAGCTCAGAGAGCCAGGTGCAGGTTCTCCAAACTACCTCTCTTGTGCAGTCCAGTCACACACACTGGAGAAACGATTGATAACTGGATCCATGAACAGCATAGAACCTAGGGATACAGTTGATACCAGCCCCACATACATAACTCTACAAGGAAGCCTAGGACACTTCATATCCTAGAGATTCAGTAAGAACTTGGCTCTGAATACCTGTATTTTCATCTTTTGTCAGCGTAAGCTTAGCCCTATGATTATGTGTCCCATCAGAGGGAGCCTGTTGGGATCATTCTGCACATAGACATTGCAAAGTCACAATGGTCTTCCTAGGAACCTAGACTCGGTCTGTCAATGGCTTCAAAATCTAAAACCTAGCTAGATTCTAGAAAGCCATCAAGTGACTTATTAAGGAAGGGGCTTTCCCCAGGCTCCTGATAACCCACCAATTATTTCTTTCTATAGACTAAACAGGACACTTGTTGAATGTCACTTACCTTATCCGAAGGATGCTGTGTTCTGTTACTAATATCCACAGCATTCTGTGGTTTAGGCTTCTGGATACCACCCAAACTTGAAGTCCCTTAAAATGACTGAAGCCACATTTTCTGGAGATGGCTAAGTGCTACCAAGCTGGCTTTATTATTTTGACATTGCCTCTGCGCCATTCTTCCCAGGGAGTCCTGCTCTGGAGCGATGTCCCTTCTCAGACACCCTGATCTGCAGACACCAGTTAAGAACTCAGTGTCCCCTTCTCAAACACAGTTCCGATCACGTTGGCGAACAGTGTCCCCTGTGAGCCCTTCTGCAGAGCACAGTTGGCTAATGGATTTGCTGGCCGTGTGTAACCACTTGCTTTTGCATGCCTGCTGTTTTGAATCTTTGAATTTCTTATTTTGCCATCTGCCACTGTATCTCTGGAATTTCACTTCATTAAATGTGAGAGCACTGCCATTTCTAAGCTCAACCAACCATCCCAGTGACAAGTTAGCACCATTTATTGGAAGTGTCCCACAGTGTTAAGGCCTGTGTCACAGTAAAGTGTTTCCATGTTAATGACCTTTCCTTCCTTAATGTTGTGTTCCAGCCATGTGATCTAGCACCCATGGGTTACAGTTCCATTAGACTCAGACAGTGGTACACTACCAAGAGCTGTTTCATGAACATCTTTTTGGTCTATAGTTCTTTCCTTTCTTATCAAGTACAGAACTTGCCAGCATATTATTGAATAAACCAGTCCCAATCTCTTGCCTGACAACCAGGAGAGGATTAGATCATAACATGGCTGACATTAGTCAGAATAGAAGAGTTGTCTTTATTGGGTGTGAAAGAGACGGAGGCACTTGTCTTCAATAGAAAAAATGGCCACTTCACCCGGCCCCAAGGTTCCATGGGTATCTGAAATATTTAATATTATTGAGTGGTATGAGGTAACTATAACAGAATCGACTTTCCCAATATAGGTTGTGTTAGAAGCGCAAGGGTTGAAGGTTTAACCCTAGAGACTTCTAACCCTTACAAAAACCTTTGACTTGCTCTTCCCTCTAGCTGTAGGAGATAAGAGTTGATGTGATGGAGAGACATGCTGATTTTCACTCTTCTCCTGTAGTGTGTAATTAATCACTTGTAAAAATCTCCCATTGTCTTTCTTCAATGCAAAACTTGTGCCCTACAAAGCCATGTGATTCCATTGTTCTCAGACCCATCTTCAAAAGCCTGAGATATTGCACCTGCCAGTGTGTTCCTTCCTACTGATGCTCTGTCTTGTCATGCTACTCTCTGACAGGACTTGTGATCACCTGTAATGTAGTCATAGCCACTGGTCGGTTCATAAATGACCCAGCTTCAGAGTCCCATTTTAGATCCTTGCTCTTGAGAACATATTAGAACACATCACCTGTCTTGGGTCAAAATTTATTGAAAGGGGGACTCTAAAATGAAGATCGTCATTGAAGAAAGATATCCAGGAACATGTAAACTTACCCACAAGGCAACCTCACTCATAGATAGGGTAAGAGCATTCAGCTACCCTAACTTCAGGCTTTTTGAAGCTTTTACACTGTCATCAGTCCTCCTGGGGTTCCCTGGAATTCTCTGGGTCAGTATTCCAGTTTCTAAAACTGGAATACTTCTGCCTGGCTGCGGATTCCTCCCAGCTCAAGCCTTTGTCCTGGCCACACCTATCATTCTGGCCAAGACATTCTCAAATGAACATTCAGATGAGACATTTGCTAACTAAATCAGTCTGTCTCCTTCCCCTTCCTCCACAGAAGTCAGACCCACAGTTCAGTCTGAGGGAGGTCTTGCTTCCTCCTCCTTTTATCAGGAATTCACTTCTCAGCTATACCAGTGTCTCTTTAGGCCACTGTAAGGGACACAAGAACTAGCCTAGCAGAGCTTAAAGAATGAGCATTCCAGGGGAGAAGGCAAGCTGTAGAGTTGGTGATGAAGAGAGAGTATCTGGTCTCAAGTGAAGCTCTGGGCCTGAGATGGTCCTTAAGAATGACCCCCGAATTGATGCAAGAGGGACAATCCTTTCTACTCTGCATCTATGACTCACTGAATAAATACTGCCACCAGGGAAAGATACAGCACTGGATGGGTGAGTCAGCTCTTGTTAGCTGAAGGCAATGCCCAGGGAAAGACCCAGCTGTGAGCCATTAGCAGCAAACATTCCTAGCAGCAGAGGGAATAAATGCCCAGGTTCTCACTGGGGATTTCAGCAACCTACAGTTTCTACTACAGGAGGAAGCAGAAAACTATTTATTGTTCTGATTAAAGAAATACAGATGGAAATTCCTGCCCCCTTTATAGACTAAAGATGTCACCTTTAACAAAGTCATCTGGGTTCTTAGAACACATTTTCCTTGGGATAAGAATGACGTTATCAATTGCTCAGCTATACAGTCAAGAGCAATGTCAAATGAACAGAATCCTCTGTTTTCAGTGTGCATGGTGTGTTCTCTCAGCAAGCACAAACAATAGCAATGATAGCCACAACTTACTGACTACCAGCAGATATGTTTCTTGCAGCATGCAAGATGCTTCCACATCCAGTTCCCACAGAACCTGGGTACTGGGTATCTTCTCTGTTGAATGGCAGGACCAACTGCTAGTTGAAAGGTAGATGGTTTTCCTGGTAGTACTCAGCCAAGAAAAAATATATCTGGAATGAAACCCAGCTCTTCTTGGCTGCAAGACAACAGTTTTCTTTTCCATATCCCCTGCTTCCAAACCCACACAGAAACCGGAGACCTCGTTACAAATGATTTCAGGAGCCATCAAACATGTTTCGTTCTAAAGAAAAGGCAAAAGATGAAGCTTCAGAGAGCCCTTCCCTGTCCTGATCAAACACATCGATAGCTATGATCATGTGATAACGGCACAGGTGTTCGGTGCAGGGATGGCAGATTTCATCTGAAGCCCGGGAAGACATTCTGTAAAATGTGTGCTCTCTGCTAGTGTGAATTCACTAAGCTGCATTGTCTCCACAGTATCTAGTCTCCCAGTTGGTTACATTCTCCTCGATTGGCAGTCAGCATATGAACTGCTGTGGGAACACACACACACACACACACACACACACACACACACAATTTCCTCCCAGCCTTCAATTATCAGGATGCAGCAGGCTATTGAGGTCTTTTATTCTTTTTCCATCCTGAATCTTTTGATGGGTTGCTTATACATTCTTTACCCCGTGAGCTAACAAGGCTGTCTATGAAGAAAGAGTTCCTGGGCAGCCAATTAGAGGCTGTGAGAGCCATCAGAACAGAGCAGCCTGCTGGGAGGGCTCCTTTACAGAATGAAATGCAATGCACCCATTGCTAAGTAGTTTAGTTTGGATAGGACTACATCTTAGGTCAGATAAACCTAGTGAGCTATTTTTTAGTTCTGTTATCTCTCTCTGTCCCCTCTCTGTTTCTCTCTGTCTCTGTCTCTGTCTCTGTCTCTATCTCTCTTCTTTCCCTCCTCTCTCTATATCTCTCTCCCTCTCCCTCCCCTCTCTCTCTCTCTCTCTCTCTCTCTCTCTCTCTCTCTCTATATATATATATATATATATATATATATATATATATATATATCACTCTCTTTCTCTTTTTCTGTGTTTTAAATAATCATTGCTCACATTTTAAAATACCTAATGATAATGGTTAGCTTTTTGAACCAAAAGATGGACAAAGGTAGCCTACTCATAAGATTCAATGCTCTGAATAGAATCTGTGGATGCAGATAACTGACGACTGGAGCTAGAATTGCAGGGTGCAACTGGAGAAGACAGAAGGAAACTGTTCTACCATCTGTGTGTGAATGCCAGTGGTAATGTTACCTGACAGTGGCAAATGCAGCTCCTTCCTAACCAGAACATGGAAAAATCACCTACCAGCGTCTCTACGGAGCACACTGTATGGACTCTCAATCTAGCCCAGTCTAGCTGATCCTCCCTTTCCTCCCAACTAGTTCTTTGTCTACAGCCTTTTTACACGTTTGTTCCAATAGCCTAGTGAGTTTAACTAGGGTTGCTTTTAGGAGCAAGGGTAGGAGTTATTTACCAGATCATAGAAAACTGAGCAGTGGCTACATCAGTGATGCAAATGCTTCTCCTTCCCCAGACACCATTGACTGCCTATCGGTCCCCAGGGAAGGGCGGGGCCACATGAGTCTCTCCTCTCCTTGCAGGCTCCAAAGCTCTTCAATAGAAAAAAAAAAACAAAAAACCCAAAAGCTAAAAAAACAAAAACAAAAAAACAAAAACAAAAACAAACAAACAAACAAAAAGGGATGGGACTTAAATAAGCAGAGGAGGGACACAAGAAAGAACAACTCTGTCAGTATACCTCTCAGTGTCCCAAGAAACAGTTGTTGCATCCAGCAGATCCCTCCCCAGTCACTAGAGGCAGGCAGAGTCCCTGCATGACCTGGCTAACTAATTCCGTATTGTGTCTATTCATTATTAAGGAACATGCAGACAGGCTTTGACACATTCAAGTGTGGTGGGTTTTTTTTTTGACCATGTTGAGGCATAAACAGAAGAGTTATGTGTTTAATCAACACAAGCAGATGTCAAGGAGTGCAAAAATATGCCTCTTTTAAAGTCAGTATGTCTGCGTGTCTGCGCCGGCATATGCCCAGAACATGTGTATTTTGAGTGTTAAGAAAGGACGAGTGACTAAAGGAACAACAACAAAGCTCATCCCTAAAACTATTTCTTTTTATAAATGTCTATTGTAACATTTCATATCCATTGGGGGTGGGGGGAAGCTGGTGAACAGGCTGCTCTGATCTGAGCCCCTGCGGGATGTGGGCTGAGCCAGGGACCCTGTCACCTGCCATCACTTTTCATGGAAATACACTGCAAGCTCTCCCTTATGTCAAAATAAGTTGATATCTAGAGATACACCCCAGGGAAGATCATAAATGTAGAAAGGGATCAAAGTAAAAAAAAATGACCTTTTTGGTTTGTTCTTATTTTTTAAACTGGGTCTCACTGTTTTAGCCTTGGCTATCCCAGAACTTGCCCGTAGATGAGCAAACTCTGATGCCTCTGTCTCCCAAGTGCTGAGAGTAAAGAAAGCATGCACCACCACACCTGGATAAACTGGTAAGATAATGTTTAAATAGGGATAGAACTGAGCTGGGAACTCCTGAGGGAAGCAAAGGCGAGGCAGAGCACTCTCGATATCATTTTGATAAGAGGTAAAGATGCTGAACTTTTCCACAGGAAAAATATAAAGGGATAGGGTGCATATTTGACAATAGTTTCAGGGAAATGAGCTTCTGGCAGTCTGAAGCAAAGAGAACTGATACTTGAATGAGTAGGTGCATGTCAGACACTGCACTAGGCTTTCTATAAACATTGACATTGCTTTATCCTCCTAACAACTACATGAGGTAATGACACTGCTTCATATTTACCAAGGGGAAAAGTCTCAGGTGACAGATTAACTGTTCTTCTGAGACTCGTGTCACAAGACTGGTATCAAACCACACTATCTGATTTCTGACAAGTGGGTCCCAGGTGAGCATCAGGAGCAGAAAACACACCTGAGCCAGGTTAGTGGCAGGCGACCTGCAGGGGTCTTCAGGGCGTTGATGGTAAAGTGTCTTAATCATTACAAGAGAAGAGGAAACAAGCTCGTAAGATGAATGAGAATTCTCCAGGACTTTCAGTGATGTCAGATTGAGTGTGACATGATCTGAGGAGTTAGGGCTTCATCCAAGGAGGGCAGGATAGGGAGGTGGGAGAAGGTTCTAGAATTTCACATGATTTTTAATAACTGTGGTAATCTGCCATTCAGAGTTCTCTTCTGGGAGGCAAAAAGTTGTCTGATGGCCTCTAGGGTCACACTGTCAAGATCAGCCACAGCATACATGAAGGCCATCACCCAGAGCTAGGCTGTTCTGCCAACACAGAGCATCTCTGATAATCACTGTGAAGGGATTCCCTACAGCAGAGCTAGTCCTTTTCAGAACTGTACCGAATCCTTCTTCTGTGATGATTCCCCATTCTCCTGCACCCATAAAAAATGTCTGCCAACACCCACATCATGGTTTAAGGCTCTTTCCATCCAATCAGGTAGAAATTGAAGATGCCATCTTTTAATACTCAAAAAATCGCTAGTATAACCTGACACAACTGTTTCACAGGGGGTCAAAAATGATACATTGGCATTAGGAATGGTTCAGAAAAGCAATAATAAAATCAGGATAACATGTCTCTGTGGGCCAGGACTGTGGTACAAGTGGTCACAGATCCTGTCTCAGTAGTATCAAGATCATAGATCCTAGTTCAATAAAAAGATCACAGGTCCTGGTTCAGTAATAGTAAAACGGAAGACAAGAGTCCCTCCCCTCCCCCAAAAAAGCAGCCGGGGACAGTCCCTCATTACCAGAACCAGAGGCCGAAATCACCATAATAACCAACCAGATCAGAAGAACAGCACATTTAAACAGTTGAAATGGTTAATAGAACAAAGTACTGCCAAGAGGGAAATAGACAAGAAACCACAAGTACCAAAGAGCCAGGAAGCAGGGATCTCAGGGAAACATTACAAGCCCTTAACATTGATTAGGCAAATACATAATTTTCAGGAAAGAAGAGATATCTTTCATCTATGCAAAAATGACAATGATATTCTCGTATAGTTTTATACCCAGCCTTAAGATCAGATGACAGCACACTACCAACTCCCACTTTGGTTTCTGCCATTGCTCCCAGCTTACACACCGATAGGCATGGGACTCTTGTACAGTTGTCTGAAAGAGGAGAACACAGCTTCAGTTTGCTATGGATGGGTCAGCCTGTTCCATGAGTGAATCTTGACATAGCAGGCGCCTATGTCATAGCAATTCTCAGAAGCAGCTGGTCAGGGGAAACTCCAGCTAGCAGAGATTAAGTAATGCATCTTGCCACCTACCTTAAGCAGATGATAAGTAACCCAAGGCACAAGTATATACAGACTTCTAGGCAGCAGCTAATGGCCTAATCATTGGACTCTGGTCTTAGCAGATAAAGAACTAGAAGATCATTATGTCACATATTTAGGGTGGACCCATGTAACTAGCACATGGGATACATAGTGCATGTTAATAACTACTAGAAATCCCTGAGAGAAGACATACCGAATAGCCACTAGGGCAGATAACTGGCCATCTTATGTAACTGCATATATTAGGATCACCACAACCGGCATGTGATTGAGCAGCCATGGTGGGAGATAGGAAATAGGCAAGTGACCAACAGAAGGGACTTTCCAAGTAAATCTAGCACTATTCCCTCTATCTCCAAAATGTCAATACTGAAGTCCTTTTATAGGACAGGTACTTGAAGAGGCCAAGTGGCTACTTTGTGTTACCTTACATATGTTGACACTTTTGGTCCCCAAGCCTGGATAGCTAGCTGCAAGATGGTTTTGCCACTCCTACCAGCAGGACTTGAGGCAGTATCTGTAACAAGAGCTTTCAGGTATGTTATTCACGTGCATAGAATGAATATATGAGAATTTGTAACTTTGTGGAAAAGCCTTGTCAGTGGCCTGGAATCATGAGTTTCACGGTCATATTACATACCATAAAATGTACAAGCACCAACTTGACAGGTCACTGGAATCGCTTCTTTAAGGTATAGTTGATCTGACAGCTCAGAGCCTTCAGTCATCACACCGTAGTGACAAAGTGCCCATTTCCAGGCTAACTACTCACACTGAGTCAAATGTCTTCGAAAGGTACTGTTACTGTAACAAAAAGAATCCATGGGTCTGTGCTCCAGTATGGATGCTCCTCTATGCTCCATGATTCTTGGAGGCATTTTGTGCTACACATCCCTGCTACTCTAGGTTCCAAGTGTTAAATGTCCTCACACAGGCCCCACCAAGGAGCATGCATTCGTACCAGGAGACACAGTAAGTTTCTTTTTTCTTTTTTTGCCTGATTCTAAAATTTTTGAATCTCCTTTTTTATGACTTTCATATATGATTACTGTATTTACATCATTTCCAGACCTCCCTCCTTCTCCAACTCGTCCCATGATCCCCACCCCACTCCCTCTTGAGTTCATGAACTATTTTTCTATAATTAATATTGTTCAACCTGACATAATAGACATATATATGTTTTTGTTCCAGTCCCATGATGTTTTTATTACTATTACTCTATAATAAATTCATACACACACACACATACACACACACACACACACACACACACACACACACACACACACACACACACA
>JANHMN010000006.1:14992906-15017367 GCA_030674055.1 Rhabdomys pumilio | reverse complement strand
CTCTCCTCTCCTCTCCTCTCCTCTCCTCTCCTCTCCTCTCCTCTCCTCTCCTCTCTCTTCCCCAGAAGCCACCATCTATCCATAGATCCTCAGTTAAGTCTCAGGGCTCATGGATTCTTTCCCACTCGGAGCTATAATGTTGACTAGCTTGATCTTGTGCAGACAACTCCACTCCAGCCGATATGAGTTTGTGAGACCAGTGGCCTTGATATTACAGAAGACACTGTTTCACTTTGGTCATCCCCAACCTCTCACTCTTATACGCTTTCTTTCATGATGGTCCCCAAGCCTCCAGGAGAGAGTGTGATACAGCCACTCTATTTGTGATTGAGATCTCTTGAATTCTCTACACTTTGACCGGTTGTGAATCTGTTGTCAACTACCACCTAATACACAAAGAAACTTCTCTTCTAGGGACTGAGGACTATACTAATCTGAAAGCAGAGACATATAAACTTAGTAGACAGTTTGATACTAGATTCATCTAACAAACGAGCCTGTGAGCTCACCAGCTACTGTTCTTGGCCAGATTTTTAGTATCAGGTCTGTGCTCCCTCTAGTAGAACAGGACTTAAACTCAGTGAGGAAGCAATTGGTTACATCTATAAATTTGTACCACTATTGTGCCAATGGGCATATCTTGCCACATTGGTCATTATTGCTGATCTCAGGATCCACAGATGGATAAGACTGCTGCTGACAGTGCCCCAAACTCCCAGCAGCTGACAGAGAACTTTCCAGTACTATTTGAGCTAGCCAGCAGGGAGGAGGCTTCCTACTCAGCACTGACTTGATTTCTCCCCGTGTGTGGTATCTTCAGAAATAGAGTATTACCAGTAAGTTCTGTGCTTCAACCAAGAACAATGGCAACAGCAATAGCTATATTCTTTGGGGATACCCCTGAGGAGAGGTATCCCGCAGTTGGCAATGGGCTCTCTATTTGGCTTTTATATTGTTTCTGGGACAAGCATAATCCCCTGTACAGGGTAAGACCAAATTAAATTATTTTATGGGAATATACATACATATACATACATACATACATACATACATACATACATGTGTGTGTGTTTAAAGATTAATAACCTATTAGTTCCAATTTGTGCTTTCTGCATATTTCTGGGTGTGAGGCCACACAGTGACTCATGGTTGACCTACCCAGAATCACCCTATTAAAGACAACCAACCCTCCCTCTCCCAGAAGCCATCCGTAGCCCACAGCTCCTCAGTTAAAGGTCAGAACTTAAGAATCCTTGCCCACCTCATGCTGAAGGTAGACTGTGTATGCATATTCATACAAACCCCCCTCTCTCTTTTACCCTGTATATCATTCCTTTCTAAACATCGTTCTCTCCCTTTCATACCAATTTTCGCTGTCTAGTTTCATGGACTCTACAAGTACTCCAAATTAATTAAGCCAATTTAAAAATGAGTAAGAATGTGTGATATTTGTCTCTCTGGGTATGAGATAGCTCACTTGGGACAATATTTTCCAGACCTATCCATTTACTTTAAAATTACTTTAAAATTTAAAATAAAATTAAAAATTTTATTTTTCTCATAGCTAAAAAAATTCCATTGAATATAGGTATCATATTTTCATTATCCATTCATTCATTCATGGACATTTAGACTGTCTTCATGTCCTAGTTTTGAGAATGGAACAGCTATGCACATAGGTGAGCTTGTATCTCTGGAGGAAGAAACAGTTCTTTGAGTAGATGCCCAGGAGTGCACAGTGGTGTCGGGCCACATGGTGGATCTATTTCCAGTTTTCAAAGGAACTGCCACACTGGTTTTCACAGTAGCTACACCAGTTTGCACTCCTAGCAACAGCCATGAAGGTTCCCATTTCCCATATCCTGACCAGCAATGGTTGTCTTTTGTTTTCGTAATTGTAACCATTCTGACTGGGGCAAAATGTAAGTAGTTTTAATTTTCATTTCCCTAATCACTAAGTTTAAGAAAACACATTATAAAAAATATTTCTAACCATTTGTATTTCTTCTGCCGTGAGCTGGGTTTTTGTTTTCATTTGTTGGCATTTGTCAAAAGTCCGGTGGCTGTCGAAGCATGTGCTTGTATGCTGTCTCTCAATTCTGTGCCTTAGAACATGTGTCTGGTTTTGAGCCCCACCGTACTCTTACTACTATTGTGACTTTGGAGTATTCCTTGAACACAGGAACAGAGACAGCTCCCATCACCTTTTTATTGTTCAGGATTATTTTAGCTACCTGGAATCTCTTTTGCTTCCTCATAAATTTTCAGATTGTCTTATCAATTTTTCTGAAGAATTACACGGGCATTTTGGTGGGGATTGCATTGAATCTGTATCTTCCTTTAGGTAGGATGGCCATTTTTACATTATTCATCTTATCCATCAGTGATCTTGGGAGGCCTTTCCATCTTCTGATACCTTCCTTCTTCAGCATCTTCAGGTATTCATTTCATAAATCTTTAACTTCTTTACTTAGTTTAACTCCAAGACATTCCTCTAAGGCTACTACGAGTGGGCTTGTTCCACTGGCTTCTTTCTCTTTCTCTTGTTCTTTATATATGGAAGGCAAGCAATTTCTATTGTTGAATTGTGTGTCCTTCAGGACATGTCTGATGTAGCCTTTGGTGTCACTTATGTACAGAATCAACTAAGGATGCTTTGACCTCTTCTTTTCCTATTTGTATCTCCTTGTCTCCTCTTGTGTTATAGCCCTCTCCTGGCCTCCATGGGCTCCTGCACACATGTAGTGCACAAATACTCATGGTGGCTTCAAGCACATGCAAATAAATAAATCTTTAAAAAATATTGTCCTACAACAAACAAGCAGAATGCACGCACGCGCGCGCGCGCGCGCACACACACACACACACACACACACACACCAATTTGTAAAATTTGAGGCCTATCTTGCCACATTTCCAGTATCATTGTTCCTTTATCCTAATTGCTCTAGGTAGTGGTTCTCAGCCTTCCTAATGCTGTGACACTTCAAGACAGCTCCTCATGTTGTGGTGATCCCCAACCATAAAATTAATTTTGTTGCTACTTCATAACTGTAATTTGGCTATTTTCGTGAACTGTAATGTAAATATCTGTGTTTTCTGATGATCTTTTGGGGGGTCATGACCCACAGGTTGAGAACCCCTGTCTTGATACTACCAACCCAAGAGCCAGAACTGATTTCTGTGTTCAGTTCTTGACTTAACCACAGCATCAGGACCACCTGGACTGTATTCAGCTGCTTCCAGTCTTCAGAGTCTGAAAGGACTTTAGCATTTGAAAAACTTCAACTCCAATTTAGAGTGCATTTAAAATAAAAGAACAAAGTGAGAAGCCACCTGTGGTGGCTCATACTTGTAATCCTTAATGGTTGGGAGGCTGAGGCAGGAGGATTTCTGTGAGTTCATGGCCAGTCTACGCTACATATTAGTTCCAGACCAGCACGCACTACAGCATAAGAGCCTTTCTCAAAGTAAAACAGAAACAAACAAGTGAAAAAGGAGAGTAAAAGATGGAAGAGAGGAAGGAAGGAAGCCAGGAAGAGCTGTCACCAAATTCCCTCATTCTGTTTTTTAATAATATTTTTTTAAAAACATAGACACTTAGTTTCATTGTCTTCTTTGCTGGCTTTTCTTCTTTTTTGAAAAGGCATTCTGTTGTTACTATGCTGAAGAGCTACATGAGACAGAAAGCTTGGCAGCCTTCCCACAATCCTCAGCATGTGGGAATAGCAAGCAATAAAGTGTTAGCCCCTGCCAACTGGTGGCTCCGTGTAAATGTCTCTGTTAACAACGAACACTGCTAGCAGGCATCGGAGCAAAGCGGCAAATCTGTTCCTCTCTCCGGTGTGGAAAACACCGCTGAAAAAGTCACCTAATTACTTGATTAAGATGTATCAATCCTGAAAACTGTTGATCTAGAACACTGAGTCTCTGACATTGACTTTATTCTTGATTAAACAGAATAGTTCAAAGCTGGTTCTTCTATATTGTCTCCAAGTGCTGTCTCCAGGCAGTGGAAAAGTTTTATATATGGGATGATTGTGGGGCTGAGCCCTGAGAAGACGGAAAGCTCTGGAAAGGCTTTTTATGATTCTCAAATAATAACTAGGGAAAACATTACTTTTATAAACATCCTGATTATTTTGAAAAAAAAAAAAAAAACACTGAGGGTTTTTCTGTTTCATCCTCACCCTGTTGAAATATATTCCTGAGGAAGATTTCAACCTGGGCAGCCTCTCAGCCAGATCTGCCTCTATTTCCCTTGGTCTACAAGATGCAGTTTATCTAGTTTGGTCAATACTCACCTGTTGCGGGAGATAATTGAAGATCACCCCACAGACATCCAGTGCTACCACCGACTACTCTCGGCCCCCAAGTCTCCAAGCTGGTTCCGCTAGGCTGTTCTCCAGCTTGCTCCCTTAGCGACCACTCTCTGTGTTTCCACCTCTAGTTGGCTCATCCCTGGAGTCACTAGTTCCTTCATAGCCATAGCCACCTGGTTGTTGGCAGGCCCACTTCCCAGTATCCCAGTAAAGTAAAACTCCAAAGCCTAAGATTAACCAAATAGATTTATATATAAGCAAATACTCAATACACAAGATGCCCACACAATTCGAATTGTTATCCCAATTATCTAACCTTTTGATATGAATAACTACTTGAGATTGCTAGAGACACGTGGGTATACATACATCTGTTGCCATCTCGCCTCTCCCTTGTCCTTCTCTCCTCCCAACTCCTAGCTCCAATGACAGGGCTCTCACTGCAAATAAATTGTTCAGGAAATTTCTGCCACACTCACCTGACATAGGGTTGACATAGTTTAGTGACAAGCTTGGTTGGAATGTCAGTTACATTGCCATGGTGAAATCAGATGGGACCCTTCAGGGATCACCACACTCAGATATCAGCAAATGAGAGAAAGTTCATCCAAGGTATGCTTTGGAAGCTAAACTGAGAGGAAAAGAGAACATAAAGTTTGTACCCCAGAAGAGGTATCTCATATCAGTTCTTGTTAAGAGGCATTTTCTGGGGCTGGAGAGATACCTCTGCAGAAATGTTTGCTGCTGTGCCTCAGTACCTGAGTTTGGAACCCAGCATTCACATCAGGAGGCTCATGATGTCCTCTGCTGGACTTCCCGAGCACCTGCACACACATGGCGCACAACCTCACGCACAGATACACATAATAATGACAAACAGATCGTTAGAAGCACTTCCTATGTAACTAAAACACAGGAGGTTTACTTTCCTCTTAGAAACAGCTCGTTTTCTTTAAGTATCATAGATATCTGCATTTATTACAAGATTCATATTGCTATTCCAAGTCAGGTCATCTGCCAGTTCTGTGGTTTCTTCTTCATGTCACAACCAAGACATAGTCATACATGTACACATGTAGTAAAGATTATTTCGATTTATCCTGGTCTCTCTTTAGTTTTCTAAACACCAGGAAGCCATGTAAGAACAATTGTGCTCTGTAGTTGTACATTCTCTGGGAAAGTAGCCCTGGTTAGCCCAATACCAAAAATCACGGCCTAACCATGCAGGTGATCTTGGCCTTAAGGAAGCAAGATTGTTTACTTGGTGTAATCAGAGTTTAATAAATAGCCTCCGTCAGAAAAGGAAGCTTGCAAGGTTCACTCTCAGCACCATACATAAACAATATTTGTCCCCAGATATCACACTGAGAGGGTCACAGGTAGAGTAAGATTCACTTTTGCCAAATCAGCAGGTCGAATTGCCAGAGGCATAAAACAGCTCTGCTGTTCCACAGTAAAATGATATTGCAGAATAATTTGCTATTTAGTAAAAAAAAAAAAAAAAATCAACACTCTCAGTTTTAAACACTGGATCCTATTATCACAGCCTGTGCTTACAGTGATTATTATAATCATTGAACTATCCTTGAAAAATGCCCCAAGAAGCAAAAGTATATCTCACACTGCTCTGCCTCTGCCAGCTCCCCATTCTGTGCACATGTGTGTTTGTGTGTCTTTCCTTAAAGACGAACAGGACTGAATTTATTTTTACTGTCCCTACTGTTCAGCAGAAGCATGGCAGAGTTGCAGTCCTCCATATCTTTAAGCAGTCCCATGGTAGGAATATTAAAAAAAATTCTAAATCTGAATCGACTCTCAAGAGGACACATGGAGGCATAAATGCACTAGACGGAAAAGCATTGCCCCCATTCCTACTCAGGTCTGCAGTGGACTCCAGCTAGGGTGCTAGAAGAAGACACTGATTGGCACTTTGTGTTTATCTTTGAGAATTATTTGGACAGTTTTACTCTTTTGACCTTGAGCTTCAAGTTTCCAAGACATCCTCCTACACATGATTTCCTGATGAGGTTAGCCACGCTCCAGTGCTCACTAGAGCCCGTATCAGAGCAGAAGCCAGTCAGAACTGGAACCTTTTTCAAACCTACAATTTAGTCAAAATGACTTGGCACAGACTTCACACGGTGTTAGCACAGGTGAGGGTAGAAAGAGCCTTCGCTCCAGTCTTCCGTTCTGAAAAGTACATTGTGTTCCCTATATTTTATTCTAATGCTCTGAATGGGTAGTGATAGGACAAAATAGTAGGTCATTCATATGTATATATCGTGCTTCGTGTATTCCACCAACAAAACAAACTCATTAAACATGGTCATAAACATCACAGAATTACTGCTCATTTTTTCCAGAATTCTATACTAATTGAATATCTTAGACAACAAAAAATCATAGTTGCAATTCTGAATTTTAGTTCACATTTGGAACCTCACAAAACTCTCTACTGTGGCAAATGTCTTACATTTGTACCAGTGACGTGGGCTTATATCTCTCATAAGTGTCTGGTAAAGATCACTTATCTGCATTGAAATTGGCCTGAGAAGGAGTACAGTGCTCAGAAAATCGGGGCTCAGGCTTTTTGTTTGAGTGAATTGAATACAGACAATGCTGTGCTTTGAAGGTGAAACATTTCCCGGGGGTTCCCTTGGTCTCAAGTTGGTGGTGCTATTTGGAAAGGTTGTGGGATTTTTAAAAGGTAGAGTCTTGCTAGAGGAAATAGGTCAATGCGGGTATGCCTTGAGCCCTATTTCCTGTCTGCTTTCTGTTTCCTGAATGTAGATGTCAGGTGAGCAATCCTCCCCAGCCCTACTTCCTGTGAGCTTTCTGCTTCCTGACTGGAGATGGCATGCGAGCAGACTTGTCACCACTGCCCCCACACCTTCCTTGCCACGATGGACAGTATTCCATCTTAAACCATGAACCAAAACCACATTCTTATTTAAAGTTGATTTATTTTGTCATCCTAATGAGAAGAGTCATTAATACAAGTTGGCATTTTCATTTAAAATTGAGAACCCAATAAACATATGGCTAGCCTGTGGCTCATTGTCAAACTGTGATCTCCTGCAGTTGGAAAGGAAAGAAATGGCCCAGTGCTATCAGAGGTGGCTTCTCAGAATTCCAGAGGTTTAGTCTCTACCAAAGAAGATAGCATTCCCTGAACTAGTGGTTGGATGACGGTAAACAAACCATAAGATTTACTATACCACTCTTGAGGGCATGAGTGTGTGTGTGTGTGTGTGTGTGTGTGTGTGTGTGTGGTGTGTGTGTGTGTGTGTGTGTGTGTGTGTGTGTGTGTGTATGCCTAAGTCAGCAAACCACAGAGATACTCTCAGAGTGTTTACCAGCACTCTATTTACAGCAGCCAAGATATCGGAACAGCCTAGAGCTCCACCAACAGATGAATGAATAAAGAGAATGCAGTACTGTATACACGATGGAACTTTATTCAGCTGAAAAAAAAGAAAGAATAACGCTGCGGCACTTATAGAAAATGATGGAACTGGAGATTATTATTAAGTGAAGTAAGCCATGTTTTCTCTCATAAAGTGTGTGCATGCATATGGTTGGTACTTCTTACCCCTATTCCCACATTCGAGAGGAACAGAATGGAATGGCAGTTATGATGAGATTGGACTCAAGACAGAAAAATGAGTTTGGTGTTACAGGTAAGAAAGAAAGACATTTCCTCACCTAAGATGCTTGGGGGACCCTACCAACTGGTGCTGAATGCAGAGGCCCATATTTCAGTCTTTGACATAGAGAAGAGGGGATGTTTGGCTTGAAATCTGCTGGACTCTGTGGACTCCATGACTTCAACAGAGGAAACTGCTAACCTCCTTTGTGAACTTGACCTCAAGAGGCCACTGTTGTCTCTACTAGACAGGCTCACTTCCCAGTTAGATCTTACCTTAGGTATTATTGGCTAGATTAGCCTACCACTAATGAAGACCAGTTCGGTATTTATTATTATTGCTATATAGTATTATTGTTAATGAAGAGAGAAACTCACTTTTATTTACGCAGGAAGCCGTCAGTGGGCATCTACTTAGCCAGGTTCTGTTACAGGTATCAGGGATTCCATAGCAGCCATAACAACCATGTCATAGCTATGTGGCAGTTTTGGTCGAAGAAGAAAGAACACCTCAATATAAATCAAGATAACATCCAGTAATTAAAGTGGTGTGGTCAAAGATGACTTTGCAATAGAGTGACTTTAGTACAAGTTAAATGATGAAAGTATCAAACATTGGAAATGAATTTTTTAAATTCCCAAATGCATTCATGAAAGTTAATTATAACACAGCTTCTTTGTCTTGTCACTAAATGCTCAATCCAATTTGTCTTTACTAAATATATAAGAGGGAGATGGCGACTCCTTGAACTATCCCATGGAATACAGCTGTCTGTCAAAATGATTTAGAAAATCTGAAGTTGTTTCTTTTGTTCTCCCACGATCGCTGGTTATTAATTGTATATTCATGGGATTTGAAGAAAGCAGTGCTATTAATTGGGCTTTGTGGGGGACTTTATAAGGTTGCCCACCAGTGAGAGGGGCTGATGAAAGGAGAGATTAATCCCCATGTAGTGCCAGAATGTGATGACTTCCTGATGAGGTTGGAGCTCACAAAGTGTTGATTCTAATTTTAGCAAAACAAAGCAGATCTGGATCTCATGTACTTTTTACTAAAGGATGTTTCAAAATCTGTTTTACTGGAATTAGCAACTTTCTTCCAGTGAGAAGATCCTTTCTTATCCAGAATTAGATCACAGCCATCTATCCATAAACAAATTACCCTTAATATATGTAGACACAGGAGCCAAAATCATTACGAAACAGTACTCTTTTCTTATAAAAATGAGAACCAACTGAATTATAAAGACATAAAGATTGTATTCATTAGTGCCATTTCCTGGTGTTGGTAACATTGGAATCATGAGCATTTAAAATCATATTAATCTGAGTTAAATACATCTACTATGTGGTTTTTGTTTCATTGTAAACACAAATGTCCATCACGTTGTAGCAATATACCTTGCATTGCATCTCTTTCTAACATAGCAAGCATCCGAACATATCTCTTCCACTGAAGGAAGTGGTTGGGTTTGAATTGAAAACTCCCTTTTATGTGAATAGATCTGTCACCTGTCAATATATATCTACATAGCAGGATTCTACAAACAAAATGAAGAAAAACCAAAGCATGGCTTCACCCTATAAACATCCCTTCCCCAAGGGACCAGATAAAAGACTGGCTCAGGTTTATCAGCATCACATCCCTGGAGGTTGGCTGAGCACAGCTGCAGGTTCTTCCTTCAGGGGAACTCTGGGTTCTCAGGCAGCAGCAATCCACACTGGCTGGACCAGATAACCAAAATGGCCCCTGCTCATGGTTGGAAGACCAGCTTGGCTGTTGGTCCCAAGCAGGTAGACTTCTGTAGAGTATATGGATTTTTCAAATCATGGCCACTAGACTCTAAATGCAATCTTCCAAGAAGAGGAAGCTGAAGTAGATTAGTTCTGGCTGTCGTGTGACCAATCTCCCCAAACAAGAGCCATGATGTATCCCAGCTTCACACAAATATCTTTATTAAGGCATGGTTCATATATCATATAGAATCATATAATGCTAAGGTCTGCGATTCGATGTGGTTGGTTCTTTTTGTCACAGACGTGCTTTCAGTTTAGACTGGAGGGGTAGCTGCCCATCTGTCGTCCTCTGTCAGAGCCTTGTACCTTTTAGCTGTCACTCACCCTGAGCACTAAGCTCCTATTCTGTTTTCATCTCTAGGTTTTTCTTGTCGTGCCAAATGAATGGAATCAATCAATACACGTTCTTTTGTGACTTAGAATAATATTTTTTCAAGGCTCGTCTCTGCTATGTCATGCATTATTTTCGTTATTGAAGAGTAATCGTGTTTTCATGTATGTATCGCGGTTTACCATCTACCCATCAACCAATGATCCTTTAGGTAGCTTCTTACTCAGAGAAATTGTGAATAAGGGAGCTACATGTCCCCATGAGAAACATAAGCCGTGCAATCCACTTAGTTTTTACCTCGGGTTGCAATTGCTGGGTCCTATGATGGGTCTACGCTAAGTAGTTTGAGGATCTGCTAATCTGTTTTTCACAAGAAGTTGTGCCTTTACCATGAGCAATGCAAGAGGAGTCTCACTCCTATTTAGTTTTCAGCCCCACTATATTTTCTGTGTCTTTTCAATTATAGTGTATCTTTATGTTTATAAATCATAGTATGTCTTTATAACTTTGGTCATTGTCTTAATAAGAACTGGCATTAGGTATTTTTGATGCGTTTATTGGTTGTTTATGTGTCTTCTTGAGTGGGATCCTTTGGTTATTTTTCTTCTTCCCTTTAATGAATTGTTTATCTATCTGTTATTGAATGCCAGTATTTTCCTATATTTTTACAAACAAGTGCCTTGCTATGATAAGCCATTTATGTGGCTGACTTCTCACTCGCTCAGATCTGTCTTTAGAATTAAGAAGTTTCTAATTTTCACAAATTACACAAATCTCTTTTAATTTTATTAACACTTGAACTTTTGATATTGTAGCTAATAAACAGATGCCATGTTAACTTCATAAATATTCACTCTTACGTTTACCTGGCTTTTATATCTTTAACATATCTTAATCTAAAAATCCATTGTGAGTTAAGTTTTGTGTCTGTGGTATGAGGAAGGCATCCAACTTCATTCTGTAGCTATCAGCTGTCTCAGAACCATTTGTTGGAAAGAATTTTTTAAGAGAATCATCTGGTTAAGTCTTAGCTAACCAGGTCAGTCTCCCTTCAGTTCATGCAACTTCCTATAAACCTTTATCACACCTGGAAATCCTTTGGGTATAGGAAGAAACACGATCACTGGAGTGCTTTCCATCAAACTCCCAAGTCCTCCTTGAAGGCAAGGGTGAAATACAGATCAGGACATGCTTCCTGGAGAAGCTCTGGAGGATCCTTAGAAACCCACCGGCCAGGTGGAGCTATCAGTGTTTTCAGGCCTGAGCCCAAAACTGGCATAGCATCTTCCTTGTTTTCTGATTAAGCTTTCACAGAGATAACCTAAGTCCAAAGGAAGAGCCAAGGATACCACTCTTCGTAAAAAACATGCCTAGGACTTTATACCACTATTTAATCCTCCACAGTCTAAGCCACCAAAAAAAAAAAAAAAAAAAAAAAAAAAAAAAAAAAAAAAAAAAAAAAAGAGCTTTAGATAAATTATATCCTAGTGACCTGTGACCTAAAGCACATAAGATATCTCTGAAAACTAAGAAGATAACTTCTAATAAGGAACAATCAGGAAGAGAACTTGACAATTTTGCTAGCTTATAGGTTTAGGAGCAACTGAAATATCAATTCCTATGGAGAATGGGCTGATGCTCTCTGAGTTATGTGTTCATTAGGTGACCTAGTGAAATAAATATATATATATATATATATATATATATATATATATACACATATATATATATGTATATATATGTATACACATATATATATACACACATATATGTGTGTATATATATATATGTTATACATATATACATATATGCATATGTGTGTATGTATACATGCATGTATGTATGTATGTATATATTTCATCTTTACAGATAAGTGGCCCATATCCGTCCTTAGACAGATGACACAGTAGTTTCCTCAGAATCAAGAACATTTATTGGAATAGCTATTATACCTGGAAAAGATCTCATTTTGATTGGTCACCGAACACTTATATGTCCACCTTTATTCTCATGGATCTAGGACTCAGGCTGATGCTACCAACAACTCCACCCCTCACAACATCACTCTTTCCTCCCTCAGCCAACTGGACTCTCACAATGTGAACTAAAATTGCCAAATGCCTTCATTGCAGAAGGGGTGGACCAGCTCCCTTGAGCCGCTTTGAGAGAGTTGGAATCCCAGGCATGCGGGCAACGCTTCTTAATGATCTTGTCTTCTGTTGCATACTGACATGCTGGTGAATTGGACACCAACAGATAAATTTTGTGTAAATATTTGGCCCATAACACAGACTCTATCTGGTGGAGAGTCCTAAGGGAAGGAAGGCCAAGAGGGTTCTAAAACTTGAACACCAGAGAGGGCTGAGGTCTCTATCACCTGTAGCCACACAGGTATCAAAAGATAAAACACTTCCTGGACACATCTCCGAAAATATCTCTCTAAATATCTAACTAGGACCTCAGGTCCTAGTATCCCATAGGCACTGTCTAGTTCTAACAGGAAGTTAGAAGGCACACTAACAAGCAAGGAAGAAAATAGCAACTGTCTGAAAAGAAAAAGGAAAGGAATGTAAAGTAGACTTTAGAATTAGCAGACACAGGATGCTCCCTCTTCCGTCCCCCAGTTCCTTTCTCCAAGGTTGCTCTGGGAAATAAATGTTTTGAAGTTTGGGCTTCTTTGGATTTGGGGAAAACTTGCATTGTTATAGATAAAATATTTTGGGGGGGATGAATGCCACAGTCACAAAATTCATGTAGGTGCCACATGCACCTCTGAGACTGTGCCTTCGGGTCATCTATAAAGTCTTTTTCAGATGCTTGAGCTCTGACCGCAGCCCTGTGATGTCAACGCTACTCATGATAGAACACAGAGATGTGTAGGTGACTTGTGAGTTTTGAATGGGGGCTGTGCAATTTGCTAGGTTAAGAGCTAGAAAAAAGCTGGGCAAAGGGCCAGGAGAAGTGAATAATTGTGAGCAGAGACAGGAATTCTAGGGGGGAAAGCATTTGAAAGCCATGTGAACTTGAACTTGTTCTTAGACAACAGAAGGCATGGGAAATAAGCAGTGCAATTTCAGTTTCTCCATGGTGCGGAAACCCCTCTTTTAGGAAACTTCCACCATACCCTCAGACAGAGCCTCTGACATCAGACCCAGTGAATGCCCCCATTTCAATTTGCATATTTAACAATGCACTCCCATTGTGGAGATGACTGTGATATTGCAGCTGAGCCCTCATCTACACTAGGCAGTTGATCTGCGGATGAAAAGTTAATCCACATTGCCTTTCCATTGGATACTTGATTACTATGTCCTCCAATAACCAACCTTTTTATATACAGGGGAATAATGCTTTCCACTCTCGACTTGACATAAGCCCTGGATTGATATTAACTATCAAATGTTAATCATAGGAAGCTAGTATTTGAAAATAGACAAACTGGCTCAAACAAAATCAGTTTCCCATTCATTTGGTTTGAAAATAGAATTGTTTCATGTTACTATTTATCCCCAATCCATGGAATCGAGGCACTGTGGCTTTGATTTTTTTTTTCTCTGTTTGATTGTAAAGTGAACTGTAGCGTTTGTCCAATATTCATTTACCCTTCACTCCAAGCTCCCTTTAAGTAGGGCAGAGCTTTGTCATGAACTCCAGCCAATAGCTTGGATAAGTTTAAACATGAGCTAGGACAGGAGCTATGCACAGTCTTCATGTGTCCTCTCTTCTATGTGGTAGACTTACAACAGCAGCAGCCCTAAGCATCCACAAGGAGAAGTGCATCATGCCTCCTTTCTCCTTATATGCAATCACACCAGATACACTGTGTAAGCAAGTCATGAAGTGTTGAGGTCAAGAATCTCTGAAGGAAGGCCCCAGATTCAAATAGTAAGCAAAGGCAAAGGGCTTTTATTCTGCAGAAAATAGCAGCATGCCGGGGTCAACCATTCATCAAAATGGCGATGACTCAAGGGACTCACAGGCCCTTTATTGCAGGGCTGGGGGAATTAAGTAACCTCGAATACGATTGGTAGGGGCAGAGCGGTGACATTAGTACAATTCTGATTGACTACTAGGTTAGTTTCATATATTTGGTAACGCCTTGAAGAATTTTGGCAACCAGCTCAGTTTTGGCCTTGTAATCTCCTCCAGGAGCTGACTCAGCTTCAGACTTCTCCCTAAGCCGCCATTGACTAAAGGCCCATTGTCAGTGGCTCCTTCTGAGAAGCCTAGTATGCTTCCTGGAAAATTGAAAACTTTAGGTTTTTGGACCTTTCAAAAATGGGGTTCTTTTGCTATCCTGCCCTGAAGAGTCAGGCAGTCCTGAGGCAGCCGTGGTGCCTGCTTTTTCTTACATTTTCTGCAATAGGAAGGAAACTATAATGTAGTCTATTTCACTCATTTTCACAAACTTGGGCCCAAGTTCATGAGAAGTCAGCTACTTTGTAAGTAAAATCTTTATATACTGACTGGGCAACGCACCCTACAGCCATGTATATGAACTTTATGGTTCCTCTAGATAACTGTTTCTGGGAAATTACACCTTTTCAATGGAAGAAAAGAGATAGCCTATAATTGTCTCAATATTGTACAAGCACCTATTAATCAGAATAATAAATTCTAGCTTAAACTAATTTTCCTCAAGGTGCTTTTTGTAGATAAAAGCTTTCTGGTGGGAGTTGCTTTATCTTTCCCCTGCTCCTACTTTCCCTCTCCGTTTTCAGTGCTGGCGATGCAAAGCAGAACCCTGCACATGCTAAGCGAGCACTCTGCTACCTAGCTCCATCCCCACTCCTACCCTCCCTTCCCCAAAGAATTCCCATACTTACTTGTCTTGTGATCCACACACCTACACACACAGTTAACTTAGTCAGAAAACTTTAAAGTCATTAGAGTTATCAAAACACTAGACATTGATATTTCAGAATCTAGATACAATATTTTTTTCTTTTTACATTAATTAATTAATTAATTAATCTACTGGATGAGTGTGCACAGGTCACAGTAACTGTGTGGAAATCAGACGGCAACTTTCAGGAATTAGTTCTATCCTTTCACCTCGTGGGTCTCCGAAACTGAACTCCGTCTCTGTAGCTGGAAGCAAGTGCCTTTACTCAATGTGCTGGCTGGTTTTGTGTATCAACTTGACACAAGCTAGAGCCAACAGAAAGAAAGGAGCCTCAGTTGAAGAAATGCCTCCATGAGATCCATCTGTAAGACATTTTCTCAATTAGTGATCAAAGGGAAGGGTGGTCATGGTGCCATATCTGGGCTGGTAGTCCAGGATTCTCTAAAAAAGCAGGCTGAACAAGCCATCGGAAGCAAGCCAGTAAGTAGCAACCCTCCATGACCTGCCTCCAGGTTCTTGCCTGGTTGAGTTCTATACTGATTCCCTTCATATCATCCAATTGTGAATGTGTTGACCTATCAAAGCAGAAGAAACTGTGGAAACAGAATGTAGGGCAGCAAAAGCAGACTCACACTTCCTCCCCATGGAGTATTTAAACTTCAAGTTTCTGAAAAAAACAAAAACAAAAACAAAACAAAACAAAAACCCACAAAACTTTCACAAATAAGTGAAAGCTGAAAATATCTTGTAAAGTGACATTTTAGATGTCCCACAAATTGGTTCTTGAAGTCAATTAACCATTAAAAATAAAAACAATTAGTAAGCCATGGTTGTGTGATAAAACTTTTCCTGAGAAGATGCAAGACACATCTACTCACCCAAGATAGGGAATCTACAACCAACAATTTGGTGAACTAGTGAGGCTTATTGGGGTTACTTACGGGAATGTAGGTGAGGGGTTACTTACAGGAGCAGAAATAACTCAAAGGAAGCTATCTCACCAAAGCCCACCCCAGCATAGATGACAGCTCACAAAGCTGAGAGCCTGGAGCACAGTGCACAGCCTTCAGGCCCCTGAGCAGGTTGCAGAATGCCCGTTTCTAGTAACTCAGTCGTTTAAAGCCCCTTCCAGGCAGCTGGACTGTTCTGTCTTTGCAGTTCCTCTTTCTTGTCTGAGAGGGTGGTTTTTATTGTTTACTCTGGCAGGGAGGGGCCTAGTGAATCTGGTCAGTTGCAGGGACTTCCTGAATTTCTTTTTGACTTGTTTGTCTTCCTGACTCGGGAGTTCCCCTGCAGGGTGGAATGTTTCAATTTCTGAGGAAACTGTTACACAATACGACCCTATGTATTGTTACTGTGATTAATTAGTTGTAAAAAACCAATTGATAGTTAATAAATAAAACTAATTTGGTGTTGGAGACCAGAGACCCCTAGGCTGCCGGGGTCAGCCAAAGGACAGAGGCTTTCCAGAAAAGGCGCAACCTTCACAGTTCCAGCAATGTCACAGCTGGACCTCAGAACTTCCTCAGAATGTGAACTTCCGAAGATGAAGATAAGCAACAGCCTCGAGCCATAGATAACCGGACTAAGGACACTGGGCGGGGATGGGTGTTTTTACTTCCCTGTTTTAATTTTGCTTATATACTGCAAGCCTTGCCTCTAGTAAATGAGACCTTGACAACAGCTAGACTGACTCTGTCCGTTCTTCGCCGCTTGGTCTCCCTTCTCTCTCCCACCCGTGTCTCTTTCAGGTGGTGGCTACTCAGGGACCCTGTAATAACTGTGCCCGCTGGACGGGACAATTTGGGGGGCTTTGTTTTTGTTTTTTGCTTCCATAGCCTAATTATTATTAAAGACAAATTAAATAAGTAGTCTATCTACTAGACTAGAGATATGTCGTCATTAAGAGGAATATTAATTTAACTCTCCTACTTGACATGAAGTTGCTTACCACAAACTGAATTGAACTCTATATAGGTTGGCATTATTAAAGTCACTGTTGCACATTTTACACCCAACTAAAATATCAAACGTGGAGAGATATTTCCAAAACAAGATTAAGTACATTTTCACTTCAAGTTAGAATATTTTTAGGTATTTACTTCTTGATGGTTTGATTTTAAGTTTGATATTAGATTTTAAAGATACATAGTAGATAATTACTAAGATTAATGGATGAAGTAGAAACAAAAATTGACATAGGCTAACAAATTGCTTACTGTTCTCTGTCAAACAATGGAAAAATAGGAAGTAAGCAATAAGCAACACAGATGAAAGGAAAGCACATTTAGTTAGGGAATCACTGACCACGTTGGCCATTGGCTGTGTGTGAGGTTTTGTTCTTCAGTAGAAAGTTCTATGGAATGAGGATGAAGTGTGAGTGTTCATATTTTCCTCTCCAAAGCTACTGCAATGGAAGTGTGACTACTTGAAATGGAACAGGTGTGAATGAGAAATGGTGTTTATTATAGTCTAATTTACTTTCTTTAAAATACCTTTGGACAACTAGGAAGATGGTAAAAGCACTTGCCACCTAAACACGTAGGATTGTGTCTGGACGCCCAAACACAAAAGAGCTAGGTGTAGTAGTACATGCCTGTAATCACAGCACTTGGAAGACAGAAACAGGAAGATCCCTGTGACCTTCTAGCCACCTAGTGTAGCCATATTAACAAACTCTTGATTCATTAAGAGACCCTGTCTTAAAAAATAAGGAGAGTAATCAGGAACAATACTCAATTCAATGCTGACTTTGACCTCTCTGGAGATAATCATATACACTCACCCACATGTACGTACACACACACACACACACACACACACACACACACACAAATAACACAAATATATGCACACATAGAACATTTATAGAGAAGAAGACACAGTCAATGGCTATTTTACCAAGGAGCACAATTCCAGATGAGCGGGCAAGGAATAGGGCAGAACTACAAGACTTATATGTGTTTCAAGGAATTTTATGACATGTAAAGTAATATATTTTAACCTGCAGATAAAGTGGTGTGTCTGAAGATAGCAACTGTGTACTCATATACATTAAATAAATAAATAAATAAATGTATATGAGAGAGAGAGAGAGAGAGAGAGAGAGAGAGAGAGATTGCATGAGTTTATCTTGTGAATAACTGATGTTGATGTCAGTGCATAAGGAAAAAAAAAGTATGGGGACTCCACAGCTGAAAAAGGTCAGAGAACGTAGAGTAAAAGAGAATGTGATTGGATACGAGGTTAAGAAATGGTATAAGAACTACACACTCATTGGTGCCTGGACTAGATTTGTAGAGTGAATGAGATAGAAGCCACCAACACACATAATTGCAGAAGGATGTAAAGGCTTGCTTTGTTGTAGCCATGTTGAATTTGACTTGATTGTGGGACAGAGTGACAAACACATCACAGGGAATTAGATGAACACGTAATGAGAATTTTGGTTTCCTTTTTTTTAAAAAAAAGTTATGTTGTATTGTTGTAGAGAATACTTAATCTCAATCTTGAACTTCTACCCTGCCTTTGATCGTTCAGTTGCTGGATAAAAGACAGAATTTATATTTATAATAAGCTTTAATCAGCAGGAGAGCTGAGCAGATATCTACACTCTAAGCCATTATGTCTACTTTCCTGCCAATAACCAACCCCACGATGTGGCATACATGTTCCATCTGGGCTGCTCTTTACTTCAGTTTGCTCCTCTCTCTCTACCTTCTTCTCTCTCCTTGTGGTTCTCCTCAGACCCCCAAATCCTGTCTATATCTCAGTTCTGCCCAGCTATAGGCTGTGGGCACTGTTCTTCACTAATGAGGGATAAATTGGGGAGGGCAAGGTCACATAGCATCCATCACTTGGGTCAAAATGCAGATTCTCTTGTCATTGGGACCAACCTCATTGTCCACGAGGGTCAGCATTCAGCATTACAATAAATAGCAAAAGACCAAACCTCTATGTCACAAGGAATTAGATGAACATGTAGAGAGAACTCTGGTTTCCTTTTTTTTTTTTTTAAAAAAAAAAAAAAAAAAAAAAGGAGAAGTTATGTGAATATATTTTTGCTTTAATCCCAGGTGTGGGATATGGGACTGCTTCAGGTTGTCCACAGCAGCTAATTATAATTTGTTTCATGCTCTGGCAAGGGCGTGATTCTCCCAGCTGAAGATATTTAAGTTTGATATTCTGGTGAGTCTAGGGAGGCCAGAGCCCTGAGAGGCTGTAGTGGCTGATGCTTCCGAGCTGCTACGCCTGGTTCCTGCTGTTAGGGTTGCTGTTTTGCTGACTTTGCTAAATTGCTAGTTTGCAGTTTGCTGGTTGGAGATATTTCGATGACAAAGACTGGACTTGCCCCAAGGAACTCAGTGTTGCTAGTCAACAGGAAGTAGTCTAAAGAGATCTATGCCCTCTTTCCCTTCTAACCTTTCTCTCCTACCTAATGTTGGGTTAGAAGGGATTGGGGTGGAGAAGGGTGGTAGGCATGAGAACCCAATAACATAGCCAAAAAGTACAGTTATATGAGCACATATCTGATATGAGAAAATAGAACCTAGGCATACTTTGTTTAGCCTTTGATTCGTCAGCAGAAATTGTTGTGGTAATTTGATAACATTTTTACAACCTCAAAGCATCTACATTTAGCTAAATTGACTCATTATACTACTAACTGGAATCAGAACTCAAAGTACTTACAAGTTTCACTTTATTTTCATTTATTCTTTATTTCTTTTTGAGATGGGGGTCTCATCGTGTAGCTCTGGCTGGTCTGGACCTTATGTAAACCAGACTAATCTCAAAGATCCAACTATCTCTACTTGGCAGGTACAGGGACCGCCTGTAAGAGCCACCACACCTAGCTTTTATTCAAGACTTTTGAGATAGTAATATTTCAGAACAACTGGAGATCAGTGATTTTCAAGTGCTAAATCATGTGCCTTTGCAAAAGCACATTCTAGTGACGGATCACCATCCTGTGGTCCTGACTACACAGGTTTAGCTTGAGATACTATGAAGGTCCTTTGACTTGGTAATGCAAAAAGTATTTGTTCTTAGAACTGCTTCTCCTCTCTAACAACGAGTTTATCATTTCAAATAGCATTCTAGAAACTACATTAAAAACCATTCCAGATTTCTATAGATAGTAATCATAGTTCAGCTCACTGTTCAAAAGCAATAAAATAGAAAAATACCATTTCAGTTGGACACATTAATGTAGCATCCTGAATAGTGACTTCCATGTAAAAACCATCATAAGAAAATACAGTGCACTAAATGCATTTCAGTTGCAGTCACACTTAATAAAACAATGGCAGGCTCAAAATATCTTTTTCGTGGCAGGGTTAGGGGCACAGCTTTCATCTCAGCAGCAAGGAGAGGCTGGTAGATCTCTGTGATATCTTAGTCTACACAGTGAGATATAGGCCATCTAGGATTACATAGTAAAACCCTGAAAAATAAGAGAGAGAGAGAGAGAGAGAGAGAGAGAGAGAGAGAGGCAACTTTTTTGGAAACAGTGTAATTCATTTTTATATATTTGTACTTTTGTGTACTTGCATATTCACAATGAATATCTAGACATTTTGTGGGATTTATTTAAAAATCATACTGTATGGGGTGGGAGAGATGACCCCGACGTCAGTGAGCCTTACTGCACTGAGAGGGAGAATGAGACATCTCTAACTAAGGGGTGCATCTCTAACTAAGAAGGTATCTGCAATTGATGGCCGCCGTGGGCACAGGGAAAAAACAGTTTCCTCCAAGGGAATGTCACGGGGTCTATCAGCCTCTGTCCTGGGCAGGCTGCATGCCCATGACTAGTTGTCCAACACAACATGAACTCAGTGTTACTTGCTTGTTGGGACAATATATATACACACACACACACACACACACAAAATTACGCTTTGGCTTATTTGTTTTGATTTTTTTATTTTTGTGGAGTTTTTTTTTTTTTTAGGGTTTTTTTGTTTTTGTTTGTTGGATTTATTTTTTGTTTGTTTTTGGATTTTGGTTTTGGTTTAGTTTTGGAGGTTTTTTTTGTTATTTGTTTGTTGTTTTTATTTTTGTTTTTTGTTGTTGATGTTTTAGTTTGTTTTGGTTTTTGGTTTGAGAGAGAGAGAAAGCAGTGGGTGCCACTACTTTGAGTGAATGTATGATGGGGGAATAGTAGTTGCTGTTCAGGAGCTGTGCTGACACCAGGGGACAAACCGATTTGAGTGGCCTGTGCTGCCACCTGAGCCGTCCTGGCTGCTGCTGAAGGCCACAAACACTTGCAACTAAAGCTGTTTGGGCAGAAGGGCACACTGTGGGACACTTCATGACATATTGCCATTTTCACAGTGAGATGGTTTTGTTTTGTTTTGTTTATTTTGCTTTATTTTTTGTTTTCTCTTGGAGGTGGTAGCAAGGGTGAAGGGTGGATATGAAGGGATGGGGAGATGAGTGTGATTGGGCTGCATGTTGTGAAATTCACAAAGAATCAATAAAAAGTTTTAAAAAGAGAGAGAAAACCACATGAAGTTGGTGGCTATAGAGGTAGGTGGTCTCTAGGAGGAATTAGGTAAGGGGTAAAACGTGATCAAAATACATCGTATGAAAAAAAATTTAAATAAATTAAAAAAGAAAATACCTGCTTTCTGCTCTTGCAGAGGACCTGAATTCAGTTCCTTGCATCATACTGGATAGCTCATAGTCTCTCGGAAGTCTACTTTCAGATGTCTGAAGTTCTATTCAGGGCTTTGTAGGCACCTGCACATGTGTGGCATATGGAAGGGGTGGGGAGAAACATATATAAAAATAAAATAAATCTTCCAAATAATAAATCTATTACACATCCCAAGCGACAGCCTGACTATATGTAAAAGTCTGTGTAGGGTCGTCGAGAGCTAAGAATACATGTTTTCCATCGACACAGCAACGGTCAGGATCCCAGCCGACACACCATGCTGCTGGCTAACAAGGTTGCAGCAAGGCCACACGGAAGGTTGTGGGCTCGTCAGGGACCTGTGAGCTGAGGGGCAGGAAGGACCTGAGATCACAGAGAATGGCTGGCAAGTGAAGATGAGGAGAGGTACCTGTGATGATGCTCTGGGAAGGAATAAATCTGAGACTTAATAATAATAAAAACAATAAATCTTATTCTATTATTTCCAGTTTCCCAGTCTGTCTTCCCTCTAGCAATTAGTAAAGAGGAAGAGAGGCATTAAAGATGAAGCAGTTGCCCAGTTCAGTTCTCTTCCTTTGTGTTCTCTCTCCCCCCTCCTCTCTCACACACACACAGAAAGAGAGAGAGAGAGAGAGAGAGAGAGAGAGAGAGAGAGAGAGAGAGAGAAGACGCACATCACCATCAGTATTCCCCAAATCTATCTGGCTACACCATGTGGAGATAAAAAGACTGTACACAAATTTTAAAAACAAAAACTTCAAAAAATCCAAAGGCCACCCACTGGCTTGTTTTGTGTAGATAATTATATCGGCTACTGTCTTCCAGAACAATCGCCTGCTGCGGGACCGCAGCAGTAATGAAGAGATCACACTGGGAAGTGGAAAGTCTCCCTGTCCTCGGGATGGGAGGCAGATTTACTTTCTTCCAGAAAGCCTTGGAAACAGGGCGCAGGAGAAAAGGCAGCACAGAGCAGCCACCGCGATGTCTGAACCTGCCGTCAGCAAGTGTGGAGACAAGGCACCCTTGCAGGGAAGTCGGTTTGCAAACAATGAACATCTTTTGTGTTCCTTGTTGGCAAAGCAATTGATTCTGAGTTAGAGATTGGCTGGGTGCCACCTGAGAATGGTTTCTCTTCTGTTCTGAAGAGTACAGGAGTAGGAAGAGCTGCAAGGAAGGATTTTCTTTCTCCTCTTAGCACTACTGCACTGTAGCTGACTTGCTGTCTTCCTCTCTACTGTAACTCATGGTACACATTTCACTGATCGCATCAAATGCTATGAAAATCTTATAAACAACCGAAAATGCTTTGGGAGCATTTAGTAAAATGTAGGACAGTGTGTCATGTCGGTTATTCCTTCCCTCATATAATTTACATACGCCTCTCTCTCCTAAGAAGCCTGACACACCAGGATGGATGCACATATGACTCACAGACACACCGGTGGCACACACAAGACTTGCACAAGTTCAAGCCAAACCAGGTCTCAGCACTAAGAGAGGGTAGTAGGCATGAAGTCCCACCCTTAACCAAGAGGCGATTTGCAATGGTTGTGTGCTGGGAGAAAACAGTTTTCTCCAATGGAGTGTCATTGGGATTTATTAACAATATTCCAAGGCATGCCCCATGCCCAGAAGTAGTTGGCCAACACAGAACTAACTCCATGTTTTCTATGTGGGCTTTTTGTTGCATTCTGGTTTGCTGTGGCATTTTTTCCATCTTTTTGTTTGTTTCATTTGTGTTCTTTGGGGGGGGGGTGTTCTCTGTGTCTTTTGAGAGAAAGAATGAAGTTGCTTGAGGCTGAGGAAATGGGGAGGCTCTAGTAGGAGTTGGTAAGGGAAAACATAATAAAAATATATCGTATGAGAAAGTTTTTTATATTGAAGTTGTGTGTATTAAAAAGTTACATGTATTACAAAGAAGCCAGGCTGACACCCTGTGCTCTGAGGGGAGGTTCTTTAAACTTTATAGTGCTAATGTGAGTAGCTAATGAACACAGAGAAGGCCATAGCAGCTATTAAAGTATTATTGTTTTAAGAAGTAATAAAAAATTTCCAATAGGCTTTATTGAGACTTCAGATGATTCTATTAAACAGGTAGAAAAAAATCAATATTTTATGGTTTAGCTTCTAGCTTCTCTCTGTTTAAAGAAGTCATTTTTTCCACAGGAGTGCTGTTTGAATGATTTCATAAAAAACACCATCTCCTAATTGGCTTTGACATAATTAACATACTGGGAGAAAGAGGAGCCAAGAACCCGGCAGATGAACCACAGAGAGGCTGAAGCCGCAGAAAGGCTCTCTTCCTTCCACAATGGCACCATCATGGTATAGACAGGTTTGGGGAGAACCTGCTTGTGGAGGTCAGGGGCTTCTCCTCTGTGTGATGTGAGCCACACCCATCTTGAGAATGTTCCAGACTGCTACACTTAGAAGAAGGCCCGTGAGGTTACATGTTCCCTTAGGACCAGCACGATAACCTTTGCCTGTCCCTCTTCAGGTTTTGTTCATATGTACACAGCTGAGCACGCTTGTGATGTGTTCATGGACATAGGCACAAAATGGTGTGTTTTGCTGTATGTTGTTTCAGACGTCCTTTCATTAAACGTCAAGTTGTGTTTAATGATGCATTTCGCTCATGGAGATAACACGTGTTGTCTTATCTTTTTGTTGCTGTTTTTGTGGATGATGTGATCAAATTCTTGACATAAAAACTTAAGTAGGAAGGAGTTTGTTGTGGTTTGTAGTTCCAGAGGTCCATGCCTGTTGCCATGTGTGGAGGCAACTGGTCACACTGTGGCCCAGGTTTGTGGGGGGAGAGAGGGAGGGAGGGAGGGAGGGAGGGAGGGAGGGAGGGA
>JANHMN010000006.1:14955712-14988777 GCA_030674055.1 Rhabdomys pumilio | reverse complement strand
TGTGTGTGTGTGTGTGTGTGTGTGTGTGTGTGTGTGTGTGTGTGTGTGTTGGTGCATGCATGCTCGCACATACATGTGTCAGCGAAAGCCAGAAAAGGGCAGCAGATTCCCTGGAGCTGTTTGTGAGCAGCCCAGCATAAATGTTGGGACTCAGTCATTGGCAAGGTGCTCTTCCTGGTGACAGTGCAACCTCCTCTTCTTCTAAGTATTTTAAAATGTGAAATTATTCAAGCCTCAGGCAGGCCTATGAACCTAGCTACTCAGGAGACTAAGGCAGGAGGATCTTATATTTGAAGACTGCTGAAGCTACAGAGTGAAGTAGGCCATCATGAGGAAGACTCTCTCTTACAAACCTGAAAGAAAGAAAGGTGGGGGAGACTGATAAGAGTGCTGGCCTAACACCTTGTGGTGCTAGGTTCAGTCTCTAGAAACACACACACACACACACACACACACACACACACACACACACACGAAAATTCTATTCTATCCCAGCTAAAGGTGCTGGGGTAGATTTTGACCCACAGCTAGATGATTGTTTTGTTCAAGTCCTGTTATGTGAAGTGAGATTAGGATTCAAATTTACATAGTCTATCACAACCTCAAAACCATAGCGATTGGTTCCAGAATTGAGGAGCGGCCCTACTCAAAGACTTGAAGGGTGTTCATGCCCTTCCTAGTTTTGAAATTAAGCATAAGACACAAACATTCAAAGCTTCTCCATCCTAAGGGAAGGACTGAGTAGTCACTAGCAACAGAACAATTACCAAGGAAGAGAGAGCCAGTAGCAAGCCCAAGGAACACTTATTGCCAGCCAGAGGGTTTGCCTAAAAGTAAATTTAATACTCGTTAAGAAAGGAACAGTGCTTTAATGCCACTTCAGAGGCTGGCAACTGGAAGCTGGCTCTAAGCAATTCAGGAAGCCGCCTCACTGCGGCAAAGCTGACAGGCATTTATACACAAATCCTTCAGAAGGCAAGAAGACTGGGGGAGGCCTCATTATGGAAATGCTGGGCACCCCTAGTCCTTGAAAAGACTCAGGTCTGGAATTTAGCCCCTTGAAGAGGAATGTGTATGGTCTAGAGGACCAGTGTGGGGGGAGATAGAGAGGGGGGAGGGGAGAGGTGTTTAAATCCCTCAGCAAGAAAGCACTGGACTTTGTAAGCGTAGACTCCACTGAAGAAGTTTCTAGAATTTTGCCTGGTTTTGAAGGTGGTGATTAAAAACCCACTCCCATCAAGGTACATTTCATCATTTTTATGTTTTTCTCCTCCCACACTGTGATTTGTTACATCCTTTCTGAGGCTGAAATCTGTCTCTGTAAGCTTGTCTTCCCTGAGTGATTTCACAGGGATGGCATTGTTCAGGAAAGCTTAGCAACTGCCGTTGTGCTGTGGAATAAAGCTGTCAGCGTGGGACTGAAAAAATACATATTGCGGAAAATAAGAAAATGCATTTGGAAAAGCCTTGTCATCTTGCCTTCCATGGGAAACAAAGGCAATGGCAGGGAAAGTTCAGAAGGAAAACCAGCTTTGTAGCGGTGAGGTACAAGCAGCCTCAACGACCAAGGGCCATGGAGTCTTCAGCATCCACACATCTCACGTGGAAAGCAAACCAAGTGATGGGGCATTCCAGAGAAAAGTCCATGGATGTGAAGCGTGGTGCAGGAAAGGAAGGCGTGGTTGGTACATGCAGCTATAAGTGGATGTGTCTTAATATTCCAGATCCTCAGGGTTTGGCTACAAAGGACTATTTATCTTGTATGCCTCTCACTTTTCTTTTTGTTCTGACTTATTCTGTATCGTGAAATAAAGGTGAGAAACAGAAGTGCGTGGCAATTGCCCAACCTCCTTTATATTTAGTTTTATACTTACCTAAAAGCTATAAAGGGCTTCATTGGCTGTAAGGGCTTACAGATGCATGCACAAAGATACATCCTTTCCCCCAGCATAATGTTAATATATCTTGTCTCTTGGTGAATATTCCACTCTGTGTGATTCTCTGAAAGGGAAATGCATGTTCATATACTACTGTGAACAGATAGAGGAGGAAGAAAAGGAAGGTGGTGTGCGGAAGAGAAATGAGTTCACTCTTGCCTCTAGATGGCTGATAGGTAGATGATAGATGGCTAGATTAACAGATGATAGATAGAAGAGAGGTGAGTGGATAGATGCAGGAGATAGATGATAGATGACAGATAGGTAGGTAGATAGATAGTAGATAAATAGATGGGCTATAGATAGATGATAGATGATAAACATGATTGATAGATAGATATTAGATAGATGATAGGTAGATAGATAAATAGATAGATAGATAAGTAGATAGATAGATAGATAGATAGATAGATAGATAGATAGATAGAGATAGAAGGCTGATAGGTACGCATATAGATGAGACAGACTTTTCATTAGTTAGACATATACATATCCTATACATTTTTCAGTGTGTGTGTGTGTGTGTGTGTGTGTGTGTGTGTGTGTGTGTAACTGCACCTCAGCACATGTTTATATGACCAAGGGCAGCTTCAGGTATCAGTCCTCACCCTCCACCATGTCTAAGACAGGGTTTCTCTGCTGTCTGCTGCTATACAGGCAAAGTTGACTAGTCAGAGTTCTGAGAATTTCTGTCTCTGCCTCTCTTCTCACCGGAGGAGAACTGAGATTACAGAGGTACAGGCCCTTGCTCAGCTTCATGTAGGTTCAGATGAGTCAAATTCAGGTTCTACTGAGCCATTTTTTTCCATCCCTCAGATAGTCTGTGTTCATATTGGGCTTCATTTCATAAAACACAAAAAAAAGTAATTTTAACTTTGTTATGTTACATGTGACCTGAAAGTGGAAATTAGGCTGGGGGCAGGAGAGCTGAGGAATAGAGGGAGGGAAACAAGAAAAATACCATAAGAACACCCAGCTCTTCCTAAGTAATAAACATTTTACAAATATATAAATGAAGAGAGATGCTGTATCTAGCAGGGAGAAGCTTGAGGATATCTATTTGGGGTTTGGTTTTAAATACTTTTGTTTTGTGTATATTCTGAAATTGTGGCAAAATAAAACTTAAATATTTGTTTGTACTTCCAAGTATTTAAAATATTGAAATATTTAAAACTAAATTTGATCTTACTCCTTTTTTTTTTTTAATAGCTGGCTACAAGCTTGAAATGACTCAACGTGATTCCCAGTCCAACTTCTCCAATGATTTCATCAAATTCTTACTGTTCACTAGGTATGAGATAATTTCATATAAGTCATATTTAAAATCTTTCTGTCATTTACAACTGCTGCTTTCTTAAAGAATCCAATATCTCTTTGCTTTCTTCAGTTATCCACTTGAGCATGTGGTTCCTGTCTGGAAGGCCCTTCTCCAGTAAGCAGGAATGGGTAGCCATAGACTCTGCTGCTGTCTCTGATCTTGGGGGTGGGGCATGGGGTGGGGTCTTAGGTTAAGTGTCTTGGCCTTTGCTACTGTGGTGAGCAGCGGTCGTGGGTGCTTGTTAGGGTTTTCCTGTATGATTCTTGGTGTGTGTACATTTGGGGGAAGGGGCCAATAGCAAGAAGATGTATAGAAGATGCAAGGAGATGAAGAGTGATTATGATTATCTAGCTCAGACCAGGGTCCCACCGCACCTTCTCAACCTCCCAGCCTCCTAATCAAAAGGACCATTTTCCAATCTCACAGGGCCACCTTTTATACTTGGGCTAAAGCAGGATCTTGGAGCATCTAGGGAGTATCCCAAAAGGTCACTGCAAAAGTGATGAGCCATGCCTGAGCTGCCACTACCTGATAAGAAAAGGGGGTTTTGTTTTGTTTTTATTACATTTGGTGTGTGTGTGTGTGTGTGTGTGTGTGTGTGTGTGTGTGTGTGTTTACCCTACTGCACTTGTGTATGTGATTAGTCTGGAGCCTTCCACCTTTGCAAAAACAAGGCACAAGTCCTTTCATTGGCCTGGATCTCATCAGGTGGTGAGATCTGCTTGTCTCCCGGTCCCCAGTGCTGAGATTTCAAGGTTTGACAATAGAACTCAATATCTCATGCTTGCCCAGCAAGTGCTTCATCTACCTTTTCATGCTCCTGTCCCCAAAGCTGGTGTCTGTAGAAACAGCCTGTCCTGTCTGCATACATATCATGGACACCACTAGTTAGAGTTGAAGGCACCAGGACTGCAAATCTGTATTATCCTTATTTGGTTACATCATTGCCTACATAAATACAGTCATGGTCTTCCAATTTAGGCAGTAGTTATTTAATAAAAGAGAAAGCAAATTAAAAATGAGTTGTATTGATAAATGTGATTAACCCAATTTAAATTTCAAAGCATTCATATTTTAATAGGCTTGGTCTTTTGTTCTTAGTCAAATGCATAATTGCTTTTCCTCATTCTTTTCATTCGCTGTCAGGAAAATCAGAATAATCTCTGCAGAAAAATATGCACCGGGAAAAACTGACTTGAGGAAGAAGCCTGGGGCTGCATCACATGTGGCTAAGTGTAAAAAGAAATGGTTAGGATCTCACTGGCTGTGGCCAGATGGAAATGTGTTGTCCTCTCCAAATACGACAGGCAATGCAATGTGGTATCTAGTTTATCCTTAACTAACAGTTTATGTCAAAACTGAAAGAGGACAAAGAGGGATTTTTAGCGACTGATTCTCAGCACCCAAGCTGACTCCAACCAACTCTATCCCACTCCACACCCCCAGCATCTTAAATACAAGGTATGATCAACTTCCAGAAAGTGGGCAAAGTTCAGTTACTTCATAGATGGTTTTTGAAAATTCAAATCACTATTGCTAGATCCAAAAGTTCCCAATAAAATCTCATTGAAAACCCAAAGAAGATAGCTTCAAAATACACAGTTCACCAAAAGTAAAATACGCAAACCCAATGAATAATAAACTCACCAACAATCCAGTTTGGTGTCAGCTCAAATTCAGAAACCAGTAAAGAAATGCTATTTATCCCAAAGTTGTGTGCGGTTGCATCAATTATATGTGAGTATGTCTGTGTATGTTTGCTGTACACAGCAGGGGCAGCTTTCCCTTGCAGCAGGGGCTGCATCGTCTGGGGTTAGAAGCGCTCGGTTTTTCTGAGATCTGCAGGCGAGTTTCGAATGGCGATATGCCAAGCACACATGCCTCCGTTTCCCCAGTGAGGGATCATCGCTGTGACCTCGCTGGCCTCTCATTCTGTCACGGAGGCCTTCTCAGAGGGCTGACAGGCTAGGAGAGAGTCCGTTCTTGCCCACAGTCATTTGGAGAATTCCGTGGCCAGGCTCATTGAGTAACGTGAAAACATTCATGGATTCTAAGAAGCAAAGGCATGGATGACAGGAAGGAGCCATGATTCTCAGAGGGGCTTCTGCTGGAAGCAAAGGTGTCTAAACATCACACCATTCGGTCTCAAGACTCCCTTCTATCTGTGGACACATCCTGAAATTTTTCATTGGTCAGGACGAATATAGTCCGTGAATCTTTATTATGTAATTGCTTTTTTTTTCTTGCCTTTGCTTTTAACCTAACACGTCTGCCAGGGAAATCAATCACATTAAATATTTACTACCACACTCGTCAATCTTGGCTGCCCATGGCGACCACCTGGAGAGTACTTTGAAATCCTGGCACTCCAGTCACAACCTCGGGGCTTTTGCTTTGCTGTGTCTGCCCAGGACCTGGACATCATCGGGATTTACAGAGCTCTTCGGGGGATTCTAGTATGAGGTCAGGATTGAAAATAACCGCTGCAGAGAGAAAAAAATAAATAAATTCCCAGACTAAAATGGAGAGGCTTTTTTAAAAACAGTCAGTAAATTCACATGAACTAATGTTCTGTTTCTGGAAATTGAAGATGCTACCGTGAGGATAAAGTGAATGATCGTCTAGTCACCTTGATTCTGTGGCTCTGCACACTGCTTCCCAGTCGCCGAGTTATTAATTTTCTGTTTCATAACCCTGACAAACATAATTGTTAATTACATACCATACACTCCACCCTCCCGGTAAATGGCTTCTCTCAGAAACCTCATCTGATACAGAGCTATAGTGCAATGCCCCCACTATATTGAATTTCAATTTAATTATCTTTATTACAGCGCTCCCTCCTTGAAGAAAATGATTAACTCTGAGATGGACTTACAATAGGAGAGAAAGCTAGTGGGGGGACCCTCACCCTAAAGCCCTGTGCCATCATCCAGGCTCAACAGCAACAATAAAAGGTTGAAAAATTAGTGTCTCTTTTATTTCCTCAGCTCCTTGGGACATGATTCCCTCCACAGCCCAGTTTTCTCCACAGCCCTGGTTCCTCCACAGCTCTGGTCCTCCACAGCCCTGGTCTCTCCACAGCCATTACTGGCACACACAAAGTGAAAGACAGGAGAAGTTACAGCTGAATGCCTCTCTCCTACCTGTGTGTATGGGTTTGCGCACACACACATTTTCATCCAAAGCAAGAATGATTCTCAAATGATTCTCAATTCGCATGGAAGAGGATGGGAAGCCCATGAGCAGAACAAATAGACTCATTCCTTAAAATTAATTTTTTGGGAGTTAAACTTTATTTAGCCCTGTGTTCCTTTTATGGGGTGTGTGTGTGTGTGTAGGGGTGTGTGTGTGTGTGTGTGTGTGTGTGTGTGTGTGTGTGAAAGAGAGAGAGAGAGAGAGAGAGAGAGAGAGAGAGAGAGAGAGAGAAAATAAGCTTAGGTTGTTTTATTTTTAAACATTACCAAGGTGACTTTCAATAAGATTTTCTTCATCCCTTGGTCAGAAAATTAAAAGATGCCAGAGTGTCTAAGCTTCTCCAAAGTAATTGTCTCCCTCAACTAACCTGAAGGGGCTCAAGTCCCACAAACTGGAAAATGGCACCGCAGGGCTCTGAGACTCCCTCCATGTCCCAGAAAACAAATTGCAAAGTGGGGTTTTACCATCACTAAGCAAGCACTCATGTGACAGGTGTGTGTAGAAAGGGCTTTGGAGGCAAGCACTATCAAGAACAAACTAGCCCTGGGCCAAAAATCAAGCCTTCCCCCATGCATGTCCTTTGGTCTTCTTGAATGTGATGGGTAATTCAGGATCAGGGACTTCGGCTGGTCCTTCATCAAATAGGGATCAACATAAATTCAGACTATACCAGGGTCACTGAACATGTAAATATGTGTCACTTCTGGGTATTTTTTAAATAAAAATTTATTATTTTTATTATGTTTCATTCATTCTTTGATGTTTTCAGGCATATATATATATATATATGATGTATTGTGATTCTATAAATGCCTCACTCCCACTCCAACTCCCCAGAGAAATCCCCAATTTCATCTGCTCCTAGCTTCATGTCCTCTTTCCATAATCCACCCAATGCGGTCAGTGTTGCCCTGTGCACGTGAGTGTCAGGCCATCCACCAGAGCAAGCGCAGTCCACCAGGGACAAGTTCCCTAAAGGAAATGACTCTCTCTCTCTCTCTCAGCAACCTTCTCGTGGGGCTTCCCAAGCCCTCCCGTGTCTATACAGGACTTCTGACTGCCTTGGTTTTGTGCAGGTCTTATGTAGAAACCAGAGCCACTGTAAGGTCATAAATACCTTGGCTCCCTCATGCTCAGAAGACGTTATTTCATGGAAGTCCCCCCCCCATCCTGACCTCTGGTTGTTGCTCTGTCCCCTTTTCCAAGCTTTCTCCTAGGTCATTAGATGTTAGAGATGTCCCATTTAGGGCCGAGCATGCCATAGTTCCTCACTCTCTGCAATGTGTCACATTTTGAATGAGGTGCATTCTTATTTCTTTGAAATGACTCTTGGGATGTGTCTGCCCAATCCTAGCTTGTCAGGGCCCTCGCTCCAAGTGGCTTTTATTTTGGAGGCCCTGGAGAGGTGAGACAGAGTCTCCTGTAATCCAAGTTGACCTCAAACATGCTACACAAACACCTGAACTGGCTGCCTTTACCTCCCAAATAGTAGATTACAGGTACAGGCCACCATGTCTGGCCCACGTAGTCTCTTAATGTGGTCAAGGGGTGCAGTAAGCGGGACATGTATGAGACTGTTCCTAGCCTAAGGGGAGCAAACAGCAAACTTTCTTTGTATAGAGGAAGACACAAAGCATGGTGATTATGCATTACAATATGTACATCAACCAGTGGCATCACCTGCCGTCACCAATTATTCAGTCAGGGCTGTGCGTGATTGCACAAGTGACGCTTTCCTGGGGTCAGGCAGAGTTACAGGTTTGTTGACACCAGCATCCCCACCACCGGCACCTGAATAATGCATTGTATTACAATGTTACCATGGCTACAAGTCTCTAGGTCATAGAACTATCTCAGCTCCATTATAATCTTAAGAGAGCACTGTTGCATACGCAGTGTTCCGTGGAGCAAAATATTGCAGTGTACCGGCTGAGTGTGTTCAGTGGGTCAGCAACCTAAGTACATAGTGAGGACTTCGGCTTGAGCCCGACTGAACTCGCCAGAGAATACCTATGTTTTTGGATTCATGGCGGTGAGAGCTGGGGAGGAGGGGTAGGTATTCTAAGTAAGGCACGTCCTTGTTGCCCTTCATGTCTCCATTCATTTACTCCCCTGCCTCCACTTCAGGGAGATGGAGTTGCACTAAGATCTCTGCAGCAGTTTGGGAGACAGGTTCCCTGACCTCTTTGGAAAGGGAAGGTGACACTCCACAGCATCTCGGAAGTTCTATGTCCAAGGCTGTTACTGTGATTGATGAAACTGGGGGTCAGGGGGAAGCATCAGACAGTAGCTAATTGTTCCATACTAAGGAAGAAATTTGGTGAGGCCCTGAGCAGCACTGAATTCTTAGTATTGGATTGGTGCAAACTGACCAGGCATGCTTGGTCTACGCCTGTAATCCTAGCACTCCAGAGGCTAAGGAGGGATAATTGCCACAAGTTTCAGACCATGCAGGGCTATATAATCAGACCATGTCTCCAAAGACCAGAAGAATATTAGTACTAATATTAATACTGATGCTACTACTAATCGGGTATTGAGAATGTTAGCTTGGTTGGCACATTTCTTGACTAGCATACACAAGGCCACTAGGCTTGATTCTTAGCCTTTGCAAAACCCAGGCCTGTTAGCACACACTTGTAAGCTCAGAAGAATCAGAATTTCAAAGTGATCCTCAGCTGTATAGTAAGGTTGTAAGCCAACCCGAACAATATAAGACCATATATCATCATCGTCGTCGTCATCGTCATCGTCATCATCATTATCATCATCGCTACCACCACAACCATCATCACCGTCACTGCAATGAATAACACCAATAAGTGCAAACTGAGTGATGAGAAATAATTAGAATCAGAAGAATGTTGCCCTTGAGTTGCAAAGTGGAAAGTGTCATAAACAAGCATTCTTTATATTATTCATTCTTCCTAAGAACTTTGTGTAACATATTTGTATTTGTTCACCAGTGGGGCTACGCATGAACAACTAGCATGGTCTCCGTTTCCTGTCTTAGCGTTTCCCCCTCTGTGTGCAACAGGTTTAGATGGTTTCATCGGTTGCATTACTCCAGGTTCAACCAAGAAAATAGAATCAACTCCAGGAATTTCAGATGGAGCAAACAATACAGGTTCCTGGCTCTTGATTAATGGAAGGGTCTAATAATAAAGGATGAGAGTTTTGTCTGTGACTTCAAGTTGATATTTCCATACCCACACGGATGCTCACACAGGTTTGCATGTTCTCACACACACACACATCATACCTGCATACACGTGAACACATGCATCCATATGGAAGAATAAAATCGAAAGTTCTAGAGCCTTCCAGCTCTGTCATCAGACCTGATGCATGGTGTTCTGTGGCTCTTGGAGCTACCATTGCCATTCTACTGCTGGGCCATGGAAAGAGACCTCTGCCACCACTGCTGGAAGTATGGCCTGCAGTCAAAGAAAATGACAATGCCACCTTCCATTCTCCTGTGAAGAAAGATCATAATGAGGACGGATAGACCGATACGTGACTCTTGATAAAGATGAAAAAGTGCAGACTTCCAACCTACATGCAAGCGAGCTGAAATATGCTGTGAAGGAGACAACAGCCACAAACAAAATAAACAGCATGACAGGCTGTTCAGCAGGAATGGGAGAGGGAAGCTGGCAGCCCTGCCGTCTTTTTTGGTAGATTAAATTTCATTCCCTCCATGGTTGTGGGGCTGGAGACAGTGGATAAAGCCAGAGTTCAAATCCCAGAACAAAATCCCAGAATCCCAGTTCAAAAGCCAGAGTTTATAAAAGCTGGCCACATCAATTTATAATCTGGTGGCAGAGAGAGATCTATGTAACAAACTAGGTGCACTAGTTGAATGAGTGAGCTCTGGCTTCAAGTGCGAGCCCATACTTGAATCTTAGTACATACAGCAGAGATTGCTTGAGTAAAATTTCCAGTGTTAAACTCTGACCTCCACATGCACACTCACACATGTTCATATGTTCTTACACATATGCAAACATGTGCACACACATGTACACACACTACACATGCATAAGCGCACGAGCGTACGCATGCGCGCACACACACACACACACACACACCCCAGAAATTACACAATGAAAGTCTTGCCAAAGCAGGAAAACCAGTAACTTCCTATTGTTAATTTGGAATTCATATATTTAGCATAAAACTCTGGCTTCTGTTTGCTAACACTTTTATTAGAAAACATTTATAAAAACAAGCATTACATTCAATAATGTGCAATCAATACACAGGCACCCTATTCGGCTAGGAAAGACAATGAAGCAAAGGAAATCTAGTTGTTGACTCTGGGCCAAGCACAGCATCCAAGGATGAGATCTGATGAAAATAGCTTATGAAGATTCACTATCATTAGAAGATGGCTTTTTTTATGTCAGCTTGATAACTTCCAGGAAATGAGGAAAAACTCACAGTGATAAAAATCATGTAAGTAGAGAGTCTTATAAAAATAACTTATGGCACAGCATACCAACCGCAAACTGTGACAGCATTAGCCCATCAGGAAGAAGTAATGAATTCTAATAAATCCGGGAACAAGCAAGAAAGTATTTGCTATCTCCGCATCAGTGTTGCGAATCTATTATCCTCACTCCGTAGCATTTTGAATAGAATGAAAAACACCGAGCAACAAAAGGAACATGCAAACTATTCAAGGAGACTGCTGTGACTTTTGTTGGTACACATGCCATGTCTTTCCCTTTCACTGGAGACTGCAATCTTTGGAAAGAATCATCGTCTCTGTAAGAAAAACAAACTTTTCTGAGCAAGTTACCAACCAAATAGAACCTTGAGTGACAAACAAGAAAGTCTTGCTGGGAGCCACAACAGGCAATCCATGTTCTAGAAGGGAAATACTAAAGTCGAAATTATCTCAATGTCCTTATTTCATACTGACAAGATGTGCATGCATGGTGTGTGTGTGTGTGTGTGTGTGTGTGTGTGTGTGTGTGTGTGTGTGCATGTGTGTGCATTATAGACACTAGTTCATGAGTGCTTGGTCCAGTGCATATATTTGGAAACGAGAAAAAAGTTTCAAGGGTCAAGTGTCCTTTATCACTCTCCACCCTATAATTTGAGGCAGGGTCTCTCCTTGAACCTGGAGCTCACATTTTTCATCCAGGCTAACAGTGAGCAGGTCCCAGCAGCCTTGCATTCAGTACCTCCCAACAATTCTGGAGTAGAGTCAAAGGCCAGACCACCCCAGCTTACTCTGTGAGTGCTGAGATCTGAAGCTGGGTCCTTATATTTGGGCAATAAGAGCTCTTAATACCCAGCCATCTCTCTCTCCCACATTCACCTTAGGTTTTGAGGCAAACTCTCTCACTGGACATGGAGCTCATGGATTCTGCTAGACCAGGTAGCTAGCAAGTCCCAGAGATACACTTGTACACTGACATACTTTGCCATTTGTAGACCTTTTCAAAGAAAAACCATCTAAATGTAATTGCATTTGAGTTTATTAGCTCTCTCTGTTTCTAATAACTGTTTCTTCTTCTCTATGAAGGAGTTACCACTCCAACAGACCTAGCGAAGGTTCAGGTATGGTGATGTGGAATGAATTCCTGAACAGAGCCTTGCAGACACACCCCTTTCCTGGGTATCAAAAGCATGAGGCTGCCGAGCTATATCTGCATGAGTAATCCGTGTGCTATATGACAAGATGACCTCTAGCCAAGAAATATTCTAAAGCATGGACATTGTTCCCAACCTGTCCTCTTTCTTGTTGGCATGCTTGACTACCTAAACACCCTTCTTGACTTCTCCATTTTAGCAGTTTTTCATGTGCTTAGTCTTCATGGAACTTGCTCCGTGTGGAATGCAGGGTGCAAATTATAAATTCAACAAATAAGAGATACATGTGTAAAAACAGGGTCGCCTAGTGCTTGGCTCTGAAACTGAAATGTGTCTTACTGTCAAGGAGAGTTCTTCACTTCACTTGGTGATGTCTCTTTTCCTGTCTTTGTACAGAAAGTAATGGCATCTTTTACAATCCTTGGCATTATAAACTTGATAAAAATGTGTCACTTGGTAAATGGGTGATATTGGACCAATTTAAAATTTCTTCTTCATAAGACGTGAAGGTCATTATTTAATTAAAATGGTTTCCTAAAGTGGCTTCCATATTCAACAGCTGTTATACTATATTCTGCAGTTTGGGAGGCGGGGAGGCATTCGTTAAAGGAATTTTGATAGCACTGAAAAAATGATGAGGAGAATTGCTTTTGTTCTAGGTTAATAGGAAAAACAGTGCATGGCCAGACTAGAGAGAGGGAGAGATGGAAAGCAGAGAGAAAGAGAAGGAAGAAGGAAAGAAAGGAGAAAAGGAGGACAAAAGAGAGAAAAGAACAAGAGAAAAAAGAGGAAGAGGTGGATGAAGATGCACAGTCTGTCACCTCATTTCTGAGAAAGATAGCAATGACAGCCTTTGCATAAATTATATTTTCAAGAGCCAGGAAGCTATATTCACAATTCACATACAGAAGGTATACTAGTTGGAAAAACAAAATTCCATGTCAAACAGAGGAGGAAGAAATGTCTAACGGGGAAGAAAACCTAGAGGAAGCTGCTGTCACTTTATCTGTTAAAGGACAATAATTTCTGATCCCATTAACTGTCTCAAAATTTGAATGCATTATGTATCATTCCAGAAGCCTTTTGAAATGAAATACACTCAAGAGGCCTGCTGGACGTAGCATCACAGGGGCACTGCAGGCTTTCTGTGAGCCCAGGATGTTCCACTTTGATCTCCAGGCAAGCTGACTGTGACACTGGGTCCCCACAGAGCATGGTGTGAGCACAAGAGGCTCTTTCAACCAAAGTGCACACAGAGAAAAATTGATGAGACTCTTATGAAGTGGTTTGGTTTTTTAGCTACAAATGGAGAAAAGCAAGTGGAAGGGAGAGAGGGACACAGTTTTGTGACATAAAGATTCCGCTGAACCCAGTGAAGTTCTGTATCCCTGTAAGGCATATTTGAGGGGCTGGGGACATAGCTCATTGGTAGAATGCCTGCTTAGCTTGCATGAAGCCCTAAATTCAATCCCCAGGACCATATGAAACTGGATGCAATGCTGGGTACCTATAATCCCAGCACTCCAGAGGTAGAGGCAAGATGGTCAGAAGTTCAGAGTCATTAGTATTTGAGAAAAGCCCTGGGTTGCCTTAGACCTTGTCTTAAAAATACTAAACAGAAATTTTAGAAGTATATTATTTAGGAGAAGATGAACCTTAATACACAAGAAAGAATGTAAGAATGCAGGGCAAAAAGTAGCCGATCTCTAAACCCACCACAAAGCAAACCACAGCTGCCATTTCCTGGACTGAAATTCTTTGTGTTACAATGGGAACAGCTCCTCGGGACACAAAAGAATGCGAGAGTCATCCTGTCCCTTGGGTTCTGTTGGGGCTTTGTCATAACTTGTAATAAACTGAACATTGCAATGTGTTTTTTTTTAAATTGTGTGGGGAAAAAATATAACCACATGCACCGGGATGTTCCCAGAACAACACCTGCACAGACCGAGACAGTGACTCTTGTGTGGCTTATCTTTGCTTTTCAGTAGCCAGGATCATGTCTGTATGAATGGGAAAGGAACAGTGCACATGCAGGAGTTGTTTAGACATTAAATCAGAGCTACCATATCTGAATGGATCTGTCTCAGGGTGCAAAATACAAATCTGAAAAGTGGCTAAGTCCCAATGTGTTGTTACATGCTATCAGAGATTTATACTATAAATACATATATATACATGTATATGCATACACACACACACACACACATATATATATATGTATATATATACATATATATATGTGTATATATATATATATATATATATATATATATATATATATATATAAAATCCATGTGCACAGTTCCCATAGTGATACTATAAAAGACAGTATAAGACTATAAACACTGTAGATCCATGGGGAGTGGACTTTAAGGGAGGTGTCATGGAAATGTGAGCTATGCAAAGAACTGGAAACAAACTATCCTCTCCATAAGAAAGCATCCCAGTTGATTTAACCCCAGTCTCTAAGATGATTTTGAGTAATGAAACGTTAAAAGACTAAAAGAGCAATTGTAATATCTACGATTTATTTACCCTCCAGAAGGGATGCCAATAATTAATAAAGTTCTTGATGTATGATCCATCATTTGTTCATGGCAGAATTGCTTAGTCATTGAGAAGAGACAGCTCAAGAGAATCGTTAAAAGCATACCTAGCCAATATTGAATGGTTACCGTCATGTTAACTAGAAGTATTCTGCCTGGCACTAAATAGTTCATGATTTTCTGGACACCTCTGTGTCATTCCGCACTTGCCATGGTTTTGAACTTGGCAGAGGAGAGCTGAGGGCAAGAGATCTGACTGTCACCGGGTCTCAGATCCAGCAAGTGGCAGGGGTGGACAATGTGACTGCAATGCTGTATCTATGTATCTCACTATTTGTGGGGGTTGGCCCACCACAGCCTTCTCAGGCAATAAAAGAGAAAGGGGGCATTAAGAATGCTGCTATTTGGGCAAATTATCATATGTAGCCTATACAGATATAGTGTATGTATAGTGGTGTTCGCATGTAGAGGTCGTTGGAAGGCACTGGCATTCTACTGGATCCCTCTCACATTGTTCCCTTAAGACAGGGTCTCTCACTGAACCTGGAGTTAAGTTAGCATCTTGTGAGCCAGAGCAATCCTATTTCTGCACTCCCTAAGTACTGAGGTTACAAGGGTGTTTAACTGGCTTTTTGTGTGTGGTAGGGGACATATGAGCTCACAACGTTATGGTCCTTTGGCAAGCACTCTTACCAGCTGAGCTCCCTCAACCTCCAAATAAGTATTTTTGAATTGGGGGACGTGACAGAGCGTGTTACAAAGAAATGGTGTTGACTGGGATGAGTGAGCATCTGTAATTGCAATCATTACGTCACAAAACTGGGTCAGAACAGTCACAGAGCACAGGCTTGTAGACTAGATGCTTCAGAAGCTGTGTTAGAGAGTATTGTGTCTTATCCATCAGGGCTTCTACCCCTGGGCGGGTTCCATCTCCTCGGAGGCAGAGGTAGGGTGACTGCTTCCAGTGATGGATACTGGACACTCCTACCTACCAGGCAGCCCATTCTATCCTGAAGGTACTGAGGTTTCAGAGAGGGAACCACTGTGTGGAACCAAAAGCGAGAGCCGGTGTCACAGCAAGCATTTCTTTGAACAAGTCACCCTGTCATTCTGACACTGCTTAGAGAGACCACTGCTTCCCTATAAAACATGAAAGGCAAAATATGCCTGGAAGGGAGCCTAATTAATTTTGTAAGTGGCATATTAAGGTTTGGATTTGTTTCTATGAGTTCTGTCAAGGCCAGTAAAATCGAATGGCAAGACTCAGAGTGCATGATTTCAAGTGAAATTCACGCTTGACGAAACCATAGCATTTCATTGAGCCATCTTTATTATGGTGGCATAGATAAAGACATCGAATACTTGGCATGAGATTTAGAACTGGGCAAAGAAGGAAGTAGGAAGAAAGATCTGTGGGTAGGTAATCGCTGCTGTTCTCTGAGGAGAGACAGTGTGTGGGCAATGTGTTAGCTGTGAGGAATACATGGCAGACTCAAAGGCGGCTAAGGGAAGAGCCTGGCTGTCCACACTGCAGGCTTCCTTCCAGAGCAGCTCCCAGACATAACACAGCATGGGGCTCCATTTAACATGCCTGCCCCATGCATCCAATTAAGGAGACTTAACTTTGGCAAGGATCTGTTTCTCAAAGCAAATGGAATTGGCACACATTTTTGTCATGTTGAGTAGGTCATCACATCCTGTGAGCCCAGTGCCATATTCAGAGATGGGTGCCATACACAGAGGTGGATGGAACCTTGGATACAAGGAGGAAGCATAAATGTTTTACATAGCACCCAACAGTTTAAACTTTTTTTTTGACAGTGACTACAGTTGTGTTAGATTCTAGGTATTTTAGTACCCTGTGTGAGGCTGCTGTGTGCTTCATGGGCAGGACTTACCATTGTGTTGCTCATTTCTTTTTCTCTGGTGTCCCAGAGAAGCCACAGATGCCCTCAAGAATTAGCAAGATTTTGGGATCACTCTGTGAACTTCTTAAACATACACTTTAAATAAAACATACTTGCTAGGTACACAGCCTACACGGACACAATGACTGCCCTGAACAAGCATGGTACTAAAATAAAGCTAGTGAGATTGTGTTGTTAACTCAAACGTTATAGGGGTCATATTGAAATGGTGTATTTTCAATCCATTTTGGGGAAAGAAGAAAACAGATGAAAATGCGTGAATTCTAAAACAACCCACCGTCTGTAGGAAGGGGTACCCCAAAAAGTCTTCTTGCAGATTTAAGTTCTATGACTTCGGAAGGAAACTACTGCATACTTACAAAGAGTATCCTTTGAAACGCCCGTGTGAACGCTCCTTTTGTGGCTTGAATGTGAACTGTATTTGCTAGTTCCTCAGGTGGCACTGTTTTGAGAGATTAGGGGAAGCTAGAAGAAAGAACATGGTTGGAGGAATGCTGCTACTCCAAGGACCCAGATGTTGTTGGCCTGGCTCAACATCTGGCCAGGTCTCTTCTTCTTGTTCTGCCCAGATGTGAAGAGGGAAGGAGTCCTTGTCCTCAGCTACCACTGCCTGCCCACTATTCCTTTCCTCCGTGGTGGGCTGTATTCCCACAAACCATGCGCCCTCTCTCTTCCATACCCTGTCTCCCTTACACACCCTCTGTCCCTCAAAAACCCTGTCTCCCTCACACACCCTCTCTCCCTCAAACACCCACTCTCCCTTACACACTCTTTCTCCCTAAGCTGCTCATCAGATATTCTCTCACATTTGAGATAAAATAATTTGTTTTCCTTCCCACTTATTTTCTTTCCTACTCTTTTTTAAACTAAAAAAAAAAAAAAATCTCCTTTTAAGTTTTGTAATTCCTCTTACTCAAGAGAGTACATGGTGTCAAAAGTCATACCAACCTAAACATTCCTGACCTTGTCTGATGCCAGAAACTGAGCAGAATTGGGGCTGGTTGTACTTGGATGGGATGTGGTATGCACTGATTTAAAAAGTGAAGTTAAAAAATCAATCAATTTTTATTTGTATTGAATTACAGATATCTAAAAGGAACAGACTCTTTTAAGATAGTGTGTTTGCATGTATGAAGTAATTAAGGTTTAGAAGGAAACTGAGGCTTCCAGAAGCTTCTGCACAATGGCTACTATCTGATCCTGGGCCCTGTGGGAATACAGTAACTGGAACATTGACTCTGGGTTCCTGCTTTCATTCTTACCACTTGACAAGGAGCAAATATTACAAGAAAAAAAAAGAAAGAAAGAAATTCTACCACTTGAGGAGTGTGTAAATTAATGCAGGGAGGGTTTAGAAAGGAGTGGCTATCTCAGGGTGAACCCTGGTGTTTGTCGCATGACACATGGATGTAATTTTGAGACCAACATTTACCTATTATACAGCATAGACTCCAGTCATCAGGAAGGTGGAGGGTTGGGAAGAGGTCCCAGGTGGACCACTGCACTTGGCGTGCATGCCCATAAAGAACCTTCATTGAGAAACTGGACCTCATTTGTAGGTTTGATCCACTCTTTTCACTCTTCAGTACAGAAAAACTGGAGGAGGGCTAACTAATACCCTCACATTTTCATCCCTTCGTTTTGGCTTCATTTTTGCCTCTGTACTTCCCCAATTCCTCCAAGGGACTTTAAATGTTACCACCACAGAAAAATTATGACAGACTACAGGGACGCCAAAGGCCCCATCACTCCACCCACCACACCCAATGGAGACAAGCTGGGCAAAAAAAACCCAGTCTCCTAGCCACCACACTTAGCGGTTTCTGCAACAAGGGAAATACAGAAGACAGTTACATCACACTGTATTTTATCAGTCTTGGGTAAAACCATGCTGTAATTTAAGCCTTCTGTCTCCCTGATGAGCACTTTGTCTAAAAAACCTACAGATAGCGAATGCTTAGTTTCTGTACACTCTTCTTTCTCATCATCTGCAATCTAGTTAAAGGTAAATCCCGCATCTGGGTTTTGTCTTGTGGTTAATGTACAGCTGGTGCACACAACACCACCAACCAATGTGTGCCTAACTAAACAGAGGTACCAAGATATGCAAATTCTTATACAACAGCAGCTGTGAGATGATAGCTGATCTTTGGCTTGCTGTCTGTCTATTCAGAGGTAGGTTAAAAATAACAAGCGTCACTTCTTATATCAAAGGGACAAATGTACGTTCTGTATGGAAAGGACACACACCAGGGAAGAGTTGGGGTCGCTCTGGTTTGGATTTTTATTTGTTTTTAGTTTAGTTATTTTTTTAATTTTATCTTTTGAAATTAAAATGATCACAGCCTTTCCCCTTTTGCTTTTGCTTTTGGTTTTCAAGACAAGCTCCTAGGGTAGCCCAGGTTGACCTCGAACTCTCCAATCCTGTTTGCCCCTCTGCTGTGCTATGATTACAGGTGAGCACCACAAGACCCAGATTTTGCCTGAATTTGTGAAGGGGGAGGGGCTAGCATGTGACAAGAAAAAGATTCTTAAACGTGAAGGCTAGAAATAGCACCAAACACTAAGAACACAGGAGGGACTCCGGTTGGGGTGGGGACTGAGAGTGGGGTTGAAATAGGACTTCGAATGCTTCCTGGTTTAAACACTCCTGTTTGTGTGAACAGGATGTTAGTGCCTTATCCCTCATCTACAAAAGGGCAGCCATGTCAAGCAGGGGCACCCCATAGAGTCTGTTGCTGAAGCTCTACAAAGGTCTCCACATTTTCCTGGCAGATTTGGAGAAGGTGAGTCTATTGTCTGTCTTTGCCAGTTACTTGTTTGCTTCCTTGCTTAATGAGGAAGGGAAAGAGCTGTGGGGTTGTTAAAAAGCTTCAGCTGCCTCCTGCCTGTGTGCAATCACTGTGCAGGAAAATCCTAGGACACACGACATACATTTTTAATAAGTGGAGACCTTAGAAGTTCTTTCTATTTGATCTGAGCCTGACATCATCCCGGCTTCTGAATTCCTTTGGAAATACTGAAGTCTTCCATTACCACATCACCGTTATGGTACACCAGGAATAACAGGAGGTACAGTGCAATTATCTTTTGGGAGAGAGGCAAATTAATCTTTAAAAAAAAATAAATCCTAACTCCATCTTAAATACACAAGAAACGTCTCACCTGTCTTTCCCTTTGTGTGACACACTGAACCAATGCTGGGAACTTCCCAAGCTCCTTGCAGATTTCTCCCTCCTCCCCTTATGTCTGCAAGATTCTCTGCAGGCTCCTCTGTGATGCTTAAGTCAACCTGAATTTAAACACAGCAAAGACAGAGTTTTTTTGTTTGCAATTCCTCTAAATCATTTGTCCATGAATCATGCAGCTCAAGGGACTTGGAGACCCACCTAGTATGTCATACCTGGTGAGACTGAGATCCTGCATGTCTGATCCAACACATCCAAGCCTATCTACTGGGGCCCTGTACACCCCAAACAATGTTCTGCTTCCCAATCTTTTTTTCTATTCATATATAAAAGACATGCCACATACCCCCAAAAAAGCTATTGAGCTTAGGGTTGCCTTACTTGAAGTCTTAAATATAACTTATTTTCTTCATTACCTTCTTGTAAGAAAGTAATTTTTCTCTCTGCTTTAAAACAAGACTCGGGAAGGGAACGTAATTCATTTGGTGTTACAAATATCCATTGACAATAAGTTGGAGAACTCAGTTCACACAGGCCCTAAAGTCATGATGGCTAAGTGTGTATGTATCCCCCACATCTCAAAATCAAGTAAAAACTGGGATTTGGAAATAAAGCGAGGACACACACCTCCTTGAGTACTGGGAGAAGAAAAGCATTATGAAAACCAGGCTGCTTCCTGAGAGAATAAGAAGGCACCTGTGCCCCGGACTGTCCCAGCTACCTCTAAGAGGGAAAGTAGGCAAAATGTGCTCACACTGAGCTGAGCCTTGCATCTTGCTCTCCAAGACTCTCATTAGAGCTACCTGCCACACCTACTTCACCAGGCTGCCGGGAGGAGCAAATGAGAAGGCTCCATAAGAAAACACAACAGAACGTTTATCAGAAAACTGTAATTTCCAATTCCAAGAACCCGAGGAGAGTGCTTCAAAATTCTGCATTCTCTTATATTAATTAGACAACAACATAAATGGAACAAGACAAAAGTTAAAGAGAATCCTCCTCTACGTGGTTACTGTGGTTTCAGTATCTTCCCACTCTCCACATCCTTCTGAGACACACTGAATGAGACAGTGAGGGTACTCGGAGTCGAATAGTGTCCACCCAAACTTAGGTTTACCTAGAATCTCAGAATGTGGTCTTATGGAAAGTAATGTTAAACATCCCAAGAAAAAACAATCCCGGACTTGGAATGTCCCTTGAAGTCAACGGCAGATGTTCCTATAAGAAGAAAAAGCACAGGCACATGGAGGAGATCATGAGATGATAGAGACAAAAAATGGAGTGACATTGTCACAGGCTAGAGGTTACCAAGAGCCACCAGGAGCACCCCGAGGCACAGAGTGACACATCAGGAACTATATGTTCTCATACCTCCAGCAAGGTGAGTAGCTTTCAACTTCCTTGGGTGACACTGGTGGGAACCATATTGGTTATTTATAGAGTCTCCCACTCCAGCTGAGTGTTGCTTAGCTTCTAAATGGGGTTCACTATCTTAAATATTCCCTCAGTACCCAGGGATTATGAGGAATCTTCCTTGTTAAGTAGTAGTGTCTTAGGGTCTTATTGCTGTGGTGAGACATCATGACCATAGCAACTCTTGTGAAGGATAATATTTAATTGGGGCTGGCTCACAGTTTCAGAGATTTATTATCCTCCATTATCAACATGGCAAGAAACATGGCAGTGTCTAAGCAGACATGATGCTGGAGAAGGAGCTGAGAATTCTACACCTTGATCTGTAGGCAGCAGGGAAAGACTGTGCCATACTGGCCAGACTTGAGCTTATAAGGTCTCAAAGCCCACCCCCAGTGACATACTTCCTCCAACAAGGCCACACCTACTTAAACAAGGCCACACCTCCTAATAGTGCCACTCCCCATATGCCAAGCACTCAAACACGTGAGTCTAAGGGATCATACCTATTCAAACCACCAGAAGTAGCAAATATACATTTCCACCTACCTGCTTGTCTGTTCTATAACTTTATTTTAGAGTTTTTAATGAGTTGACAGATACTAGCTAGAACAAGAAGATGTCTAGGTCAATAATAAACATATTGATAATAAAAATTACAAGTTATAGATTCAGGAATGTCTTTTTGTCTCAACGGAAAGGGCTTCAGTGAATAGTAGCTGTTAATACTTCTTAACTTTGTTAAAAGGGGATGGGCAGGGGTATGGACATAGGAAGAATTGTTTACAGAAACAGGTTGTGAGCCTAAGAATGGAGACTGAGCAGGCGACTCAACAGCTCAGAGTACTTCCTGAACAATCATGACGACGCACATCTGTCACCCCAGATCTGAGCAGGTCAGAGATAGGAGCATCTCCAGGGGCTGTGGCTCTCTTCCAGGCTAACCCAAGCCGAGGGAAGATGTGAGCCCCAGGTTCAAGGCGAGAGGCCTATGCAAAAGGACAGGTGAGAGGTGATACACGAAGACACCCAACACTCCCTTCTAGCACCTATCTACACACATGTGCTGTGAGTCTGCCTGCACACGTGTGTATATATGTTCACAGAGATACATACATACACACAAGAAAATAAGCAAATGGATAAATCTTTTACAAACCAACTCTGCTTACAGGATGAAAGGACCAAGGTCATTGTCACAGTTCTCATCCCATATAGGCTTTCAAATGCATCACAGGAAAGAGATTTCTCTTCCATGCTGGAATTCTTTGGGAAGGAAAAGGGAGCCTCAGCCAACACAAAATAAAACCTCTGGAAGTGCATTAGAGGAAGCGGGCTGACTGCAGAGTTCACCTGACTCTTTTGAGTCACCAGAGTCATTCAAAGAAGATGCCAAGTGCTAGTCACAGAAAGTGAAATCACTGCCCACTGCAGACACTAGCATAGTAAATTGCTGTCTGGAAGTCTTAAACTGACAAGTCCTTGTCCTATGTGGATTCAATTCCCAGCACCCACATAGCAGCTCACATCTGTCTGTATCTCTAGTTCGAGCAGATCTGACACCCTCACGCAGACAAAAATTCAGGCAAAACACCCATGTACATAGGATAAGAATAAAAATTTTATTTAAAAAAATCAGTCCCTAAAATTATGTGTACATAGATTTTTCTTTTCCTGGCTACAGGGCCACAGAAGAATTGACTTGCCGTATACAGCTGGTACCTCCAGAATCAGTAAGGAGACTCCACTTAGAAACACATCAAAACAGCCTTTTCCTAATGCAACAGGAAGCAGCAAACCTATGAACACTCAGAGTGGAGGTGACGGCCAGAGAAGACAGAATGCATCGGGTTTGCTCCAACAACTTCCTCTACACTATTTGCTAGTATCACAAGATGCAACATTCCCTAAGCTGCTCTGGAGTCACTGGTGTGGTTCTGACATCTTTAGAGAATTCATCTTCATCGGACAAATGAAGGACCAGACATATCGCAGGATGCCCTCTTGGGGTTGCTTGGATGCTGCAAATACGAACCACCAAAAGATAGATGGTTGTTGTAGCACTGGGTTGTACCAGAAACAGCAAGGTGCGGTGGCTCTCCTATAACGTCACCATTGCAGGAGGCAGAGGCAGGAAGACTCGGGTAAGAGTGCAGTCTAGGCTACATACTTCTGAGGCACCCGGAGCTACAGTGTACAACCCAGACTCGAAAGAACACAGAATCAGAGGTCCCTATGGAGAGCGTTTATTTCATTTTAGGATTTTAAATTTGCTGGATTCAGATGGCTGTGCGTTACAAGGATGATTCTCCTCAGGGAATTTGTCAGTTGTCTGGTATTTTTTGCATGATGATTTTAATGACGTAATTGTAGGTCCAACACCTGAGACTCATGGGACAGATGGCTAAGGGTACCGTGCGGATGTTTTGTTGGCTCAGTACCAGACACACCCTTGTTCTAAGAAAGATCATCCATGTGGGAAAGTCCTCAGGTCCCTCTCCTTGTTGCAGTATGACAAAATAAGACCTGGCATCATAAATTACTAAAATGTCACACCCAAGCTATAAATACCAGGTGTCACTCAAACATCTAGTGACTCAAATCATTATTCTTAGGTAAAATATTTAATGTGGTTTCATTAAACTTGTTGCCTCAGGTAAAAATCATATATTATTTTTGCTTATTTTTGTAAAATAATTTATTGTATATTATACATTATATTATTATATTATTATATATTATATTATATTATTATATTATTATATATTATATTGTTATTTAATCTCCTTAACAATATAAATAGTCCAACTCTTATCCCTACAGATTTACCTCAAGAGCCAGATGTCTATCCTCTTGCCTGGGTTTAGGCATTTACTTCTTACAATCAAGTTGTCGCTATAAAGAAAGAATGAGTGAATAGATTTTAAAAGTCTGATAACCTAGATTGTTGATGATTTCCAGCACAGATTGCTATCAAACGGTGGTGACAACCTCAACGCCTCAGGAAGGTTAGTTCATAAATGTACCTCAATTGCAAAACAGAAAGGGGAAACATGCTTACCAAACTGAACAGAGGATGTCACAGAAACCAGAAACTAAACTGCAAGGGAAAAAAAATGTTTCTATTCAAATTCGCTTAACAGAAAGTGACAGTAGGTTTGCTCCCCCTCCCTCCCCCATGAGGGAAAATGGAGAAAGTTCCTGCTATGTAAATCTAGTTTCCTACCCTGAACACTGCTAATCATGAGTCCCAGGCTGGTCCCAATGTCCACTGGGATGTACAAAATGGCTGTTGATATTGTAATAACACAAAGGGTCTTTCAAATTTTTTCCTCCTGGAGCTCTTCGCTTTCTTCTTGTCTTTTGTCATTCCCCCTGTCACCACCCCCCCTTTTTTTCCCCACATTAAAGCTGTAAGTAAATAAATGACAGGCCGTGGCCTATCATCAGGTGACAGATCACCCTGGATGGCTCTGAAGAACGGAGATGCCGTCATCTGTCTGGTCTTCCTCGCATTCCCTGTCAGCCTTGCCACATCCGGGTGGCACGTCCCATCATCGGAGCAAGATGAATACAGCAATGTAAACATCAGCCTGGGAGCTGAGTCAATCAACAGACCCCTGCTGCAGAGAAACCCTCTGAGGCTGGGAAAGGAAGCATGGGGGGAGGAAGGCATCATTTCCGACTCCAGAGCCTGCTTCTGCTAGGTATAACTTTAGTGAATTGGACAAGGTGGGGGGGGGGGTTCAGTATGCTTGTTTATAAGCTGAGGGGTGGGACAGCATTATACTTTCCCCCGTGACACTTAGTGAACCCAATATAGATCCTTCCACTTTAGAGCCAAACAATAATTAATTTTCCCAATCATGCAAAGGAGTAAGGTAATGCCGCTGTCTGGAAGTGCTGTCACTGAGTTCTGTGCCCCCAGTGAACAGGGGCGTTTGGCCAAGTGGGAAGGGGAGAGACAGCAAAAGAGACCAGGCACCATCTTACCAGGCAATCAGAAGTGGCATTTGGAAGGATAGCTGGGAAGGCTGCTCCAAAACAAATAATGAACCATGTATTAAAATAAACAAAGTCATAAAAATGTCAGGAGAAGTGCCAGAAAAATAACGACTCCCTAGACTGAGAAAAATCAAAGAATAATGGAACTTTTCCTAAATGAAAACAGCTGGAAGCAGCTGTCCCCACAGACTTCCATCTTCTCCCATTACGAAACTTTTTATTTATTTATTTATTTATTTATTTATTTATTTATTTATTTATTTTGGTGCTACCATTTTAGAAATCCCATTTCAGGTGTGCCATGAGAAATAAGACTGGTAGCTTTCCTTGTTTATTGAAAAAATAATAACTGTCAGCCATCAATAGTTCTTGAATGTGTGTGGTTAATTTTGACTGTCAACTTGAAGAGATTAGGAAATAACACTGGTGTCAGATAAAGGCAAACCTGTGTTTATCTGTAAGAATTTTTGGAGAGGATTAACGTGGAATCGAGACTTCCCATGAAGGTAGGGGGTACTATTCCATGGGCTCATGTCCTCGGCCAGACTGATTAACAAGGTCAAAAGGAAAAAGTCAACTGAGTGATACCTGTGCTTGGGTTCCTGGTCCCTTGAGATGTGTGGAGTCCCAACTACATGCTCCTACCACTGGGTGCTATGAGAACTGTGCTCTCTTAAACTGGGAGACAGAAAGCTGTGTTTCGTCACAGCAATAGGAAAAGTGCCTGATACAACATGTCTATAGCAGAAAGACAAATAATGGCGCTGGATCCTTGCACAGAGCTCCTTCAAACTCGATTTGAGAGCAGCATGGGAGCCTATTTAGCAAAGCATTGATTTCTGCAAGCATACCGGTTCTGCGGCTTTATCAAGCCCATACATAAACATCCAGCACTGTAAGGCAAGCAAGCAATTGACTCCGGAGCCTTGGTGATTCTGAGATGATGAGTCTATCCGTAACATCAAATTAAAAGTCACTGAGCAAAGAGCTGATAGTGCTCCGTCCCTGGACCTGTGGACCGAAGACTCTGAGACGCTCGCTCTTAACTTCTGAGTCATATTTTATTGCTTACTCTCTTTTATTTCTCCTGTTTCATCTTCTTTGATAGCAAACTATCGCTCGTCAGCCCCTATTCTCTAAGGCTTCTACAAATCTGTAAATAAGCTACTCTTGTTTCTATTGTTCCTGCTCTGGAATATAGATGTCTTTAATGTAGTCATTTGACCTATGCATGCACTGTAACCTAATAATTCCACTTCTACACATTCGGCATTCAGAAAAAGAACTGGCTTTAGAATTTTGCTTTCAGTGTCTTTATAAGGGGAAAAATAACAACCCTGAACTCAAACGCTGTATAAAATTATATGAAATAAAATACATCTGTGTACAACGAAACGCTTTATTTGGGACAAGAAATGATTCTATACATTAATAATTACATAATAATATATATAAAATAATTCCTACAATATTTTTTACTGGAGAAATCAAGTTATTAAACCAGCATGTATATGAGATTCTGTTATACTTGCAGACAAGAGTCTAGCACGACTGCCCTCTGAGAGGCTCGACCCAGAAACTGACTCAGAGGTGCAGACAACCATAGCCAAACAGTGGATGAAGCTTGGGGAGTCTTGTGGAAGAATAGGATGAAGAATTGCAGCCCCTAAGGGAATAGGAACTCCACTGGAAGACCCACAAAAGCAACTAACCTGGACCCTTGGGGCTCTCAGAAAATGATCCACCAACCAAAGAACATTCATGGGCTGGACCTAGGCCACCCCAATCATATGTAGCAGATGTGCAGCTTGCTCTTCATGTGGGTCCCAAACAACTGGAGCGGGGGCTATCCCAAAAGCTGTTGCCTGTATGTGGGATATGTTCTTCTAGCTGGGCCTCAGTGAGAGAGGATGCGCCTAGCCTCACGGAGACTTGATGTGTTAAGGATGGGGGATACCCAGGAGGACCCCTTACCCGCTCAAAGGAGAAGGGGAGGGGTAATAAAGAAAGGATTGTGGGAGGGGGGGCAGTGACTGAGATGTAAAGTGAATAAGTAAAATTAAACATATAAATAAATGATAAAAAAATCATTACTTAAGGAAACAGCATATATTAAAAAGGTTCCAATTTTACCAAGTAAAACATCCAATTATGTATATCTATTTATCTGCATACACATTCATATCTTTAACTAAAAATATAAACATATATATAAGTGTGTCCATGAGGGATATCTACGTGAAAATTATTTTGTGTATGTTCATGTAGTTGTTCTCTATGGCATAATATTTGAAAATTAAGCATGAATTGCCTCAGTATTAAAAATAATTTTAATGGCAACTATCCTTCAAACTTTGGATCTCATTTTTTTCTGTTTAGAGTTGATCCTGGGTTGTCATCCGTAACTCCATATTTATTTTGCATTTAGTTTCAGTCTGTGTACAATGCGTGCATATATCACGAGAGTAGAAACCTCAAAAGCAAGAGTCCTTCCAAGTTCATCTTTCTGTGTGAACCTGCTTAGGTGCTTTGAAAATATGTGTCCCCTGTATCAACTAACTGGGAATTCTAGAATGTGGCTGTACAATGGACTCACTCTGAAAGTGCCAAGTTTAATCTGTTCCTATCGTTTTATCTAGACACTTCTTCCTCAGCAAGCATGTTCACCCCACCTTTCCACAGGCTGAAGGTCATTCGTGTCATGATTTAATTCCTGCCCTTGCAAAAGTATATAAGCAACGGTTAACTGACTGGATTTTACCATTAAGGTGCTCAAATATTGTAAGTATATAACAAACACTGAGTGAATGCTTATATCCTCCTACCGCGTTCCTGAGCACCTGGGACTCTTGCTCACGGGTCAGCTGACTTCAGGAGTTCTCCATCTAGTTGCCTTTACTTCCCTTACTCCTGTCTCCCTGGTGCTCGTCGGGTTACGTTTCCAAGAGGTGATCTGCCTCTTGGCTTAACCCTGATATTTCTTTAAGTACAAATCCTTCAATCAGCCTGGCACAGAGAAATTGGTTGTGCTCAAGAGTAAAGCATTCAGGATCAGGGTCAGAGGGTCTCGGCTGGGCGATAGTTCCGCAGCTGGGAGAGCTCAGGAGATGGGGATGGGCAGTGAGAGCAAGCAGCTGGGGAAAATCAATATCTGGCTGTTGGGCAACGGAAATACAAAGTCCTCCGAACAAGACACTCTGCCTGTCTTGACCCAGGGAGATAGAGCACGGCGGGTGTGTGGCTTCCCATCAAGACCACAGCCAGCAAATATTCAAAGAATTGTTCCAGATCTCCCCTTTCCCCAAATCCATAGCCCAGACAAGCACTGTTCCTGTCATCTCTTGTCCTGTTACTTATTAATGGTTTTGTCTATTCCACCCGTTGTTAGCCCTAAGCTCCAACTTGCCTGCATCTAAGTCCCAGATTCCCCTTAAACTTTGTCATTATTGGTCAGGTCCAATCAAGAGAGATGGAGTGGGTCTGGTAGAAGAAAAGAAAGCCGCCAAGGTAGAACACGAGGGGCAGGGGAAAATGCCGTTGAAATTGAGCCGCCGTCTTCTAAAGTAGTGCATTGCTGTGAAACGCATTTTCCAGGTGCAGCAATTATAAATAGTTAGACAATACTATACATGTAGTACTATTGTCTTGTTACTAAAAAACCAAACCCTGCTCCAAGGGATGTATGCTCATCTGTCCCGAATACTCTTCTGCTACAGGTTTTAAAACTCCATTGCCATGAGATCTACAGACAGAACTTTCTGTCCGACACCAGTATACACAGCAGAAATAAATTCCAGTTGAGTTCAATGTCAGCAAGCAGGACACAGTGACAGTGAAAATGTGTGTGGTCGCCCACTGGTTTCACTGCCACACTCGTGTTGGGTTTTTCCTAGTGTCCTGAGGTTTCTTGTCTGCAATCAAACGACATGCCACAACCACACCACACTGGAAGTCATCTGGAATACATTTGGAGATATGTATTTATCTCCAGATACATTGTTAATTGGGGGAAGTGTCTCTTGTGACCAGGTGACTTTCATATTTTAGAAATAAGTTTAGAGCCAGTGATATGACTTAATGGATAAAGGAGATAAAGGAACCTCTGGTCAAGCCTGATGACTAGTGTCTGACTCACACGCATGCGCGCGCGCACACACACACACACACACACACAAATAAATAAATGGCAAATATAGAATTTAGTCACTTTTAGGGAAATGGGATAATTTGAATTCTGGTAACCCTGCTCTCTGGTGACAAGCGACTGGGGAGTACACCTATGCTAACTACCCTTCCAGATACTTCCTCAGGGTGCTTATTGCTGATGGACGGACAGTTTATAACTTCCCTGGTACTCCAACCGCTCCCCTCTTCCCATTGTTGAATAACTGGCCTGCGGTGTTTCGGTTCATTTCCAGCCCTCTGAGGTTCAGGTAGTCATAGTAAACACAGGAATACCTCCGCAGTTTGAATGTACGGTGCCACGCACAATTCTGTGTTTGAACACTTGGTCCCCAGTTGTGGGTGCTGTTTTCAGAACTTATGAAGCTTTGGGAGAAAAAGATCACTGAAGGTGACGCCCACTTGGGATTCTACCCCAAGCTCTTCATCTCTTCACATACCCCCACTGCAGAGGACTGCTGCTTGCCTTTCCCACCATAGCCTCAGCCCCTGAAACTGAATAAAAACAAACCTCTTTTTTTTTTTTTTTTAATATGAGTGCTTCTGGCACTTTGTCACAGTGACAAGAAAAGCAACTAGTACATATACTTTTATTTTAAATGTTTGGGCTGCGCTTATAATCACCTTGAATTTTCTCAAATGCTTCACATTTAAATAGTACAGTTAGACTCTCTCTCTCTCTCTCTTTCTTCCTCTCTCTCTCTTTCTCTCTCTCTCTCTCTCTCTCTCTCTCTCTCTCTATATATATATATATATATATATATCCTCTGCTCTTTTGTCTTTCCCTCTCCCTTTGAGATCTCCAGATCTCCTCAGAGAATCTGAAAATGAAAAGTGAGATATTTCCCTTTTTTTGACAAAGACAAGAAGTAAAATAAAGTGGAAACTGCCATCCATCTATGACTCTCCTGAGGAGAAAGGTAGGCAATGTGCAGCAAGGTGACCATTCAAACTCTGATGCTTAAGATGCAGAGGGACTATGCACACACTACTGAGACAATGAGAGGGATGTGTGTGTCAGGGGGGAGGAGCAAAAGAGACAGAGACGAATCGACACAGAGACAAGAAGATACAGGAACAGAAGATAGAACGAGGACCATGCAAGAGGAGACTATATATGAAATTACCACTTTCCATCATGTGACAAAATGCCTGAGTCAATCAGCTTAAGAGGAGGAAGGTTTATCATGGCTCACGGTGGCATTGCTTCAATGAATTGGCTGCTTTTGGACTTCATGAGGCAGCAAAACCTAGTAGGAAGTACTTGGCAGGGGAAGCCTGCTCTCATCGTGGTGGCTAGGAAGCAGGGGTTGGAGGCTATACAAGGTGGTGCAGGGTCAAGCTCATGCCCTCTGTGACCTCCCTTCCCCTAGGTTTCATATCTTACAAGTCCTATCACCCAAGGTAGCATAATCTGGCAAACAAGCCTTCGGCACAAGGGTCTTCTGGTATCACACACCTGCAGAAGCACACAGAGGAAATGGGAGGTGCGTTGCTAGGAGTACTTTCTAGGGCTTGTGACCATGAAGTAATCTTTTAACTAAAATTTTCTTTTATTCAGAAGGAAGAGAGACAAGAGTGCAAGGGACTGGGGGGAAGGGGAAAAATTCACATGAGGAAACATTCAAGTCAAAGGCTCTGATACTTAAAGAAAATTTGTCATAGAAGATGCAATCACTGGGATGGCACAGTGGCTCAGTAGACAAGAGTGCTCGCTGATCCTGCATGGTAACCTGGCTTCACATTCCACATACGTACACAGAAAGCTTCTCATGGCCTTGGGCACACCTGGTACCCCAGTGTTGTACAGGGTGGTGACTGGAGGAATCCTGGGGCTTTCTTGCTGTCAGCCTAGCTCCCAGTTTAGTGAAAGACCACTTGCAGAGGCAGAGAGAGACAGAGCAGGACATCCAACAAACATCTCCATCCTCTCTGTATGATACCCAGGTCTACACACACACACACACACACACACACACACACACACCCCACCACCACCACCACCACACACATGCTTCATTCTTACCATATCCAATGACTCAACCTAAGGATTCTTCGTGTTCTTTAAAAATCCAATGTAAAATCCAGCTCAGCATTGAAGGACTTTAAGTCACTTAATTTAAAAACAAATGTTACAGCATTAACCTTCACTTTACAAATGCAAAGAGCTTTCTAGCTTTGGGGCGATGCCTTCACTTTCAAGCCATTTTCTGCTGTTTTGTTGAAAACTGTGAGAAATGGTTCAGCTCTGGTGGGAACCGGCACAGAGAGACTTATGGAGATTTGCAAAGGTCTATCCCAGATAAGTACTTTGGCACTAATCTGTCCTATCCCCCTTCTGCTTCAGGTCTAATGTAAAGATATTAAAGGTTACCATAAGAATTACAATACTTAAGAAGAGAAACATTCAAGGAGTTCTCATAAGGAATAGTGTGTGTGCCGCTATGATAAGTCCCTTAATGAACTTTCCACATCAGAGTCATTTAGGCTAAAATTAATTACCCCGAATTTTCCAATTGAATCAGAGGAGCTGTAGAGGATGCCCTTCTGTGTCAGCATGCAGAATCGAGCCCACCTGCGTGTTTTCGTTCAAAATTCCTGCCGATGAGCGTTTTTACTTGGCTCACCCCATGAGCGGTTCAGAAGGAGGGACAGCAAAAAGATAAGAATGTTCATTAAATGATTACAGTCCCTGGAATTGAGGGATTTTTCATAAAGACTTCACAGAGAAAACGAGGCTTTAGGGAAGCTACGTGGTCCACTGCTAAAATGAAGGCAATTCTCAAACATCCCTCTGGTCAGCCTTGATCCTTCTTCAGATGAAGCCCCGAAAGTCTAGTGATTTGGGAGCTATGCATTTGACCTGAGGTGACCAGCAATAGACGCATGCTAAAGCTTCTGCATGCATGGGGAAGGCACATTCCGGGGTTAAGTTTGATGCATGCTTGGCATGGACAAAAGGCGTCTTCCTTCAAGTGGCCACCCTGTCAGTTTCTCACATTGTCTTTGGCAGTAGACAACCCTCCTGCCCCAAGGAAGCTACAAGTGGAGACAGTAGACGCTCAGGGGAAGACAGTCTTGTTCATGTGAAGTCTAGCAGTATATGTGCGCCAGAAAATTTCATTCTTCAAACTGCCAGGAAACGTATACCCACATCCTAGTGGGTATACCTTCCTTCAGGAAGACATGTGCTTGTGTCTTTTGAGAAACATCCCACTAGGGGGTCCATGAGGTCAGAAATCAAAGCACAACCATGGTTGAAGCAGTTAGTTTGGACTATGAAAGTCCTTTCATAGTTGGAGCTATGAAAGGCTCAAGAACTTCCCAAAGGAATGCACTTAACCTCCGAATCTCCCGAGGCATGATGGATCAGAAGCTTAGTGTTGGTGCCGCTCTTCACTCTGCCAAAGCAGGCACAGATTACCCCTGTTGTAATTAAAATGGCATGTCAGGAAATGTTGAAGAAGCACCCCCAAAAAGTTGCAAAAAAGCTTCATTATACAATAATTTTGTTCCCTGGGGTACAGAGTATTCTTAGAATGGCTAAACTAGAAGAATTTTACTTGAGAGTCTCTGTGGTATCTTGAGGTACCATTTTTCTTCAACAGGACAGATAGGACTCAAAGCAATGGTACAGAAAAGATGCTGCATCTGCAGAGGGGCAGGGAGAAAGAAAAACTCATGGGAACTAGTGTTTGTGTGTGTGTGTGTGTGTGTGTGTGTGTGTGTGTGTGTGTGTGTGT
>JANHMN010000006.1:14930708-14955702 GCA_030674055.1 Rhabdomys pumilio | reverse complement strand
TGTGTGTCTGTGTGTCTGTGTGTGTGTATGTGTATGTCTCTCTATGTGTGTCTCTGGGTATGTCTATGTGTGTCTCTGTGTATGTCTCTCTCTCTCTCTCTCTCTCTCTCTGTGTGTGTGTGTGTGTGTGTGTGTGTGTGTGTGTGTGTGTGTATTCTATACAAAATAACATGATGTGGTCTAGAAGTCAAAGTGCCCTGAAAACTAGAAATGAGTCTGTGGGGCCTGGAGAGCGGGCTGAGGAACATGGTGAGGAGCGCTTGCTGCTCTCACAGAGGACCTGAGTTTCATTTCCAGAATCCACGTGGGGGTGCAGAAGGAAGGGGGCTCCTATAACTCCAACTCCAAGGACTCTTAAACCTTCTTCTGTTATCTGCAGGCACTTCAATGGCACATATGCACACACACACACACACACACACACACATACACACACACACACTTTTTTAAAAATAATATTTAAAGAAATGTATATCTGGATTTAGGAAATGGAGGAAATGGAGGTTTTAAAAATAATAATTCCCAAGGAATAAACCCAACCAATATACTACTGAATGGCCAGAGAAAAAAAATAGAACCCAAGAGCTACATTGAGATGGAGTTTTAAGAATATACCATATTTTAAAAAAATGTTATCTGGAAATGACCTAAGCAAACAAACAAAGCAACAGAGAAAATCCAGCCTCTGTCCAGGCTTCGTTTCCATATCGTTCCACGTTTCCCAAACCACATGCTACGTTACAGCACCTGTGGTATTAGGGTGAAGTAAGACAGGGGACATTTTAAGGGGAAAAATAAAGGACATTTGTTAAAGCTATATGAACTATTACAATGGATTTATTTACAATATAAATTTGATAATTAGATTGTTTTGACCAAAGTTAAATTAATCAGTAGAAATATAAATATTTCCTTTGACCTAGAACCATTCACCATGCATCTCTGTCAGCCTTCCGACTCATTCTGACTCTTACCGGACCCTCAGCTCCTCAGCTTCTTCCACTCTGGGGAAAGTGTATTCCTGTCTTAACCTCTTTCTCTAACTTACACTGGTTCTCTGTAAACCACTCCGCATATCCACTGCAGACATTTCAATTGATATGGGAAACATGATAAATGAATAAATGATTTAGAAATGTGATAAATAGAAACCTTCTATTTCTAAACCTTCTATTTCTAACCTTCTATTCTAAAATGTGTCTTTTTCTTGGTAGTGATTTTCCTCTGGGGGACTTTTACTAGAGGACAAAGTATCTCTTATTGATCAGTTCTGTTTTTAAAATTATCCTTCAACAGTTGTTCAAATATTCCTCTTGACAAAAACAGTGACTTGGTGGGGGTGCATACATGGATGGGTAATCAAAACGGAATTAGTTATTTAAGTATCTTGTAGACTATTCCTTCCTGGGAAGAAGAAAAAGAGGACTACAGACAGGGAGATGCTCCTGTTCGGTGTGGCTGCCTCTTACTCAACCAGCTTCTCTCCAGATTTCATAAAGAACTTTCACAAGGGGCACAGAAGTGCCTGCTATTTGTGGAAGTGCCTGTGGATTCCAACCTGTTCCCATAGAGTGGCTTATCAGCCCCTGATAACTCATCACTGCCCACTGAGCCGCACTGAGCGTGGGGAGATGCTCTTCAGTGGGCAAACAAAAGAAGCCATTCTTCCTAGGTAACAAAAGATGAAGCTACTTATTAGCAATTCGATACAAAGGAAGTAAAAAGGCCTGGAAATGAGGAGTCAAGCCAAGCTTGGTATCTATTATTCACACAAAACCTTCTGGTAATGACAACCACCCCGTCTCAGAAAAAGTCCTATTCACGGGACCCCTTTTCCTGCTTCTTTGTCAAAAAATAGAGACACTAGATAACTCCCAGTGACTGTCAGAATTAAAATCAAATAATTTTAATAAAAGAAAATAGATTATTCCTGTTTGTGGCTTCTGTACAAAATGCATGATGATGAATTTCTGAAATATAAAATTTATCATTTCACCCCCAAAAGTATCTAGATATGAAAGCAATATACGTTTTCTATAGTGTTGACATCCTTCTTTTAAAAATAGCATACTAGCTGAGGTGGAGAACTGTACTTCTGACTTTCAGTCTGCTGAGTTTATTCCCAGAGATCATTTTTTTTCTATATTATCTCAGAGTTGCAGGCTTCATCAAAGGCTATCAGATGCCCTGGGTTTTGTCAAATATCCCAGTGTTATTTTTCCTGATAAATTATCGTTTGCTATTGGCTTTCTGAATCTTCAAAGAATAAAAAAATAATAAATTTATTTTTATCCACAATAATCAGCTTGCATAAAATCTAAGCTCAAATATTCCAACAAAGATGAAATGTAAAATATTAGCAGGTTCACAATTAGTAAGGTTTAATCTAATATAGTAGTTTGTCTGTATTTCTTTTTTAATCAACAGTGGGCCCCATAAATGCAAACACATTTAAGACCAAAGCTGCTCCCAGCACAGTTTTCCTTTGAAGTGTGGACTTGAGACATGAAATAGCATGTCAAAGATACCAGAGGCTGAACCCAGTATCTTTTAGGACAGTCCTTATACTCAGTGTCACAGCACCACTATGGCTCTTAAGGACTCTGGATATCACAAATGGATATTACATTTCCCGATCCTGTAAATATATAGAAAGCAAAATACCAAGTCAAGTGGATAGTCAGCCACCAAGTCCTGTTAGAGGTTCCCTCTTGTGACTCATCTGAACCCTAAGAAGCATTTCTGTTTAGGAGTTGCATGCATGTTGCAGGTGCATACATGCATGTGTACATGTGCACATAAAGATCGGACACCCTCCGTGTCATTCTTCAGTTGCCTTCCACTTTTGTTTGAAGCAGAGTCTCTCTCACTAGCCTGCATTATGCCAAGCAGTGTATGCTATGTGACCAGTAAGCCCCACAGACCCACGGGTTTCTGCTTCCGTAACACTGGGATTATACTGACATGGACCTTCCCACTCACCTTTTTCCATGAGTTCTAGAGATCCATACTCAGGTCTTAATGCTTGCACTAGTGTGTTACCTATTGAAGTATCTCCCTAGCAAAGGAGTATTTTATTTTATGTAGGGAGCTGACTTTAAGCAGAAAGCGTCTAGAAAGCAGTTATCATCTTTGCAGCCATCTGGAACCATTTACCCTGATAGAGACTTGGTTTTTCAGCAGCCTACAACAGCTGAGCACACTCTAACAAATATCTTGTTTATCCCACATAGCTTGTTTTGCTGTTTAGTGACCCCAGCTGCATAGTACAGGTGGAAAAATGTCTTCACCTGTGTTCTCCTGCATGTGCTTATAAATACCCAGGATTTCCTTGTAGTGGTGGGGTGTAATAGTAGTAGGTATAGTGGTGTGTGTATGGTGGAGACAGTAAAGAAGACTTTACTACAGATCCTCTGGCTTGTCTCTATTCTTCGCGGCTCTTCCCCTTCTTCCCCCCACTCTCTCTCTTGCTAAACCCGGACCTGCGGAACAGAGTGGGCTGCTATAGTTTGGCCCCCAAACGTGGGCAAAAGTGGTCCGTTACAGTTAGCTCAGGGCTTACAGTTTACAGCAGGGCTTGTACAGTTTGATGCAAGTGTGGGGCAGAAAGGTCTTTTACAACTTTAGGAGTCACCATATGATTAAAGGGGCTGGAAATTTAATGTCTTTGCACATCCATTGTGTATAAGTGAAAAGCATGGTTCAAACCATGTGATACATCGTCAATAATTATTGGTCTTTTAAAAAAAGGCTCCACGAATAAATACCTGTCAGGCGAGCATGAGGACCAGAGTTTGCATGTCCAGAACCCATGGAAAAGTTGGTTTGGCATGGCAAACCGCCAGTAATTCCAGCACTGGGAAGGCAGAAACAGGATCCCCAGGGCAAGCTGGCTAGCCAGACTTGATAGAATTGACAAGTTTCCCATTCTGAGACCTTGCTTCGGTAAATAAAGTGGAAAAGATGAAGATGGTAAATATCAACTTTGGGCCTCCACATGCACCTGTAGCCACACTCATATGAACACTTATATACCCATGTACACACACATACACACATGCAACAAAGTGGGTCAGAGCGGCTGGGAAGAAAACAAAATGACACTAACACCTGCTTTGCACATACAACCTCCATGTTCTCAGCTCTTAGCTCATGAGAGGATTAAAGCCAGCTCATCTGTATTTGCACGCCATACCAAAACACTGCTTTCCACAAGCTTCAGACGACGTCTTAGATGGCTGCCTATGGCACACACTGCTTAAAGACATCACAAAAGGTCCGAGCACTGAGCACTGAGCACATCCTAAGGCAGCAGCTCTGCCCCCAATCTCATAGAACCCAGAGGAAGCAGGCCTCCCAGGAGCTCTAACCCGGGCACTATCTTAGGTAAGGAGACAGCAACACCCACCCCAAACAGGAAGTAACTGAGACCCAGGAATTCATTCCTGGCCCAGAGCACTGGTTCCTTCCTGTCTGCACCTGAGTACTGAGCAGATCTTGGGCCCCAGCTCTAACCCCAGTAGTAACACCCACCCCACATAGTTCTGATGCAACCAAGATAATAGGAAAGACAGGCTTCACTCAGAGACAGGGCAGGTAGCACTAAGAACATCCAGAAGGTGAAAGGCAATCACAAGAACATAAGCATCAGCAACCCAGGGTACTTGGCATCATTAGAGACTAGTTCTCCCACGCAAGAAAGTCCTGAATTTCCCATATCGCTAGGAAAGCAAGATTCAGATTTAAAATCACTTCTAATGATGATGATAGAGGACTTTAAGAACGACATAAACAACATTCTCAAAAAATTTGAGGAGAACACAGGTAAACAGGTAACAGCCCTTAAAGAGGAAACTCAAAAATCCCTTAAAGAATTACAAGAGAACACAACCAAACAAGTGAAGGAATTGAACAAAACCATTTAGGACATAAAAATGGAAGTAGAAACAACAAAGAAATCACAAAGGGAGACTACCCTGGACATAGAAAACCTAAGAAAGAAATCAGGAGTCATAGACGCAAGCATCACCAACAGAATACAAGAGATAGAAGAGAGAATCTCAGGTGCAGAAGATACTATAGAAAATATTGACACAACTATCAAAGAAAACGCAAAATGCAAAAAGTTCTTAACACAAAACTTCCAGGAAATCCAGGACACAATGAAAAGATCAAACCTAAGGATAATAGGTATAGATGAGAGTGAAGATTCCCAACTTAAAGGGCCAATAAATATCTTAAACAAAATTATAGAAGAAAACTTCTCTAACCTAAAGAACGAGATGCCCATAAACATACAAGAACACCAAATAGACTAGACCAGAAAAGAAATACCTCCTATCACATAATAATCACAACATCAAGTGCACAAAACAAAGAAAGAAATTAAATGCAGTAAGGGAAAAAGGCCAAGTAACATATAAAGGCAGACCTATCAGAATTACACCAGACTTCTCACCAGATAGTATAAAAGTGAGAAGATGCTGAACAGATGTCATATAGACCCTAAGAGAACACAAATGCCAGTCCAGGCTATTATACCCAGCAAAACTCTCAATTATCATAGATGGAGAAACCAAGATATTCCACGACAAAACCAAATTTACACCATATCTTTCCACAAACACAGCATTACAAAGGATAATAGCAGGAAAGCTCCAATACAAGGAGGGAAATTATACCCTAGAAAGAGCAAGAAAGTAATCCTCTTCCAACAAATTCAAAAGAAGATACCACACAAAGATAATTCCACCTCTAATAACAAAAATAACAGAAAACAACAATCACTATTCCTTAATATCTCTTAACATCAGTGGACTCAACTTCCCAAACCCACCTCAGTGACAAAGAATGAAAGGCTGGAAAACAATTCTTCAAGCAAGTGGTCCTAAGAAACAAGCTGGAGTAGCCATGCTAAAATCTGCAGCCCGAGAACACAAAGGGAAGGACTCATCGCTCCACCTGTAAAGGTACTTGAGGGTGGCCTTGCCAGGCATCAGTGGAAGTGGATGGCCTTGATGCCTGAAAGTTTGGATTCCCTAGTGTTGGAGAATTGAAGAGCAGGGAGGTGGGAATGGGAGGATGGTGGGATCACATCCTCATAGAACTCCCAGAATTATATGGATTAGATATGACAGAGGCAGGCTGCCAGAAGAATAGATTCCAGACTTCAAACAAAAAATTATCTTGATACTAAAATTTGTTTTGAAAATTGTATATTGCAGAATAAACAGCCTTGGTGTATCTACTCATCAAGCAAGCTGAGCAGACCTGCTTGAACCTCTGATGTCCTAGAATTCCAGCTGGATGCAGTGAAGACACAGCATCAGAGGCTTATCAATTTATTCTTCCCCCTGCTCATCTTCTAACATCTCAATGCCCATAATCAGCTTGAAGAAGCTAATGAAGAGTCGGCGCCCCTATTCCCTGGGCTTGGGGACTGAGGTGGTTAATATTGGGCTGTCTTTCTAGGGAAAAGTAGTGGTTTTGTTGGAACAGGGAGGATTAACTAGGATTTATTGCGTAGTCATAACCTATTGGTAGAAATATGTATAATTGTTATTAAGCTGAAGTTATAATTTCTTAAATGGTACAAAACTTATTTTGATTTCAAATTTAAGGTTTTCATTGGTACAAGTTTCCTATTGATATAAAAGTGAGATTAATATTGTTACTCTCATAGGCATTGTGCCTATATAATATTTAAGAATACAAAGCTTAGACCCAGTCCTTCTTTAACTTTTTTAACTGATTTGAGATGGTTAGTCTGTGATTTAAGGGCCTATAGCAAATTCATGGCTCTGAGTTTATTGCTAGGATGTTTTCTATATTTTATTTAGAAAAAGCTGAGAGGCCAGATTGCCTTACATGTATAGTTGGTTTTTAAAACATCAGAAGACCACAGAATTGACATTACAAACACTTCTGTATTAATGTTCATTTTGATTAGAGACCTGTCTGCTCCTGACAGCTTCCTGTCTTGAATTCTAAGAAGAAGTTGAGCATCTTTGGAGTTACTCCAGTTGTGATGAGACAGCCACTAGGCAAGAATTGCCTCTTTTCATCTACAGACAAATTACTGTCCAGAAAAGGACACACTTTCGGAATAGTCAACTGATTATATCTGCCAAGACAGAGTAATCAGCCCTTAATAATTCTGTATCACTAGGTCGGTCTGTCAGATGATCCTGGGCCAGAAGGCTGAAGATTGGATGCTCCAACATTTTGTAGTATAGGGACTGTCAACCTGTTCAGCAGTCTCTATAAATTGGCTATGCTTTGTGCTTCCCATAATTTCAGTTAACTCAGTCATTCTGGATTTCTGACAGGGTTGAAGACTTATAGTCTCATAGCTAATCCTGGCTATTTACTTTGAGAGAAAAGATTTGAGATGATGGTTTTCAGCTGGCATTCATTCTAAGGCCAAGAAAAAAAAAACAGGTTCAATTAGGAGAGATGACAGAGGTTCTGGTTAGTCAACAAAATGATGGACAGGGTCATAGGTCTATCTTGCACCTTACTGACACAAATTGGTATAGTTATACTCTAATTGTATTTTGAGAGAATAGTTTTATTTTAACAGGAAGGGTGATATGTAGGAGGAGCTAAGGTAGGAGGAGTAAGGAGAGGAAGAGGAAGAGGAAGGAGAGGAGTAGGAGCTAGGAGACAAGAAAGAGAGAGACAGAGACAGAGAGAGAGAAAGACAGAGAGAGGGGGAGGGAGGGAGGGAGAGAGAGAGAGAGAGAGGATGAATGTTTGTGTGTCTCCACCAGTCAAAGATAGTTGAGATATCTAGGTTGGGTATTGGGTTACACTTCTGATTGTATGGGCATCTTGTTATTGAGCATTACCAAACTTATTAAACCTTTGATCAACATAAAAAAATTGTATAAAAGCAAAAAGGAAGAGGGGGAATGGGATAGGGGTTTTCTAGGGAGGAGAAATGGGAAAAGGGGATGGCATCTGAAGTGTAAATAAAATACCCAATAAAAATAAATAAATAAATAAAAATTTTAAAAAAGACATCTCAAAAGGCTGGACTGGAAGTTAATCTTGATCATTTATTTCAGCTGTAATTGGTGAGTGAAGGACTACTCCAGTGCGTGCCTTTTCTTCCCTTGCCCTTCTCTTTATTATTTCTAGAAGGAAACTAAGTTGTTTCAAATTTCCAATAGTCACTTAACATCTAGAGAAAGACTTCAATGTTCATTATTATGCATTAAAGATTCCTAATAAACCACTGATAGTGATATACCTCATGAAATTTTTCAAACAATAATTAGGTATTTCTTTTTAGTTTGTAAAATGTTCACATGCATTGAGCACTTATAGGAGATTTTGGTTTGGTTTGACAAAGACTCACTGTCCTGGAACTGACTCTCCAGATCAGGCTGGCCTGAAACGGATGGCAACCCACAGTGTATACGGGAGTAGCAAGGGTCTTATCACGTGACAAGCAGTCAGTGAGGACTGACCTAAAAAGAATGGAGCAAAGCTAGCATGTCTACCTTCCTGCAGGGCTGAGAAGGTTATATCTTTCCCCTAAAAGAAAGGGTCTAATGCATGTGGAAAGATATAATATTCAAAATATCTAACATTTTCAATATCTACCAATGTTAGATAGTAATTCACCCATATAAAATCAAATAATGGGTAGAAAGTACTGTGCATATCTGAACACACTGATAGAAGTGCTAACATATGGACATAGGAAATATAAAAATGAATTGAAAGAATGGTATGCAAAATAGTCTAACATTGAAAGAGCAATGTCTAACAGCATATCCCTGAGATATTTAAACTTTTATGGCTTTAGATATTTATAATTAGGAAGAAAATATGCATATATACTGTAGACTCTAACTGAAAGTTTTCCTTTCTAGACACTTTTCCTTAGGATGGATTCCATCTTCCCATTACAAAAAGCCATGCAGGTGGACAGCGGGTAAACCATTGTGAGCTATTTAGAGTTCTATTTGGATACCTTTTAGTTTAGATAGATTAGATATTGTAGCATATGTGACAAAAATTTGTTAGTAAGTGTTCTAAAGGGACTCTGACAAGCTCAAGCATGGCAAGCTTGGCACATGGCTCTGGTAGACTTTGCCCTTCTCCCCAGTCCCTCTGCCTGGCTAAAACCACTAGATTGGCCACTTCCTTCTCCTAAGGCTGATTATCCAGGTCTTGCTATCAAAGTCACTCAAAAGCCCACCTTTGGTTCACCTAATTAACATATCTAATTAAAATTAACACTCTATCCTAACATGGGCTTACTCCTTTTACCTTTATAAAAAGCCATTTGCCCATAGGCCAGACCTGTTTCCCCTCTACCCAGAGAGTCCTTCGTCCTCCCTGCTCCCTCTCCCTTGTTCCCTTCCCCTTCTCCCTGCTCCTGTCTCCTGTCTTTGTTTCTTATTCCTTGCCCTTTGCCCTTCTGGGGCAAATAAAATCTCCTCTGTGCTGAGAACTTGGTGTTGGTGGTCCCAAGCCGATATTGATCCTTTCATGTTCTTTATATTCATATTCATTCTCGTTACAGTTACTATTGCTGCTGCTATGAAATATTGTGACCCAGGGCAACCTGAGGGTAGCCATATTTGGCTTATACTTCCACATCATAGTCCATCATTGAAAGAAATCAGGGCAGGAACTCAAACAGGGAAGGAATCTATAGGCAGGATCTGATGGAGAAGCTATGGAGGGGTGTAGCTTACTGGCTTTCTCCTCATGACTTGCCCAGCCTGCTTTTTTAAAGAACCCAGGACCACCAGCCCAGTGGTACCACCCACAGTGGTCTGGGTCCTCCCCAGTCAATCACTAATTAAGAAAATGCCCTATAGGCTTGCCTACCACGTTGATTTTATGGAAGAATTTTCTCAGTAGAAGTTCCCCCTTCTCAGGTGACTATAGTTCAGTGGCTCTCAATCTTCCTCATGTTGTGGTGACCCCCAACCATAAAACCATTTCGTTGCTACTTCATAACTGTGATTTTGCTACTGTTATGAATTATAACATAAATAGCTGATATGCAGGACATCTGACATGTGACCCTTGTGAAAGAGTCCTTTGACCCCCAAATGGGTCACATCTCATAAGTTGAGAACCACTGCTTTATATTAAGTTGATATAAAACTATCCAGCTTAATAATTTAAAAACTGAGCATAAACGTATATACATTAGTGAGAAATTTTTTATTAATAAGTGATTACTTTTTATTTTTAGATTATGGACTTCTTTCTTCTTTTGTTTAATTCTAGTTTTTCTCAAAAGGTATACACCACTTGAAAAGATACATGATATGCTTTAAAAAACAGTGGACCAGTGACTATAATATAAATTACATAATAATGACATGTATGATTCATTTATTGATTTGTCAAAGACTTTAAAGAGAGGACTCATTGGAAGGCAAAAGACAGAAATTTCTCCTTCCTTCTCTGGAAGGATCTGCTAGTGTGGACTTCCTGCAAAGCCACTTGACAGTAGTGAGAACTCTTTAAACATCTTCACCATCTGGGGCAAAATAGTCAACTCTCAAACAAAGCCTAAGAAAACAGAACTTCTGCTACATAGAGTTGACTTCTGAGCACTAAAATTATGAAAATTTGGAAATTAATGAAGTATTCAATTATAGGGGAAATAGCTGAACTATATCATATGTCATATTTACGGTGAAACTATTTAGGTTTATGGTAAAATTTTAAAACAACAAGGCCTCTGACATGGGCTATGTCTCAAATTGGGGCAGTCATTGGTTGGCTGTGCCCTCAATCTCGGCACCATTGTTTTCCCTGCACATCTTATAGAGCAGGGAAAATTGGGGGTTGAAGGTTTTGTGAGTAGATTGATGTCCCCTTTCCTCCACTGGAAGTCTGGAGGTAGTCACTTCAGTATCCATATCTCCCAGTGCTAAGGTCACCCCATTAACTCCCCAGAACCTCCTCCATCCCAGGTCTCCAGCTACTCTTGTCTTGCTTTGGGGGTTACAGTTAAGTGATTGGATGAATCTCCAAAGAGACTTTGAACTTTGGACTTTTAACATTGTTGAGACTGTTAAAGACTATGGGGACTTTTGAAGTTGGACTAATTGTATTTTGCATTGTGCTATGTTTAGTTATGGCCCCCATAGATTCATATGTTTGGACAAGCCTATGGGATCAGGGAGTGGAATGTGATGGTTCATATATGCTTGGCCCAGGGAGTGGCACTATTAGAAGGTGTGGCCCTTTGTGAGTAGGTGTGTCACTGTGGGTGTGGGCTTCAAGATCCTCATCCTAGCTTCATGGGAGCTGGTCTTCCACTGGCAGCCTTCAGATGAAGATGTAGAACTCTCAGCTCCTCCTGTACCATGCCTGCCTGGATGCTGCCATGTTCCTTCCTTGATGATAATGAGCTGAACCTCTGAACCTATAAGCCAGCCCCAATTAAATGTTGTTCTTTATAAGGGTTACCTTAGTCATGGTGTCTGTTCACAGCAGTAAAACTTTAACTAAGACGGGAGCCTAGCATAACTGTCTCCTCAGAGGCTTCATCCAGCAGTGTATGGAAACAGAAGCAAAGATCCACAGCCAAACATCAGGCAGTCCTCAGAGAGTCTTGTGGAAGAGTGGGAATAAAATCGAGTGAACTAGAAGTGTCAAAGACACTACAAGAAGACCTACAGAGTCCATGGGTCTATGTGGGGGCTCTTGGAGACTGAACCACCAACCAAAGAGCACACAGGGGCTGGACCTAGGCCCCCTACAGATTTGTAGCCAATGTGCAGCTTGGTCCTCAGGTGGATCCACTAACAATTGGAGTGGAGCCTGTCTCTGACTCTGTTGCCTGCTGTTGGATCTCCTTCCACTACCTGGACTACCTGGTTGGGCCTCAGTGGGAGAGGATGCACTTAGATGTACTGACACAGTCTGTCTGAGTGAGGGGGAGGGGGTAATGGAGAAGGGATTTGTAAGGGTGTGATTAGGTGAAGAGGAATGGGTGCTACTGGGATGTAAAGTGAATTAATAAATTAATTAGTTAATTAATAAAAACAAAACAATAAGGCCATCATGTGAAGTGGGAAGAAGATATGAACCAGGGTTCAAAATTATATGCTCAGATAACAACAAACCTGCAAGAATATACATGAATGTGTAATATTCTTCAGGCTTTAGGAGAAATGAAAGAAATTTACACATTCATCTTTATGTATTTTTGAGGTTTTGTTTGCTTGCATTTTAAAAATAAGGGCTGGAGTTACGTCTTAGCAGATAAAGGTGCTTGATTCCAGACTTTGCCATCTGACCATTCAGTCCCCAGGACCTACATGGTGGAAGGAGAGATTGGACTTCTGCACTTTGTCCTCTGCCCTCAACATGCACACCATGGCAAATGCCTGCCCACATACACAGTGACAATAAATAAAAATGTTTACTACTTTAAAGTACTTTAAAAGTATTTTATTTTAATTAAAAATATTTAGAAAATCTCAAACATCAAAGTTTGCAAGCTCCAGGCATCTCTCAGTGCAGGCGCTTCAGCGGGGCACACATTCCTGGGTTCTTGCTGTTCAGTGTTCGGTGATCCTGAGACAGGTGTGGCTGGCGGCATGACAGACTGTTTACATAGAGTACTCTAACCCCTTGCTACCTCACCTATTTCCAGAGGGCCAGAAAAACTCAATCAGAAAGGAAGAGATAGAAGCTTATCCCCAAGATGTAAAGTCTTGTTCGGTGGACTCAGGGCACACCATCTCCCTGGGCCGGGAACACAGTGAACTCTTGCGGATACATTCATGCAGAGTCTCAGATTCTTTCCCTGACCCACTGAATTATTGTGGGGGCAAAGCCCAGCAAGCTATGCTCTGGGTGCATACCAAAGCTTGAGAGTATATCTTATATCAGCTCTCCTATATCTTATGTGAATCCTGCTGATATAACATACACACACACACACACACACACACAGAGAGAGAGAGAGGGGGGGGTTATGCATGTAAACACATTTTCCATGTGTTCATAGGCACACTGAAGTTTGAGAAACTTTGTTCTAGAACTTTCTTCTTTGTCTTGGTGATAAAAAGTAGCTTTAAGAAACAGAAGAAGAAGAAAAGAAAATAGTTTCCATAGAATTGACCAAGTTCTTCCAAGGCTACCTAAATCCAAGAAGCATAATGAGAAATTTGATGTTCCTGTACCACACTGTTTCTTTAAGGAGAAAGAGAGAGAGAGAGAGAGAGAGAGAGAGAGAGAGAGAGAGAGACAGAGACAGAGACAGAGACAGAGACAGACAGAGAGACAGAGAAAATCTACTGTGCAATGGAGGGAATAATTCAAAGTATACAAACCTGGGTTTCACTGCAGCCATTGAGGCTGGAGGACCTGAAGGGAGCCAAGAATCTTGCAGTAGGTAAGCTGTAGGGCCTGTTACCTGCATCGTAGCCTCCAGTGTTTTGAAAACCAAGATAAAATGTCGCTTATTGTGTTTGCAGAGTTGCGGTTCTGAAAAGGAATTCGGAAATGAACTGACTTCAATGTTTTTAAAAATGAGAAAAAGACAGAGCTGAATTGAAATCAGCTCTCCACCCACCAGTTTCATGCCACACACTATTGTCTACCAAGCCAAAAAAATAATAATGGCAATCTTTCAAATTTATTCTTTTAAAAAAGTCAATACTCTTTTTATTGCAAACAAATAGGAACATTTATTTCATTTAACAATATCTCCACTGTGTCTTCCAGGCATGCCATCAAACATATGTCTGCTTTGAATAGCCCTGGGAAATGATCTACCAGAAACAAAGCTAAAGAGATTTTTTTGTGAGTAGGAAGGAAATTGGGAGGCCAAATAATTGATAGCTGAGGAGAGCTAAAACACATAGAGATTATTAAATGGTGCTAATATCTCAAAGCTGAGAGCCCTCCAGGGCTTGTTTTTCCTGATGTGATTGGGGCTGGGAGAATTGTCCTCTCTAGGGAGCCTGTGACGCCTTCACAGTTTTAGGCTCCCACTGAGGTCCACTGAATAGGATTCTGCATTTAAACACATTTTCCATGTGTTCATAGGCACACTGAAGTTTGAGAAACTTTGTTCTAGAACTTTCTTCTTGTCTTGGTGATAGAAAGTAGCTTTTTAAAAAAAGAAGAAGAAAAGAAAATAGTTTCCATAGAATTGACCAAGTTCTTCCAATGTTACCTAAATCCAAGAAGCATAATGAGGAATTTGATGTACCTGTAACACACTGTTTTCTTTAAATGTGAATTGCCCCCAGGAGGTCACATGCTCAAACAATTAGTTCCCTGATAATGACACTATTCTGAGCCCTTTTAGAACTTTAAGGAGGTGGAGCCTTCACAGAGGAGGAGGGCCACTAAAGTCACACCTTGAGATTTATAACCCTACATCAGTTCTTGTCCAGTCTCTGTTTTCTGTTCCTATGAGAAAAGAGGAGGCAAAGCATCTCAGCCTCTGGCTCTGAGCACCATGTCTTCTGTACCATCATAAAAAGTACTTTCTCTAGACTGTACACTTCTCTAGACAGACTATATTTTCTCTAGAAAGACTGTGTTTCTCTAGACAGACTGTGTCTTCTCTATAAAGACTCTATCTTCTCTAGACAGGCTGTATGTTATCTAGACAGGCTGTATCTTCTCTAGGAAGTCTATCTTCTCTAGATAGACTGTATTTTCTCTAGAAAGACTGCATCTTCTCTAGAAAAAACTGTATCTTCTCTAGACAGACTGTGTCTTCTCTAGACAGGCTGTACCTTCTCTAGACAGACTGTATTTTCTCTAGGAAAACTGTATCTTCTCTAGACACACTATATTTTCTCTAGAAATACTGTATCTTCTCTAGACACACTGTATTTTCTTTAGAAAGACTATATCTTCTCTAGATAGACTGTATCTTCTCTAGACACACTGTATTTTCTCTAGAAAGACTCTACCTTCTCTAGACAAGCTTACCTTCTCTAAACAGACTGTATCTTCTCTAGGCAGACTGTATCTTCTGTTGCATCTTCTCTAGACAGGCTATATCTTCTCTAGACAGTCTGTCCCTTCTCTAGACAGACTGTGCCTTCTCTAGTCACGCTATACCTTCTCTAGATTGACTCTTCTTTCTACTTTTCCCTCTCAAATTATAAACCCAAATAATCCCTTTCTCCTTTAAGTGGCTTCATGACATGTCACAATATTTAAACAGTAACTAATGCATACATGCTCGTAAAGAACATTTACAGACAACAAGGGAAGCTTACTTATTGAAATGTATCTGCAAGGGGTGACAAAAATCAGTCTGTTATCTGTAATAAGAATGAGTGTGCCAAACCACACAGCTCCAAGGTAGGATGGGATCCAGGTATTATCAGCCAATGGCTCCACAGTGGTATCAGTCCTTGAAAATCCTTTCTGATAGACCTTAGAGTGAAGGTTATACTAAAAAAGATGCCCTTTATATTTGCAAGAGGGCAGTGAACAAGACTATATGAATTTGTGTTCATATTCAGAGTATGTATGAGAAAGAGATGAAGACAAAAAGACAGATTTGGAGAGATAAAGACGTCTCTTCAAAATAGAGGTCATAATAAAGAAAAAGTAGCACTTATTTTCCAAGCCACAATGCTCTCAAGAATGAAAGGAACTGTTACTGTCACACCAAGAAAACTGGTATCAAATGTGGCTGTCAAATAAACCCAAGATGTGTGGACACAATCACACTGCATCTGACTGGGCTAAGTAGATTATGTGCTTGCCCTGTGGACATTCTATAACAGTTTCCAGAAAACTATAACACTAGTCAGTTTAAACTGAGAGTCAGGTTGAACTTGCATTCCAGTCTACAACTAGAAGCAGAATGGATTATACCTTGAAAGAACAGGAAGGGATGCGTGCCTATTTGAACAGAAAACAAAGTAGAAGGAAATCATACTGATTATGTAACTGACAGTGTCAATTAGAAGCTGCATTTTGACAGCCTCTTTCCAGAGAGGTGTTGCTTAGTGATCACAGGGGCCAACATTAGCTTCCCTCATCCTGAAGAACTATGTTCATCACTGACACGGCTTGTTTCTGCTGCTTTTTTAAATGGAATCCTCCATTGTTAAAAATGGTGTTCCTTATTTGAAATGGCCGTAGTCAATGATAGCTGTGCTTCCTGCCTCCTCCTCATTTGCTAACATAAAAAGTAAATCTGTTCCGTAGATATTTGGTTTGAAATATTCCCTCCTAAGGAACATGGGAAGCTTAGAAGATGCAGAAAGCTAAGGAAACCTATAAAACCCAGGAAGTTCATGAAATTTACCAAGATTTGTAAGACCCTTCTCAAAGGTTACAAAAGCAGAGGTATCTGGGAAGAAGTTACTGTCTTATTAAACTGTCTGTAAGTTGAACAGGGAACACCAGGAATACAAATTGATGAGAATGCCAACCAGGTGGATGAACCTTTTGGAGATACTCCCTGAGAATTGTTCGGGCTCTAGTAAGTAATTCTGAGACTGTTTGTGTAATCTTGTGCGTACAAATAACCAGTGAACTTTCTAGTTCCCTGAGCTAGACTTGTAATCAGTTTGATTTTTGTTTTGTTTTTCTGTTGGTCTATCATCAGTTCTATGTCTAGAGGTGAATAGACATTTATTAAAATTATTGTTGTGAAAATTTTAAAAGAAGGACAAATGTAGTCCCAAGATTGATCCTGAAGAATTTCTAAAGGAGAAGCATAAATCTTATCAGCTTCACTCACCTCATACACCAAATAAAGTCCATGTTAGTGCCATTTGCTTGAGACATTACCCAACAATTAAGTCTCACAGTCTTGGCATGCTTGTTGCTTTGAGCCTTGTTTTTACCATTTTAGCATCATATCATAAGTATTTTGATTAGAGTGGCATGCCTACACGAAGTACCCCAGAGTAAGAAGTCAAAGCAGTGAAACCCCAGGAATCTGGACAGCTCACAATAATCTGTTCAGATCCATACATCTTAAATGCATCTAGGATTAGAGAAATGGCTTCTTTCTCTTCAAGTTGAATTTTTATATTGACAGTCCAAAGTGAGTTACAATGTGCTCAAACTTCTAAAAGTATGGTGCTAGTTTTCAAAGAGAAGATGCACACAGTAATAAGCAAATGGACCTTCAGAGGGAAACAAAATTCTGTTTGTTCTTCATTGTTGTTAAAGATCTTGTGACTCTTCCCTCATTCCTGTTGGCTGAGATTCCTTACATCCCTAGCAGTAATGAAAAATACAAATGGAAGCTAAAGTTTAGAGATACCCCCAAGACTCACCATCCACGATATCAAAGCCACAACTTCTCCTGATATAGCAAGACATTAGCCATAACCACAGAACCAAAAGTACAAGATCTACAAATTTGTCAGCATGACTTACCAAGGAACACCCAATCTGCTGGAGACAAGTCACGTCTAACAGCTCCACTTGCTTTAAAAAGAGTGTCTCTGTGTGACAACGCATCAGCAAGTAAAGATCAAGCAAGTCTTCCTCTCTTCCCTATGAACAGCATGGCGGTCGCTGTGGGTAGTGTTTCTTAACTCCTAGTCCCCATTCATCCTTCCCTGCGTGGCACACAGTTTTGTTTTGTTTTGTTTCATTTTGTTTTGTTTTGTTTTGTTTCATCTGCACAGGAAAATTTCCTCACTAGATCTAATTGTATCTGGGCAGTAGAAGTGCTGGACATCTTTAGCTACAAGGAGATACGGGTCCGTATGTAATAGAGGATGCTGGGTCAGTCTTTGTTGATGAGATGCTCTGGGCTTTGGTGGGATTCTCCTGCCAGGTGAGAGAGCATCCTTGGCTGTCATCTTTCACCTGATACTTTGTTATGAGAGTAGCTAAGGTACAGATGAGTGAGTGCCTCCTGCTTCCTTGGATTCCGAGGTCTGAGCAGAGAGGCCCAGCAGTCTGGCTCTAATAAACACTGACTGGATTCCGAGGTAAATTGTGAAATGAGTTCCATGTACTGAGGAGAGCATCTGACATTCACCAGATTCTTTTCAAGTGTGTCCTCTACCAATTCTCTCTAATATGCCTCATGAAAGGGTATATTTAATAAATGGTGTCCCACATTCCAGAAGCAACGTGGTAAAGCAGAAGAATATGCTGGGCCCTCAAGAGTATATCAAGTAAACTGCTCCCTGCTACCAGTGTGGAAACTTTGGGGCACCTGTCTTCAGGCATCATCAATCATCATGTGTGGGTGTCACCGGGAACTATGTTGTTGTTTCCTGTCTTCCTGGTCTGGACCGGCTGCTGCTTGAGAAGGGAGGAAGCGCCTGCAGGCAACAGCCACTCCTAGAGCTACCTTTACATGGGCTTCAGGGATCGAACTCAGGTCACCAGGTTTGTACAGCAAGCCCCTTTACCTGGTAGACCAACTTGCTGGTCCCCAATATTTTTTAATGAATTATACTTAAGGGTTCTATGAGCTGCCCTTAGACTTGCTGTTGAAGAGACTGACTGGCCTTGAACTCATGACCCTCATGCCTCCATCTCTTAAATGCTAGGAATGTCAGGGTTACAGGCCTGTGCCACCACACTAACTAATAGAGAGTCTTTTAATGTGTGGAATGCCTGGAACTTCAGTGGGGCAAGGGCTGGACCCTTCTCAAACATAAGTGGTACATTTTTGATAAAAGCAGGGTAGAAGTTAGGCAGGGGTTGGAGTGGGGGGCACCTTAAGAATGATTAGAGTTTGCTATAAACGAGGACCGATGGAGAACAGTTCCTGGGGGAAATGAAGAAACATAGTCCTCCCTGAGTTTTTTACAGAGGGATAGATTTTTCTCCTGTAAACGTTCAGAAACACATGCTGCCTAACAGCTGAAAGAAAACACACAGAAGTTACAGGTTAAAAGATGAATCTCGTGGACATTTGACAGTAAGCCAGATAACCCAAGAACCTGAGGCAGGAGGATCACAACTTCAAGACATACCTGGACTACAACACAAGTCACAGACAGCCTGGGTAAATTAGAGAGAGCCCACCTCCTAATGACAAACAAAAGGAGGGCTGGAGATATAGACTGGGTGTCTGATGCATGAGGCTGGGGAATGTCCTGGTTAGACTTTTACTAAGGTGACACAAGCCAGGGTTATCTGGGAAGTAGAAACTTCAACTGAGAAAATATCCCCATTAGATTGTGCCATAAGCAAATCTATGGGGTTTAATTAATAATTGATTTCTGAGTATTAAGCCCACTATGGGTAGTAAGTACTATGCCCAGGCACATGGTCCTAGGTCAATAGTTCTCAACCTATGGGTTGTGCTCTTTTGAGGGGTCAAATTTCTCTTTTACGTGGTTCATCTAAAACTGCTAGAAACCACAGATGTTCACAGTTCATAACAGTAGCAAAACTACAGTTATGAATTAGCAATGGAAGTCACTTTATGGTGGGGGGGGGTAGTCATTGCAACCTGAGGAACTATTTTAAAGGGTCACAGAATTAGGAAAGTTGAGAACCACCGTCCTAGGTGGTATAAGAAAGCAAGCTGAGCAAACCCTGGGGAGCAAGCCAATAAACAGCACTCCTCCATGGCCTCTGTATCAGTGCCTGCCTCGAGTTCCTGCCCTGACTTCCTTCTGTCATGGAGTGTGGTCTGAGAGCTGTAAGCTGAAACAAACTCTTTCCTCCCTGGGCTACTTTTGGTCATGATCAGAGCAATAAAAAGCTGAGACAGATGCTTTGAGTCAGTGTTCATTTGTGGCCACTGGGCAAATAAGGACTGTGCCTTTTAATTATGTGTATATACATTTCCATCAACTGCTTTCAATAACACTTCTACAGACATCTGAAAGTAACAATAAAGGAGTCAGAAATGAATCACCTTCAGAGTGTTTAAGTTCTCATAAGAATGAAGCCCAGGACCTCTAACATCAGAACAGCCTGATTCCACTTTAAAATTATTGTCTTCCCCCTTTACAGGTCTCTCTTAAGTAGTATTTGGTCCGTTGCTTTCAATGTCTCTGATGACTATGCTCAAGTTCTATTTGCAGGAAGTGTGATCCAAAAAGCACGATGAATGCAAAGTATTATTCCTGAATACATAAAGACCTAGTCACAGACTGAGACAGTGACTTGGTGGCAGAATGTTTGCCTAGAATGCACAAGATCCTATGTTCAGTCCTGAGTACTAACCAAAATAATAAAATAAAATAAAATTATAAAATTAAAAAAAAGAGAGACCTAGTTGCCAAGCCAAGGATCCTATGTAATTAAACAAATAAAACATGTAAATCAAAAGTATAAGCCAAATCTCTACCAAGATAAAAATAGGATTGTAGATATCTATTTACACTTTGTGGAACAAAAATCAAAATAATCACTTTCAATTAACAAAAAATTGGAATACAATGTGTGGGAATCTATTAACTGCACTTCATGGGAGAAAGTCAGACTAGCTGGATGTGTTATTATTAGGATTTTTTTTCATTCTCAAAAGATGTGGGCTCAATTCATAAGACTCAACAAACCTCACACACATAATTATCCTCGATTAACTTCATTTTCAGCTATGGGGCCTTGTCTCCTGTTCCCAGACCCAATGTGTCCTCTGTGCTTTTTCCAAACTGTGAATGCAACCTATTCATCAAATTCCTCATCTCTCCTTCTTGACTAACAGAAGAACTCACAAAGCAGTGGCTGGTCTCACAATCCTGGTGACAGCAGGCACCATTTCTCAATTTCCTCACTTCTTCAGAAATAGTTGGTTCTCCCCCTGGAATAGGCAACTGCTGCTGCCTGCAGGCTAAATCTGGAGCTTACCCCATTCTTGGAAATGTGTATCTTAGAACAAAATATACCACATAACACAAACGTTCTTGTCTTGAAAGTCCAGTGGACAGTTCCACGGGGCAAAATATCTTCACATTATTTTCCAGTGAGCCTCTGGGATTTATCTCATCTTGTGACACTGGTCCTCAGCACCCACTGCCTACACCACTACCCTTTCCATCTCCTCTTGGCCAGGCTCCTGGAAAGCACGCCTCCTTTGTCTATGACTTTGACAAGTTTACCTTTATGAATAGACTCAATTGGATTATTCTCAAGGCAAACCCCTGTGGTGGCATAAGCTGGAACTCTAGAAGTGATTCCCATTGGCTACACCTTCATTTATCCACAGAAATGTTGGGTGCTTCCTAGGCTAAGCTGATGTGAATCCTGCTGTAGTGAATACAGGAATGGAAATGTCTCTTTGCCATCCTCTCCAGCTTCTTCACATGTACTATATATGAAGAACAGCTATGTATTATAGAGCTGGGAACAGGACTGCTGAGTCCTGCTGATTCTATGTGATTGTTTTGTTTAGTAACTTCTGCAACGGAATAGTCGACTGATTATATCTGCCAAGACAGAGTAATCAGCCCTTAATAATTCTGCATCACTTGGTCTGTCAGATGATCCTGGGCCAGAAGGTTGAAGATTGAATGCTCCAACGTTTTATAGTATAAGGACTGTCCAGGTGCTCAGTGGTCTCTATAATTTGGCTAAGTTTTAGAAGATATGCTTGGTGCTTCCCATAATTTCAGTTAACTCAGTCATTCTGGATTTCTGACGGGTTTGAAGACTTATAGTCTCATAGCCAATCCCAGCTATTTCCTTTGAGAGAAAAGGTTTGAGAGGATGGTTTTCAGCTGACATTCATTCTAAAGCCAAGAAAAAAAGCCAGGTTCAGAATTAAGTCTTCTGGTTAGGAGGGACAGTCTTTTAGTTAGGAGGTTCTGTTTAGTCAACAAAATGATAGACTGGATATTAGGTCTATCTTGTACCTTACTGATACAAGTTGGTATAGTTATGCTCTAATTGTATTCTAAGAAAAAAGTTTTATTTTAACAGGAACAGTGATATGTAGGAGGAGCTAAGGTGGGAGGAGTAAGGAGAGGAAGATAAGGTGTAAGGAGAGGAGAGGAGGAGCTAGGTGACAAGGGGGGTGGGGACACTGAGGTGGATGTTTACGTGTCCCTGCCAGTCAAAGATAGTTGATATATCTAGGTTGGATATTGAGTTACACTTCTGATTGATATTGAGCATTACCAAACTTATAAAGCCTTTGATTAACATTTAAAAAAATAGTATAAAAGCAAAAAGGAGAAGTGGGGGTGGGATAGGGGTTTTCTAGGGAGGGAAAATGGGGAAAGGGGATGGTATCTGAAATGTAAATAAATTATTCAGTAAAGATTTTCACATAAAAAAAGAATAAAAAAAATAAAAGACAAAAGAAACTTCTGCAACATTCTCCATAGCAGCTGACCCATTTTACATTCCACCAGAAGGACTGAGAGTCCCAGTGACTACACACAGCTGTCATTGCTTATTAGTTTCCATCTTCTTCTTTTCCTCTTCTGATTTTGTTTCAGTCAACATTCTAGTGGGTGTGAGTGTCTCCTAGCTCTGCTCTGTATGTCCTATGGTTACTGGTGTTGGATGTCTTTCCATGTGCTTGTTACTATCAGCTTAGCCTCTTTGATCTAACTACGTTCTAAGTTGAGTTGCTGCTTTTGGCCTCCTATTGAGTTCCGAAGTTTTTAATAGATTGTGTCTATTAATTTCTTACCAAACACATGATTTAGATATATTGTCTTCTATTCTATAGGCTGTCCTTTTATTAAGAAAACCCAAATACAGTGCCATGCAACTTTTTTCTCTACAGTTTCTTCTGGGACATGCAAAACACACACACACACACACACACACACACACACACACACACACACACACACATATATAGGCATGGTGGCTTGTCCCTTTCATTCCAGCACATGGGAAGCAGAGGCAGCAGGAACTCGGTGAGTTTGAGAGGCCAGCCTGATCTACACAATGAGTTCCAAGGCAAGGCTACATGGAGAGAGACCCTGTCTCAAAAAACAAACAAACAGAAACAAAAAAATTAAAAATTTAACTAATCAATGTGGTTAAGATGTTGCCATATAAATAATTCTCTGAGTCCTAATATGGTCTTACTAGATCCAAATGAGTTAATAGGTCACATTGCCCACTGTCCTGTATTGTATAGTGCCCCTTTATCACTTCCTCTTTATTCCTTTGTCTTCTTTTAATTCACCCTCTAACTTTATCAACATTGCTTTTCTAAATCCCCTCCTGCCTCCCCCACTCTTCAGTCCCCCACCCCCTACTCCCCACCGCTGCCTGTTGCATTATCTTTTTTTTGTTTTGTTTTGTTTTGTTTTTGTTTTTCAAGACAGGGTTTCTCTGTAGCCCTGGCTGGCTGTCCTGGAACTCACTCGGTAGACCAGGCTGGCCTCGAACTCAGAAATCCGCCTGCCTCTGCCTCCCAAGTGCTGGGATTAAAGGCATGCGCCACCACCGCCCGGCTGTTGCATTATCTTTTTTGTTGTTGTTTTGTTTTTGCTGATTTGCCAGACACAGTATTTGGTTACAAACATCACTAAAAAAAAAAGCGTGTGGGATCCAGGTTCTGCTCTGTTCTCTGCTGTGATGAGCCTGTGAATTCTCTTTTTTATGGTGAGAGTGTTATATTGGTTTGCAACAGTGTAGCTTGGCTCAGGACCTCCTAAATCCACAAGACAACATTTAAACTGCTTGTTTCTCAGCAAGGAAAGTAACAGATAGCAGGTGTTGCCTTTAGAAGCGTTGAGAGCCACATTTCCCAGCAATATGCCAGCTGCGCATGAGCAGATTATCTGCCCAGCTGCCAGAGGCCTACAGAAGGACATCTCCATCAAGGCCCACAAACCATGTGCTAATAATAATCTCTTCCAGTCATATTGCCAGAGAAAATGAGTCTGATTTAACTTAACTCCTCATCCCTGTTTGTGAGAAAGTGTACTCTGTGGACCCCGAAAATCGTTGATGTTTATAAATGATCATTTGGTTTTACACATTTAACGGACTATAAATTAAAATATAAATTATGTGTTATGATCTTAAAGCACCATACACATCTAATACCAACTTTATTTTAGTTCCGCTAGTTTCAACTAATTTTCTGTTTAACCTCTCACTGATAACTTTTCTCATTGCTGCCCCCAAACACCTGGCAAGAAGCTACTTAAAAGTAGGAAGAGTTTGCTCGAACTCTGCCGGTTATAGTAGGAAGGGCATGCGGCAGGAGAGCCACCTCCGTGGGAATACAGGTTGCTTTCTCACAGTTTGGTGGATGGAATGCAAAGAGTGGGGAATCATGATTCTCTACTGTTCTCCTCTTTCCCTTCCTGTTCAATTTCCCAGCCTACAGGATGGTACCAGCCACATTCAGGATGAGTCTTCCGGCTCAGCTAATTCTCTCTGGAAAAGCCTTCGCAGGATACCCAAAGGGTCCCCTCATTAATGCTGGCGGTGTTTCTTGATCCAATTAAGTGGGCAATCAAAATTAACTATCACAAACTTTAAGCATACAGGAAGCATAAATTGGACATGGTAGTCTCTGGCTCTGCCTCTATTGGGATGCTTGTGTGAGCCCCACAAGGAGGTGAACGGATTTGATTAGTGTGCTTGCTTGGCTCCCTCTCTCTCTCTCCCCTATTACCCTCCCCCGTCCTCCAATAATGTTTCCTTGTTGTTATAATAAAAGCGTCTTCTGCCAAAAGACTGCAGTACACCTGGCATCTGTGTCCCCTGACATCCCATCTCTGTCTCCTGTCTCCCCACCTCCTAGGCTCCAGCCATGCAGCCCTTCTCACCTGATTTTATGATCATTGTCACTATTCTCCCTTAACTTTTGTTTTTTGTTTGTGTTTGTTTGTTTGTTTCCACTAGAGTCCACTGCTTTGTGTGATTGGCCCTCTCTCAGCTTCCAGGACTATTAAATAGAACACGTTCCTTTGCTGTCTGCACCAGGAAACACCCACTTTTCTATGTATCTATGTGTCTATGTACCATCTATGTATCTAACTATGTGTGTGTGTATGTATGTATGTATGTATGTATCTATCTACCCACCTACCAACACATAGGAGCACACACACACAGACACATCTATCTATCTATCTATCTATCTATCTATCTATCTATCTATCTATCT
>JANHMN010000006.1:14914994-14930698 GCA_030674055.1 Rhabdomys pumilio | reverse complement strand
TCTATCTATCTATCTATCTATCTATCTATCTATCTATCTATCTATCTCTATATCTATCTATCTATCTATCTATCTATCTATCCATCTATCTATCTGTCATCTATATAGTACATCGATCCTACTGTCCTGTTTCATTCCTTCCCTGTTTCCTTTCATCTTAACTAGGTCACTTTATTATTTTCTCTCAGCCTTCTTCTCTCCTGTAGTTTATTTCTTGCTAAATCTTGATTGGCAGGGGCCATGACAAGCATAAATAAATACTCATGAATTATTAATAGAATAACTAAGAGAGAGAAACTACCATGGAGCTGGTGGTTTTCCACTGTTCCTGGCAGGCTATGTATGCTCTTGCAATAGGCTATGTTTTTGTATAGGGACTCACAGTCCTCTCCCTTGTACTCTGACAACAGCCTGCATGCTGGCCTCTATGGGACACTGAGCAGCAAGCCATCTGCCACCACCAGCTCCTACTGGAGCCCTCTCCCATCCAGTGTGGAATCTTCTAGCAGCCTCAGATTCTTAACATGTTCTTCTACCTGGTCTTAGAGTTTCCAATTAATTTTAACAGTCTTCGAATTCAAATCATTTTCAGAGAGCAGAAGATAGACTTCTTATACTCACGGTTTATTTTCACAGTTGGCTGAGTTCAGGCTCTGGCACTCCTGTCGTCTCTCCTTCATGGTTTCACAGTCTGCTCATGGCTTGTATTCTACTGGGAAGTTCTTTTTTTCACTCCACGTACTCTGTTAAAATGGAGAATTTCAACATGGAAAACAAAGTCATGTCGCTAAATAAATGTACCCACTATCCACTTAGTGAACGTCACATCCAAATGAAAGGTTCCAAAATGTAACCATAAAAATACAGATTCTCTTTGTAGATATATAATAAGATCCAGGTCATGCTGGAGTTGTCTTTCTTATGAACCAAAAGCCTCCCTTTAACTGCTAAATTTCTAGTTTCTATTACCGTCCTCAACTATTTCTTGGATTAGACACTATGGTACTAAGTAATCCCTCTGGAAACAAAGTAATATCTTTTTTTTCTTCAGTTGCTTTTGGTCATTGTGCTTTATTACAGCAACAGAAAAGTACCTGATATAGGAAGTAATAAATAGATTTAGCAGTTTTGGCTTTTGGCATCTGGAAAACCCCAAACCACAACCCATCCCCACCCCCACACTTACCTGAATCCCTAGACTGTGACTCGTTTTAACCTGAAGTTAGTTCCTGGGATTTGCTACCAAAAATTGCACAATTAAAAGCAAAGGAGGTAAACTGTAAAGGAATGTACTCTGTGCTCTGTGAGTGAAAAGGACCAAAACAGGGCAGCGTCACAGGAGAAAGTTCTGGATTTGAAGAAAAGACTTCAGTACTCCTGTGTGCATGGAAGAACAGAAAGGAACTTCTCCACATGCAGAGGATTTTCAAAACAAAAGATTTAATTCCGTTGCATAGAAGGATGAAGAAAGAGGTGAGCAGTTTGAGGATAAAATAAAGAAGGAAATAATTAAATAATTAAACATACAAGGATGAGCTAGGCGTAATAGTCTCGTGCCAAGGGAGGGTCCTTAGGAAGAGGAAAAGCAAGTATCCACTCTTCGGAAATGGCAGGTGAATGTTTGAGACATTAAATTGAAATTGATTTCTCCATAATGTTATATTTTTAATTATCCATGATTACTTCCGTCCTTGGAAAATCCTGCCATTCAAAACACTATTAGTATAGCTATCCTTAATGAAGGGGGAATCAAAAGAGCAGGCATGGTGGGGCACACCTATAATCCAGCACTTGGGAGGCTGAAGAATTGAAGAGAAGGCTCGGCCAGCCTGGGCTACATAGCAAGACTCCATCTCAAAATGAAAAAGAACAACAAAAAAACAGAATTGAAGTCAGCACCACCAGAGTGACAGAAGGAAGGCCAGGATGCCAGGAACAAGGGGACTCATGGAACAACCAATCCACGGAGAGGGAGCAGAGCCCTGAAATCTACAAGATCACAGTGCAATTTCAAAATTTGATGATCGATGCCATGAACTGAGTGTCTGTGTACATTCGTCTGCTGATGGCCTTCTCCCCCCGGTGAACAGTGGAGCTTCGACGCTTCTCGATATAACTGAAGCCCTTAAAAGGAGAGACATAAGAGACTGGGGAAAAGGCTCTGTGACCAGGTAAGAAAGTCTTTCAAGCAAACATGAAGACTTGAACTTAAACCCCAATACCCGTATAAACAGTGACATGAATGTACCTGTAATGCTAATGCTGCAGGTGAGAAACAGAGGCATCGTGGAGGCTAGATTCAGGTTCAGGGAGAGAGCCCAAGTCAAGAGAAGTAAGCGTGAATGGCTTCCATGAAAATACAGGCTCATGTACCTGCACATACTCTGAATATACTATATATACAAAAAATAAAATACACACAGATGCATGAATATACTATATACACAAAAAATAAACCACACACACACACACACACACACACACACACACACACACACACACTGTTCCCCCAAACTCTTTAGTCCTCCCAAATAGTCTTTAGCTTCCCCTTCACCGGTTGCTGTATGTTCCAATAAGCAGAGAGATGCTATATTTACAGCATAGGGAAAGTATGAGAACGGGTCAGTCATCAGCTGTTTGGCCCTTAGATGCTTCTGATCCCACCTTCTGACTCTAGCTTTCTTACGTTTTGACTCTGGTCTGCTTGTGTTATGGACCATCTTTCAATTTTGAAATTGCACTGTGATCTTGTAGATTTCAGGGCTCTGCTCCCTCTCTGTAGATTGGTTGTTCCATGAGTCCCCTTGTTCCTGGCATCCTGGCCTTCCTTCTATCACTCTGGTGGTGCTGACTTCAATTCTGATTTTTTGTTGTTCTATGTAGTCAAGGTTTGAGTCATCATGCAGAGAGAATGGGCTTTGAGACTCATCCAAGGAGAAGGTCACACGGCTCCCTTCCACTGCCCACCTTGGCCATTTGCCTTGTGTAGAGCCTGTGGGATCAGAAAAGCAACCATCTACACCCTCCAGAGCAGCATTTTCAAGCACCAACAGTAAGTCTGAATCTGTTGAGGCTTAAGTGACAATTAACATCTTTGGTCACTCCTGAACAGCATCCTATGTGTAGAGGAAAGGGTGTGAACTTTTTTTAGAGCAGTTGTCGAAACAGAGAACACAATAGGTATGAGGGAGTGTAGAACACAGGCCAGACACGCTGCTGCCCATTCCCATATGGCTCAACTGAAACTTGGATGTGTTTGTCCAGGGCTGTCCATGGCTCATTCACAAGACAGCAGCAGAACTGAGGAGCTGTGACAGACACAGGCAGCTGCCAGTAGGGGACTGCCTTGCCTTCCCTTCCTCATGATGCTAGGATTTTGTCAGGTTTGGACCTGTGCATGTCTCATGGAAGCTGTCCCAGTCCCTGTGAGTTCATATGTGCATCAGTCCTGCTGTGTCTGGAAGACAATGGTTCCTTGGAGTCATTCTCCACCCCTGGCTCTTAGAATCCTTCTGCCTGAATCTCTGAGTTTCAAGGGGATGGGTTGGTTAAAGAGATCTCATTTAAGTCTGAGTACTTCAGTCTTTTACTTTCTGTACATTGTTTACTTAAAGATCTCTTTTCTAGTTACTGTCTACTGTACAAAGCTGCTCTGATGAGGATTGAGTCATGCTCTGATCTATGGTTATAGTAATATGTCAACAGGAGTCACTTTACCGCTATGTTTCTTTAGCAGAGCAATATAGTATTAGGTATTCCTCTAGGCCTACGACCTAGCTTGTGTTATGTTCTTGGTTACTTGAGCAGTGTCAGGTGTGGGTCCCATCTCATGGAATAGACCTTAAATTCATTTCTTTAAAAAAGTCATTGGTTACTCCCATGACATCTGTGCCCCCGTTGCACCGTTATATTTTGCAGGCAGATCTCGGTTGTGGGTTGTAGCATTTGTAACTGAGTTATATTAATGATTATTTTTATCCCCTGGAAGCATACAGAGTACCTTCTGGTACCGTGAACATTAGTCATTAGGGGTAAAGCTTCTAGACAGACACTAGCTTGATTTCTCCATGTTGAGTGACATGTTATGACTTCAGCAATAGGGCTTCACCATTAGGTTATAGAGAGTAACCAATAGTCTTGGAAATATCTGGTAATGTTTGAAGTTGGGAGGATCTATGGGGCCCCTCCAATTAACAATTCCAAAAGATGTAACCCAGTCCTGGCACTGGAGTTTCTGCTTGGTGGCATAAGATATCTGGTTGGCGAATTGATGCCTCTATTATACGGTGACTTCACTTAAATTCTTTTCATATATGTGTGTATTTTAGGAAACCTTTACAATGCTAGTTTTCTATATGGCTTTCCAAAGGGTTATTTATTAATGTCCCATATTCCCTTCCTTACCCTGTACTCCAATACAGAGAATTACTCCTCTGTAATTCTCTTATGTGAGGAGCGGGTACAAAGGCGCAGCCAGCTAAAATGGTGCCTGCAAAGTTTCGAGCACCGCTTCTTGGCAGTTTGTGTGCCACCCTCCTTTCCCTGACAGAGCCATGACCACTGAACTACTGCACTGACTCGCTGCCACACAGAATCGGGCCATTTGACGTCCACCAATGAGGCATGCCCGTGAGGCAGGTTCTGAATAGGACAGGCAGGGGGATAAAAGGACGACAGTTAAGGGAATCAGGGCTTCCAGGGAAAAGATTGAAAAGGGTTCCTGAATAAACTGTGTTGAGAAGAACTCCGAGTTGCGTCGTTCCTGTCTGCTGGTCAGATAGAGAAGTGACACTCTGATTTTAGTTTTCCCCTTTATCTCTTCATAACACTATTCTCTATTTATCCTTCTTTGGAAGATTCCCATCCCCTAATACACAGGTCCCATTACAAATGACCTAAACCATGTGGTTATTCATAGCAAAATGCATGCATCTAAAGCATAAGAGAAATTACACAGTATTTGTGGCATTGGATGTGATTATCTCACTCAGAATGATTACTTCTAGCTTTATCCATTTACCTGAAGTATCACCATCCCAGATTTGAAGTTGTATTACAAATCTATAGTAATAAAAACGGCAGGGCATTTATATAAGAATAAACATGTTGACCAATGAAACAAAATTGAAGACCCAGACATAATTCCACACACCTATAGACACCTAACTTCAGACAAAGAGGCTAAAAATACATACTGAAGAAGAATCAATATCTTCATCTGGTTAAAACCAGATGGCTGAACGTAGAAAAATAGCTTCACATCTATCACATGCACATATCTAACTCCAAATGGATCAAAGACCCCAACATAAGACCAGATTACCTGAATCCAATAGAAGGGTCTGGCATAGGAAGGGGACTTTCTGAACAGAATACCTGTAGCACAGGCACTAGAACTAATAATAAGTAACACTTATTATTAGTTATTATTATTTCCCATGAAGCTGGAAAGCTTCTGTATAGCAGGGGACATTATCATTTGAGCAAAGCAGCAGAAGGGGATAGAGGGTCAGGGAGGAGCTGCTTGAGGGGGGACTGGGAGGAGGGGGGGGTTGATCGAGATGTAAAGTGAATAACTTAATAAATTAATGGAAAACCCAAAGCAAAACAAAAGAATGGAAAATATCTTTGTCAATTATACATCTATATATGGTTAGTATCTAGAATAAATAGAGAACTAAAATATAGAGTATCAAGAAATTAATCTATTTTTTTAAATGAGGTATAAAACTAAATTGTTCTCAAAAAAATAAAGTACAAATAGCTGAAAAATGCTTTTAAAATCATTCAACATCTCCTTGGCCATGAAAGAAATGCAAAGTAAAACTACTTAAGATTTCATCTTACCCTGGGTAGGACAATCAAGATCAATAAGACAAATGACAGCACGTGCTGCCAAGGATGCTGAGAAAAGGCAACACTTGTCCACTGCTGGTAAGAGTGCCAACTTATACAGATACTATGGAAATCTGTGTGGTGGTTCCTCAGTAAGCTGAGAATAGACCTACCTCAAGTTCCAGCTATATCACTATTGAGTGGTCACTCAACAAACTTCTGCCACGGATGCAGTTACATGCTCACTGTTGCTCTATTCCTAAACAACCAAGATATCCATCAACTGATGAATGGATAATGGAAATATGATATGTTTATACAGAGAAATATTATTCACATGGTAAGAAAAATGAAACTATGAAATTTTCAGCAAATGGAGGGATACTGATTTATTGAACAGTGCAGTTGAGCAAAGGGTGCCCATCATGTCTAACCAGGAAAGACAACTTGGAACTTGGGCAATTTCAATGCTCAAATCTCAAAGTCTTTTAAAAAGCAATCTAGCTCAGAGACCACGCAAATGCTTTCCCATGTAAAGACAAATGTTTAAAAGCAACATTTAAACCAATGCCATGTTAGAAAAAAGTTCAAAAACTCTATACATCAGTAATATATGGTATACCAAAATCTCAAACAACACTTAGAAGTGCCTCCATTTCTCATTTGTCTGATACCATCTTCTTTACCAAACAAAATCTCTGAAATATTCCTTGTAAACAAAAAGGGTAGCTTTATTAAAAATCTCTAATTTATTTATTTATTTATTTATTTATTCATTCATTCATTCATTTTTACATAGAAAACACCAATGGCGTGTGCTTATAAAATGTGTGCAATCGCACAAAACAGAAACATGCCCGGGCTATCCTGTGCAAGAATTAAGTAAGATTACAACAGATTTTTACCTCCCTACGTGACAGAATTCTCTCCGCTTTTCAGGCTGCTTCACCTGAAATTCTAATCACCCTTTCCATTTGTTATTTTCTTTCCCCTCAACATAGGTTCTGCGTCTGGTTTTCCCTATGTTCTTTACTTCTCGCCTGTTTGTAAAGTCACCGTGAGGCCATAAGTGGGAATCAGTGAGGGAGCCCTTCATCTGTTGTTTTTATATTAGATGTTGCAGAAAATACATGCCAGGCATCAACAATCTGCAACTGCCTCAAATGTGAAGAAACTGGTTTAAAAATAACTTCAGAACTTTGAGATTTACAAAACATTCTACACATAATTTATCCCACATACCGAACTTAACCAATTATAAACTATTGATTCTGACTTCACAGAATGTCCACTCTAGGGTCATGTGTCTTTCCAAGGTGCTGTGAAAACCCCAGCGTTCCTCTTCTTGCTTTAGAAGCCTGTGTCTACCACACTTAAGAATCTTTTCTCAGCTGGTGCTAGTCACAGCATCAGAAGTGGCAGAAACAGCTTAGTGCCAACCTGCTAAGTTCTTGCATGTTTCTTACCCCATCCATCCCCAAGAGGACCTCATTATTATCTGTTTTTATAACTATGGAGAATGAGTTTAGATAGAGCAAGTGGCTGTTTAGGAAATTAACTGATTACAAAGTTTGGGTTCAAATCTATTTCTTCTAACTCTCAGATCACGATCTTGTGAGCAAAACAAAGAGGGTCAGAGTATAAACAGATAAGTGAAGTTGAGGTTAGCCGTGCGAGAAAACAATTCTTAGAGTGAGTCCAGTCCTGGTATTTACACAGTTGAAGTTTTTGAAAAGTCAGGGTGCAGGAGGGACTCAAAGGTGCAAAGAAAGAGACGGACTTTAACAATAGAAATACCAGGAAATGCAATGAAGCATGAGACCAGACATATGACAGGGAACCAGCAGTGTGTGTGTGAGAAGTTAAAGAAAATCATAGCAAATGGCCAATCTTGAGAGTCAGGGTGTTTTGTTTGGTTGGTTGGTTGGTTGCTTGGTTGGTTGCTTGGTTGGTTGGCTGGTTGGTTGGCTGCTTGCTTGCTTGCTTGCTTACTTGCTTGCTTACTTGCTTGCTTGCTTGCTTGCTTGCATGTTTAGTTGGTTCATCGGGTTTTTCTCATTGCTGTGACAAAACCTCAACCACACACAAGTAATGGAAAGAATGACTCATCTGGGCTCATGGTTCAAAGAGGGAAACAATCCATCATAGTGAAGAAGGTAACCTGTGAGCAGGATTTGACTGGTCATATTGCATCTGAAGCCAGGGGCAGGGAGAGATGAATGCTGTTGCTTAGCTTGGCTCCTCTTGTCATCCAGTCTGGGATCCCAGCACACAGGATGCTACCAGCTACATTCAGGATGGATCATCTCTCCTCAGTTAAGCCACTGTGGAAACATTAGCATATACATTCCCAGGGGTGTGTCTTCCGGGTGATTCCAAAGCCAGACAGGTTGACAATGGTCAATACCTATTAACCAGCTGAGACCAAGTAAGTGACAAGAGCAGAGAGGTTAAGAGGTGGAAAAGATGGAAAAGTTGGTCCTCAGGAGGAAACAGTGGCAGTGGGACAATAGATGAGGCAATTAAAAACCCAGAAGCTAACTCCTCCCACGTCACGGTCCTACTTCCAGTCAACTCCCCAGCTAATTACTTAGAGTGAGCTGCAATGTATTGAGTAAACCCAAACACCCAGAGTAAGATGGAGATGCATTTGTCATTACCCAAGGCGACTGGGATGAATCGTGACTCTATATATGACGTAACCCCAGCTGTGGAAATTCAGCCAAGTCTTCGTTCATAAGAGAGAACAGTATTTCCCGCAGAGCTATGGACTTGTCACTTAACATATACCTGTGTGATACTTGGAAATATGTGGACATCACTGATGTCTAAAATAATCTATGCTAATTCTAATTCTTATCTTAAGCTATCAGTGCATAGCTGTTAATGGAAAGGAAAGATGACAAGGATAATCACAGCACTTAACAGCCAAATGCACTGAGAAATACCCCCGTGCTAGATCATGCTCTGTACATGACTACACGCTGGTGGGTACAGAAACATACCCCAGGCTTATATGGCTTCCAACATAATCCAGCAAGGCTCTGCTCCCACAACAGAAGAGGTCCTGAGGGAGCCAGCTCAGATGCAGATCCAGAGAGAGCTGACTTGACAGGGAATAGCTAGATGTTCACATGAAATGCCCAGCAATATCTGTAAGTCCTCAGGGATGAGTGACACAAGCCATCTCTTTCTCCTTGAAACCATTCCTGTCAGCCTGGCTTCCTGTTCTGCGAGGCCGCCCAGGCACAGGAGAGCAGCTTACAAACCAACAATGTTTCTGTGTTTGTGTCCTTCTGGTCCTTTCTCGTTCCGTCATTGCTGCCTGATATTGCTACAGAGTCAGAGCAGTGAGCAGGCAGAGAGCTCAGCAGAAGACAGGAGCCCTGCTGCATTCACGGTTCTCAGCCATGATTAGGACTCTGGGAGGCATTGTTACAGTTAAGGGAGGACATGGGTACCCAGTTCCATCTCGGTCCGATTTAGGGTTCACATAGCTCATCGTGCACCGTCGCCAGGGAGCTGCAGGCACCACACAGATACAACAGTTAGGAATGTCCTGCTCAGTAGCAGTCTTGAATCTCCATACATGGAATCAAAATGTATCTATAATGTACATGTAAGCATTCCTCTTTGTATATAATTGTTGACCTTGATTTTGAATCACTGGACCTAAATGTATCTCAGCTTTGTTTCTGATCAAAATATGTTTTTTGCAGGATTGCACATATGACCCACCATCACCAGGCAGTAGTTTCTAATTTCACTCAATCAATATGGTTTCAACTTTTATAAAGGTAGAGCCCATTCTTGTGGTTTAATATTATGAATAAGAAGATTCTTTCTTGGGCTGGTAAGAGAGCTCAGCAGGTAAAGGCATTTGCAGCCAAGCCCAATGTTTTACTTCTCTCTGAAATGGGTGGCAGAAAGATAGCATTCTTTTGAAAGCCTTACATGAGCCAGGCCAGGTGGAATCGATCACATGTGCAGTCTCAGCCCTTGGGAGATAGAGGCAGAAGAATTAGGAGTTCAAAGCTAGCCTGGGCAACACAAGATTCTGTCTCAAAACTAAACTAAAATAAACTAAAATAAATCAAACCTACAACTACAGTAAGAGAGAACACTAGAAGGAACTTTCAAGTCTTATTTTTTCTGCTACATTGCATGTTCTTAGATAAGACATGGCAGCTTCCTCCCTTGGTCTTTGATCTCTCGTTTGTAAAAATGAAGAGATGGAGTGTACCCTCCCTCCCCACCTGGCTCTACTGTTTGGGGAGTCTGTTTGCTAAAGCCACGCCCCTCAGATTATTGAAGTATAAATGTGCATGTTTCTCATAGTCCTCAGATATTCTCCAGAAAAGGAGCACAGCTTGGGGGAAACAACACAAGCCACGATTCTCTCATCAGAACTTTGTTTTTGCAGAAACGTTGCCATGTGTGTCTCTTGGGTGAACAATTTATTTCTGGAATTAGATTTGATTCTAGTGACATGAAGCATCCCTCCCAAGTGATAAAACACAGATGTCTTCGTCACAGTTTCAGTGATATGCAGCTACGTTGGAAGCGGCTCTGATGACCTGGCACTGACAAGGTGTCATTCTAAACAGCCAGATACGTTTCCAAAGCAACGAGAAACACCTCTGCTTTGTACACCACAGGTGTATTTTGTGGAACACACATACACACACACTGCACACAAACACATGCGCATAGATACACATAAGAAAATGGAAATAAACATACTAGGTAAAACTTTAAAACTCAAGAATGAAAATATTTTATGCCTCATATATTTTGAAGATATTTGAAAGAAAGTCAATTCTTTGGTTGAGGTTGCAGTTTTTATTTGACACGAGATCTCATTCTGTAGCTCTGCCTGACCAGAAACTCATAACATAGGTCAGAATGGCCTCAGACATAGTGATCCTTCTGGCTCTGCCTCTCATGTGTTGAGATTGCAAGTATGTCCCACCATCACCAGGCAGTAGCTTCTAATTTCACTCAATCAATATGGTTTCAACTTTTATAAAGGTAGAGCCCGTTCTTGTGGTTTGAATATCATGGATAAGAAGATTCTTTCTTGGGTTGGCAAGAGAGCTCAGCAGATAAAGGCACGTGATGACCCCACAGGAACACCAAGCTAGGCAACTATAACATATATGCAGAGAACCTAGATCAGACCCACGCAGGGTCCATGATTGTCATTTCAGTCTCTGTGAACCCCTGTGAGCTCTGCTTAGTTGATTGTATGGGCAGTGTTCTCAGGGTGTCCTTGACCCCTCTGGCTCCTACAATCCTTTCTCTCCATCTTCTGTGAAGTTACCCCGACTCTGCCTCATGTTTGGCTGTCTCAGATCTCTTTATATCTAGGCCACCACTGGAAAGTGCTGTCCACTCTGAGGGAGTGTGTGCAAGCCCCTCAGTTAATTCTTCCAGTAAATAGCCTCACAGATCTACCTAGAGGAGGGCCTCTTAGTTGGTCCCAGATCCAGGTATGTTGACAATCAAGATTAACCATAGCAACAGGGAAACTACAGTTTCTAGAAATATGTTTAATATATAAGAAATAACATTCTTAGAAACGTCAGACAAACTATTTGAGACAGCAAATTTATATCCGAATAAACACAACTATGCAGCCAAATATCATTTTCTAAAATGAGGTTTCCCTTGGTGGTCTTTGGAGTTCATGATGGATTCTCTGTGCAGAGCTACCCAGCAGCCCCTGGGACTCTCAGTCAATAGTCAGATCTTTCTCAATTTGCTTCTTGGCTGTAGGTATAAGGAAAAGCCCTTCCTTTTGGTAGGAATGAATAGAAGCGAATGGGATCCCTAAGATCCCACGCCCTCCTTATTCCCAACCCTTCCACTGGTACAGTGATGCTTCTAAAGTTGAGACATCACAGGACTGACAATGGTTCCACCAAAGTATGGGAGTGAGAAAGCCGGGGGTATGCACTGTTGACATGAGCATGGCCATGTCAAAGGACCAATGCCCCAGGCCCTTGGGAGTAGCAATGCCTTCCTCAGACCAGGCTCTAAATGATGGAAAAAGCTTCTAATCCAGGTGCTGATGTTGACCAGTGACTGACTAGTGTGTGCAAAACCTAGCAACTGTAGCTTCCTCCTCTCAGATTTTCCAACCTGAGACCCCTTGCCTACAGAGACCTCCTATGGAGACTAGCTAACTCCTCCACTGTGCTGTACAGAACAAACACACTGAGATTCCAGTTTGCTAAAGAGCCATGTGCTCCATTGGAGTGCACGTGACACCACCCAACCCTAGCTTTTCCACACACTTGTCCTCCTCTCTGTTATTTCCCTACTTCCCCTAGTCAAGTTTCCAAAACCAAGCCGTGCAGTGTGTGGCACAAAAGGAAGGGTATATGTGTGGAAAACCAGGTCAGAACCAAACAAAACAATAACAAAAACAGTTCTCCAGCTTTCCCACTTTTCTCCTGACAGCTACACACAAACCTGTAGTCTCCTACAGTCCATCCGACACAAAAGCAACATACAGCGGCCATTAAAGGAGAAAGGAACAACACAAACCTTCCAGGAAAGAAAGAGAGGGGAAGCAGGGCCACATGTAAGTTACAGCCAAAAAAAAAAAAAAAAAAAAATCCTACAGGTCCTTGTAAGAAAAGGCTGGTATTTTCCTAAACACTAAGTTGTCCATGTATTTAAATACTAGAAACATGCATTTGCCAGAGAACAAAAAAGGCCAGATGAAGGTCATGATCTCACTGGAAGAGAAGACTGTATCAAGGCTACAGTTGTGATAGGCTAAGACATTGTTATAGAATCTACCTAATGATGTCATCACAAGCCACAAGCTGACATGAGCTCACACAGAAGCCAGTATCTTCACCTCATGCACACATGTTTAACATCTCACCAGTGTTTGTGAGCTGGAGAATAAAGCCTTTGTGCTTGCAACAAAAGGATCATACTGCTTCCTGCATACAACGCCCACTTCTGTGCAGCCAGACCCTTCAGCCCCGGAGCTTGTAACAAGCCATTTGCCCACAGATGAAAAGGGACTCTGCCATTCCATCACTGGGAAAGAATGCAATTCCAGCATTGTAAGGGTAAATAAAATAGTAACCCTCATGTTATAAATTATGCATCTTTTATCTGAGAAGACAATACATAAAGCATCTTTCATCCCCATGAATTCCCAAGCAGTTAGCAATTCATATGGGCACATGGAGAATCACATGACCCTGACCGGCAGTCTGCTCTGAGATGCTACAGTACTTTGTCAAGCGTGCACACAACCCTTACTGGAAGACAAGAAGGGCAGAAATCCTACATGAGGGACCGACATCTGAGGGCTTAGAACAGAGGTGCTAGTAATCTGACTGAAATTCACTGAGAATCCAAGTTTTTGTTGTTTGAGTTCCAAAGGAAGCTACTTTTACTGTTGTTCACATGAATAGGGGTACACACACCCCTTCAAATTCATGGCTTCCATTTTTTTCTCTCTGAGATTGCAATACTCTTTCTTTCATTTGTTCTTTCTTTACATCTTTGAAACAGGGTTCCACTATGCAATCCAGGCTACCCTCAGTCTGTCCGTCTTCCTACCATAGCTGCTAAGTGCTGACATGATAACACGCATTGCCAATAAACACTTTTGGAGCCAATCTTCGGTCACATCATTCTTCCTTTGAAAAACCTTCTCGTTTTCATCTGTCTAGCATGAAGCTCAAACTCCCCAGCATCAGATGAAATTCCTCCACCTCATACCCTTTGGCTGTGAAAGAGCCTCCAGGAGCTATTTCTCCACCCCAAGCAGCTCTTCAAAGACATCTTCTCCCTGAGGCAGTGATCAGAAATTTTGATTGATGGGGCTGGAGGGATGGCCCAGTGGTAAGAACACTTGCTGCTCTTATGTCTATAAGAACCAGGCTTGGTTCCTAGCACCCACCTGGTGACTCCCTCCTGTTCCAGGGGACCTGATGCCCTCTTCAGGCCACTATATACATCAGGTATTTACATGGTGCGCAAATGTACACGCAAACAAAACACTCACATAAAAATTAATAAGAACATAGTTGAAACATAATTTGATTCAAGTGGCTAATACCTTATGTGTTAGCACTGAAAAGGAAGTACATAATATTTATCTATACCACTCTAATATTGACTGTATTGAGTTATGGGGAGATTACAAATTCACACTGCTCAAAGAGGCAAAGTCTTGCTGACTCCAGAGGAGTTATTCTCAGCTGGGAGAAGATTAGGATTCTAGTTAAGAGGACTGGAGAGATGGCTCAGTGGTTAAAAGCAGTGACTGTTCTTCTAAAGGTCCCAAGTTCAATTCCCAGCCACCACATGGTAGCTCACAACCATCTGTAATGGGATCTGATGCCCTTTTTTGGCGTGTCTGAAAAGAGCAACAGTGTACTCACATACATAAAATAAATAAAGAAATCTTTAAAAAAAAAGATTTAGGTTACAGACAAAGGAAAATATTTTTCACTCTTTAAATTTAGAATGTATTAGTAGTATATGCAGAACAGGAGTGAGCTGCAACAATCCAAGTAAGGCCTACGGTGGCTCACTTCAAGATGCAACAGCACTGGGCCAACATCCATATCTTTAACCTTCCTTGATAAATAAGATAATGCTCTTTTATAGAAATAGATCATCGCTGGTCATAGTTAGACCTTGGAGTTAGTGATAACCAAATAGGGAAAAAAAAAATCACCTACTAACTTAATTTTTTGAAACAGGGGACTCACTAAAATCTTGGATGGCCTGGAACTTAACAAGTTCTGGAACTTAACAAATGCAGACTCATTGTATTTTAAGACTTTTTACATTTTTATTTGATGAGCATGGGTGTCTTGCCTGCATTTATGTATATGCATCACATACTTGCAGTGCCAAAGATAGCCAGAAGAGGGTGCCAGATCCTCCCAGAACTAGAGTTACAGAGATTTGTAAACTAGTGGGTACTGGAAACCTAACCTTCATCTTCTAGAAGATCAGCAAGTGCTCTTAACCTCTGAGCCATCTGTCTCCTCAGCCCACATCTTATTATCCCTACAGCAGTGTTTACAGGTTTCTTAGGATATATTTTCAAATTCATACACGATGCTGAAATCCTCTCAAACATGTATCAAGGACATCATGTTAGATTGGCTCTAAAGAAGTTTCTTGAAAGTGTCCTTTCTCCAGTCACATGCTCTGTCTGTGTGATGAGTTCATGTATTTGGGGCTGGTTGGTTGGCTGGGTTTGACATCTTTAAAGGGGTTTTGAACATGAACTCAGCAGGGTTTCACTGTGACCATGCACATCTTCAGGAAGCAAGCTGCCTCTGAGTCTCCATTTCCTGCAAGTGGTGACATTGTCAGCTTCGTAGGGGTCCTTATGCTGACACACCCAAATGCATACCTAGACTGATGATTGGTGCAGGACCTAGAGATGGCTAAAAAGATGAGCATTCAGGAAAGGACAGAGAAGGGTGAATTGTTTGCAGTCCCGGTTTCTGAACTCACTGAAGACCTCAGGAGAGAGTAGGTGTTCAATAAATAGTTGGCAAATGAGTGTTGAAAGGACACCTATAAATCTTTCTTTCCTCACATTGAGTCCAACATATAAAGCCGAATGATAGCCCTTAGGCTAGGAAGGTTGGCGGGCATGCTCTCCCAAAGTCTCCCCATTCCAGGTGGTGAGGAAGCCTCTTGGCTGCCTCTGCTTCAACCTCAAGGCCTCTTGTTCATCTTTTCTTCACTCCAGACAGATGCAGATCATATGGATATGCCCAGAGAGACTTGGGTGTGAAGAAGACCTGGATGGGGAAAGGCTGGTCAGTTCTCAATACTTACCCTTCCCTGAAACTACCTCATTAACAGTC
>JANHMN010000006.1:14891891-14914984 GCA_030674055.1 Rhabdomys pumilio | reverse complement strand
TCAGTTCTCAATACTTACCCTTCCCTGAAACTACCTCATTAACAGTCTCTGGAAGCTGCAGATGCTTAAATCGTATACCCATCTTAGTTCTGGTCTAGAGCTATGATAATGCACAACCCGTTCTGTTAGACATGGTAGCCCCGTGTTGTGTGTGTACCTTCAGCTCTCATGGTCATGGGCAATGAAAGGCAGAACCCTACAAGTGTGCCAATTGGCCAAAGCTATTATGGCTCACAAAAGACAAAGCAGCAGTAGCTTAGAGTAAGGCAGAACCCGATACCTCTGATGTTATTTGGGACCAAGATTTGGGATTCAAGATCCTTCAGATACGTTGTTTAGGAAAGGCAGACTCTAAGTGAAAGCCGTGTGCGAGAGACCATGGTGACCCATGGTCTGTGTAAAATAGAACTGCAGAGAAAAGAAGCCTTTAGAGTCTCTGACAAGGTTGAAGGAAGTGCTGTGAGCTGTGACTGGACCTTGTGTGCTTTCAAACTATCAATGGCCCTGTCCAAACTCATGCTTACACTTTGAGAATTATGATACTTTCCACGAATATAAAAATGGACTCCATACATTTGTCTAAGGCATTTTAAAAATTATGACCTTGGGACTAGGAAGACTAGTTCAGTGGGTAGAGGCTTGCCACCCAGTGTGAGGTCTTGTATACAGACCCCCCAGCACCCAGTTGAGACCAGAGACTGTTGTGTGACTAATTCCTGTGTTCCCGGCTAGAAGTGGGAGGTAGAGACAGAATTTTTAGAAGCCTGTGTATCGACTCACCTGATATACACAGAGCTGAAAAATAAGACACCTTGTCTCAAACAGGGTGAAGATGGTCCCCTGGCACTAACACATCCACACTGCACAAGCACACCCGCCCACAAAGATCGGGAGAGAAAATCAAATATAACTTTGTACGGTCAGGATATCAATATATGTGGATATCATTGTAATTATAAACAACGTTAATAAGCATAAATGTGCAGACATCAATATAAGCAATATAAATATGAACAGGAACACAAACGTATAGGAATACAAATATATTATAAATCGTGAGTTTGTAGACGTGCAGAACAGATGTCACTCTCCATTTTACATCTGTGGGGTCGCAGGTAATCAGAGAAGCTCCTCACAGCACAGGCAGCTGAGGCAGACCCGCCTGCCACTCCAGGCCAACCCCAGCATGCTTCCACTTGCCACAGGGATGAGCATTGGCTGCCCTGCCAGGTGCCCTGAAACTAACTCCCTCCGCTTAGCTTTGCCATGGCCCCAGGCTGTGCCCACACCTCTCCAAGCCCAGCTGCAGGCCTTCTAAAAGCACCCAGAGGCCCTTAGTGTTACCTGGCAACGGGCACACCTGTGAGTTAGGTCAGCCAGGCAATGCTAACCTGTGTGTTGGGGCTTGTGGTTCCCAGGTGCCCTCCCAGGCTCGCTCATTACTGCTCACTCTTTTGGCCCAGAGAGGAGAACAGAGGTGATTGTTTTCTCTGTGTTTCCTAGAAACAACAGACGCACTGATTAGTTATCCACTGAGAGTCCCAGAAGGGCAAGGTGCACAGCGTAGCATTAACCTGTGCATGTACCTCTTAAGGAAGTACTTTAAGTTTTCTTTGAAGAGGCCTCTGATAGCAGGCCAGACGCTGAACTTACGGAACCCAAATAGCTCCAAACCGTTCATAGCGAACACTAACAGATTAGTTTAACAAGAAATAAAATACGGGCTGGAGAGATGGCTCCGCAGTTAAGGGTATATACTGCTCTTGTAGAGGACCTAAGTTTAAGGTCTGCCACCTCTGCTGAGAGGCTCACAATCCCCCCTCACCCCGTAACAGAGAATCCCATGCTTTCTCCTAGCTTACACACACACACACACACACAATGTAAGAAAATACAATCTTTGAAAAACCAGAAAAATATACAGTAAATATACTTCGTTCTCTCTCCATCCCCAATCTCTGTTCTTCTCCAGTTCCTCCTCCCTACCTGTGCTGTCAAGAATCCCAGAAGAGTGACCGGATGGCCTTGGGTCTGGGCTCTCTGAGTGCATCATTGAGTAGCACTGGGTTTTGAGGACCTGCAGTCCTCTATGTAATCAGAATTCTTGTGTCTAGCAGCAAGCCTGGCTGTGATATCACTCTCTGTCTGCAGACCTTCCTTCTCTCAGACACCATTTTATGGAAGCTGCTGAACTTTGGGAACCCCGCAGAAGAATACTGCTGCCGTACACTTCCGCTCTCCCACTGCCTGGAAGGAAGCCTATCTGAGCAAGGAAGGACTGGCTGGAGAGCTGGCTGGGCAGTTAAGAAGCTCTCTACTCATGCCGAAAACCTGGGTTTGGTTCCCAGTGCTTGTCTCAGGCACTCGAACTCGGATCCCAGAAAATCCAAAGCCACTTCTGACCTCCAAGAGTGCCTGTATAACACGCGGTGCAGATGCAGACAAGTAAGCTCCTGCACGTACATGTACATAAAAATAAATCAACTTTGTGTAAAAAGATCCAAACACTAGTAGCTCCTGTCCTAGTCGTGTCAATTTCTTACATTTGTGGCCCTTGCTCAAGCCTTTTATTGTTACAATTTGCCCACCTCCCAGGGTCTGCTTTGCAGTAAATCTATTCCTACCTCCAGGTGGAGTCTCCTGTGAGAACTACCCCTTAGCTATGTCCAGAGCATAATAACTAGGGTTCAAGGTGACAGTCCTTCAACTTTTCTCAGGTTCCTTCTAACAAACTCAGATGGTTCCTTGTAGTTGAGAAATCTGGTAGCCTGCTATTGCTGATTTCCCTAGCATGGTACTTTGATTTTTAGATGTACGATGGAATGCCAAGCGAACTGTTTTTTAAACAGTCGAAATCTTTTTCCTTTAAGGGTGTTTTATAATTTGTTTTGTTTCCCAACACAGATTTATAAACCCGTTTCTCACATTCTCACTTACGGGGGTGGGGGAGGGGCATTTCCAGCTCTCAGTCTATTTTTTCTTTTTGCTGATAGGGTTGATTTGATTTTTCTCTTTCCTTGTTTGAATAAGAAACATTTACATCTTTTACTTGATATATACATGGAGGCGTTAGCGGTGCCCAGAGTGAATGTATGGCACAGTTTACTGCAACGTTCCTGATAGGGTGGGAAAGAGCGCAAGACTTGGGGGGGGGGCAAAGTACAAACAGTCAAAAGCGATTACCACTCCAACGGGTTCTAAAGCAGCTCAGTGTGAAACCAACCAGAAAATGATCAGCCTACAACCATAACTAGAAAGCACTAAAAAAGACAAAAGCTATCCAGCATTGTGGGGGGGGGGGAATCCATAAATAAAATGCACCCCAAAAGCATTTGCTGGTAAAAGTATTTAGTGTAGCAATAAAAGAGAGTACTTGGTGTCTTCAGATTAAGTGTTTTTTTTTTTTTTTTTATGGAATCTGTACAATTAAACACTATATAAGAACTGGAGTCTGTGTCTACACCTAATTGAACACAGAATCAGGGAGATGCAGGATCGAAAGAGTGAATTACTTTATACTTTACAAAGAACTGTGCAGTCATCCTCTATAACCTCACAATGCTCCTTTGAGAAAGGTATTGCTGCTAAGATTTACAGACCAGAAACGGATCAAGAGAAGTCCTATGACAACCAGGAGATACAAGGTTATAAAGGCTGGGTTTAATTTCATGTCTTCTGCTTCCAAATCAAGGACTCTTTCCCTTCTATTATGGTTTGTTTCTCAGAAAACGTACAAGTTCTTTAAACACCTGCAAGTAGGAAGTTATTTGACTGTATGGTGATTAGCCATGGGAATGTGGAAAGTACAGGTCTAAGGAGTTTCATTGTCTCAATGAATGTTGTATAGCAATTTCTTCTGAGTTGTAACATTCCAGCCTAGATGGAAGCTCACTAAGACTGGGAAGTAAACGACTCAAAAGTCTCAGGAAGTACCTGAAACTTCCAAGATACTCAACAGTCCTCCTTCTCCAAAGTTATAAAAGAAGTAAGGGCTTCCAGAGAGGAGACTTTGACCTGTTGGGTTGCATACAAGAAACATAACTAACCTAAAGGAAAATGGTTTCAAATCTACCCAAATTTGTCCTTCACTATGAGACACAAAGCATTCTTGAGTTCCTTCCTAAGTTTCTTTGTCACGTAGCTTATCATAGCAGTAACAAAAAGGGACATATACACCTCTATAACAACTCTGGGTTGACTTATGAACTCCAGTGTAGTCTTCATAGTCATAGTCTACGGCTTAGTTATGTAAAAATTGTAGTGGTTTAAATATACTTAACCCAGGAAGTGGCACTTAGGAGCTGTGACCTTGTTGGAGTAGGTGTGTCACTGTGGGTGTGGGCTTTAAGACCCTTATCATAGCTGACTGCAAGACAGTAGTCTTCTCCTGTTTGGCTTTGGAACAATGTGTAGAACTCGTATCTCCTCCAGGGCCATGCCACGCTGCCATGCTCTTGCCTTAATGATAATGGACTGAACCTCTGAACCTGTATGTTAGCCCCAATTAAATGTTGTCCTTTATAAGAGTTGCCTTGGTCATGGTGTCTGTTCACAGCAATGGAAATCCTAAGATATAAATATAGAATTTTTATACATTTATATGCTTTTTATCAATTTCCCTCTTTATATCACAAACTCTTTGAAGAGAGAAAATATGTACTAATTCATTCTGCACTCTTTACAAGACAATACAAGTCCTGGTACCTGCTTGTTGGGTCCATGAAAAAAAAAATAAGTGTGTATTTTGCTTGGAAGCCACTGAATATCTGAGACACAATGCTTATCAAGGTACAGACTCCATGGGACATGGGTGACAGAACAAGGACCTTCCACTCCCTCTTCTAATCCCCTCAGAAGAATGGCTGAGGATGAATAATTCAGGAAGGGTTTGAATCTGTGTGTTGAGTGATGGAGAAATTTTACTTTGTATTTGTTTTGCTTTGGTCTTGTTTCGGGGTTTTAACGAGTTGTGGTTTTAGGCGCTCTCAAAGCTCCATGTTAACATGGTTAACTGGGTATATGGGCCATTTGACTGTCACCCTTCATGCTTAAAGTGCAAACCATCCTGGAAGTCACTCTCCTGAAATCTGAAATATGCTGATTTACAGATACATAATTTTTTTTCAGAACTGTGCTTGAGAGAAAGAGAGAGAGAGAGAGAGAGAGAGAGAGAGAGAGAGAGAACTGATATTTTTGCTAAAGAAAGGAAATGAAGGAGAAATTTGTTCTAGTTTTGGCAACTGGAAGAGCGTGGGTGTGCACATCTGTTCACAGGGCAAAGAGCAGCACCAGTGAAGGGCTAGGCAGCCTGCGGAGACAGAGAAGGAGGGAGGGTTGGCCTTTCTTTGTTTTTGTTTTCTGTTTTGTTTTGTTGTATGGTGTTTCTGCTTCCCTGCATTCAGCCAGCCTTCCTTACCTGTGGCTGCTCTTTTTCTGAGAATTGGTGCATATTTAACTGCTATAGATTTTGGCTTCTGGATGTAGCCTTTATCCCACGAAACAGACATTCATTCACAGTTCAGCCCTTGGACCAATTAGAACTTGCGGATACAGAAAGTACTCTTCTGAGGACATGTGGCACAAACACGTGGGATAGCTCCAGAGTGCACTCGGTGTGAGGGATCGGTGAGCCTAGTGGTTTTAGGCATTGAGAAGAACTACTTTCCTGTTTTATCTGTGTATACAGGCAATGCCTTCTTAATGGTGGGGGGAAGGGGGTCTTCAAACTTCTCTGTGCTTCAGAAGCATCTCAGTGTTCAGAACACTTCCTGACTATAGCTTCAAAATCTGCCCCTGACATAGACTAATTTTTTCTCATTGTCATACTTGCCTTAACGAAAATTACCGATTTGGTTAATGGGCTGGAAGCTGTGGTCCATTTTAGTTTTCTTATCACTGGTTCTTTGGATGCACAATGCTTCCACAGCATCTGAATACATGAGAAATGGTATCCACATGGGGGATTTTAAAATACTGAGAGAAATGAAAAGGAGATGGGTCTTCCCATAGCCCTGGCATTTAGAAGGAGCCATTTATTTTAAAAGTGCTTGCACGCACAGGAGTACCCTTCACCTTCACATTTAGTTGCTTAGTCGGTGGACTTATAAGGCAGGCTTTGTGTTTGGCATTAGGAAGAGAGTCTGGGTGATTTTGCCTCTCTTGCAAAGTCAACACAAGGTAGCAAGAGGCCATCATGCTTTATTTAAGCAGGGCTCTGGGGAAAGGCAAGGGGTGAGGAAAGGGACAGTGACAGCAGTGTCATTTATCCATTCTGCCCCGTCGTCTCCAGGTAAGGCTGATCAAGTAAAACTAAAAGACTCCTATGCTCCTTGGGTTACTGAAAATGTGTGACACATACTTCTGATGTAACTAACCACAATCTCAGGATCTACAGGCTCCACAAAAACACCTGCAACCTGCCTGGCAGCTGACTCCATAGTCTCTGGGAGCCCAAGTTTAGAGCCAGACCTGTGTGGTTTATTCCCCAAGAAGCTCTTAAAGGTGAAGTCAATCTTAAAGGTAAGGTTGCTCTTAAAGGTGAAGTTGCTTTTAAAGGTGAGGTCACACACATTTCTAAGCAGCTTGAGGAGGAGGGTGGGATATTTAGAAGCAAGGAATACAAGTCAGATTAGTTCAGTGTGAGTTCTACCTTGGCTTATCTAAATAACAGAGATGTGCTATGTGAGAACGTCCACCCTGACACGTGCGTGCACAAACCCAGGCAGGTATGTGAACCGCCTGCTTTCAGGCGTTTCCATAAAATAACAGCCCACCACTAGAATGCTATTATACAGCCTCCTTGAAAAATAGCTGGTAGTTTCCATTGCTGCTTCTGTTGTTTCTCAACTGAGGCAAAATATGAGTAAATTCACTAAAATAAGTTGGAACGTTTTCCCGACTTGCTGAGATGCAGACTCTGAGCACCAAACACAAGGAAAGATAGCGGACCCTGGAGCGTGATGCAACACAGAGCAAGAAACAGATTGAGGACCCGGATGCTTCCAAGTGTCTGGGTCAGCCAGTTCCGACAGCTGAGCAGCAGAGGAAGTAGAGTACGAGGGGCTAACTGGTCCCTTTCTCATGGGACCACAAGATTCTTAAAACAGCATTGGGTGAAAATTAAGTTATGATTGGAGGAGTATCTGTTCTTAAATGTGACAGAAACATACATTGATGTTTTACACAACTGATGGATGTAGGGTGTTTTAAACACTGCTGCTGTTATCAAAGGAGACATGATAAGGCAGAGAAAATGGCTCAATTGAGTGTCTGTTACATGTAGGTTCTAATCCCAGCACCTGCATGAAAAGGTAAGTATGGTGGTGCCTGTCTATCACCATATGACAGAGAAGGCACGTCGATGGGTGGAGCTCACTGGCAAGACAGTCTAGACAACTGGTGAGAAGCGCTGGGTTCAGTAAGACACCTTGCTTACTTCAAAGTAGAAAGCAATAGGCAAAAAGATACCTGAAGTAAACCTCCAGCCTCCACATTCATACAATACTCATGTACCCATGGCACATCCACACACACATACACACATACACATACACACACACACACACACACACACACATACACACATACACATACACACACACATACACACATACACACACATACACACGTACACACAAATACACACACGTACACACACATACACACACAGCATATACAAATAAATAAAATGTAAATAGTAGGCTTAATTTTGAAATAAATTTGTTCTGCTCAATCATGCATACACATAGGTCATGTCACAGAAGTGTTCTTTCTCAGTCTCTCTGTCTCTTCGTCCGTCCATCACCCCTCCCTTCTTTTTCTTTCCCTTTCTCCACTATTATTTCATAATAAAGGAAGATTGAATCCAAATGGTAGCGGGTATAAACATGATCATAAAACTTAATGGTGAGACGATGTGGCCATAGAAGAGGCTATTGTTTACAGTAATGATGACTGCATTCATGTCTCTGCCAAAGAGGAAGACAAGTTCAGGCCGGCTTCTGTGAGGAAGTTGTACTTGGTGTTTTGTACGTAGCTGATAGGACATGCGGCATTCAAGTACTAGAGGGCTGGAGCCCAAAGGCCTTGTGTTGAACATGAAGCGGTTTCTGTAATGTGAACTTACCCCTGGAAAGGACTTTATCAGATGTTCCTGAAGGTGAAAAATGTCATCTGTATTGTGTACTCGTCTGTTCACTGTGACCAAATATCTGTACTTAATTTGGGCTTATGGCTGGAGGATATAGTCCGTCATGGCAGGGAAGGAATATGGAAGGCATTCTTACTGTGATGTGTGATGGGAAAGTGAGGTCCCATCTAGGTAGATTAGGAAGCAGAGATGAGATGGGAATGAGCTATAAATTGCAAGTCCCCTCCCCACCAAGATACTTCCTTCAGCTGGACCAATTCCTAAATGTTCTGCAATGTCCTAAAACAGTACCACAAGCTGCGGATCCTGTGTGCAAACATAGGAGCCTCTACGGTGTATCGCACACTCAAATTGTAACACCATGCTTTCAATGTTATCGACAATAGATTTTGAGTAGATGCAAAAACTGTGCATGTGTGCATGGGCGTGTGTGTGTGTGTGTGTGTGTGTGTGTGTGTGTGTGTGTGTGTGTTGAGGGATGGCTTGACACAGAGGCTTCACCATCTGAGTATTGGCTTGCATAAAACAAGAGCGGTACAAGACATGCTATATGGAATCATTGGCACTGCCCCAGGGCTTCTCTGTTCTCTTTGTTGTTAATCTTTACTCTGTGATGAACAGAAAGGTGGGAGGGAGGGAGGGAGGCAGGGAGGGAGGGAGGGAGGGATGAAGGGAGGGAAGGAGGGAGAGGGAGAGAGAGAAGGTGAAGAGAGGAGAAGAAAATGGAAGAGGAGACCCAGAGTCTTTGTCCCTTTGGGTTTACACACGAGACGCCATCTGAGCAGCAGAACAGGATGTTCTAAGAATGCTGTCATCACCGACTTGAAGAGAGGCTTGAGGGTCTGGGCCTTTTCTTTTCTGCTTCTGTCTTTGCTAAGACAAGTGCTTGCCCAAGCTAGCAACTCACCCTATCTGAATCAGCTTACGTGGCCTCAAGCAGTCAATGTCCTGAACTTCAGTGGTTATTTGTAATGTATCAATAGCTGACTCATATTTACTGATGTAAATAAATATATATTTAGAGATATAAAGTCTCAGAAAAGTTCATAGATGATAGAAATGGCATTTGATTAAAGCTAGGCTGTCAGCTCCTTGAAATAACTAAGTAATATTTCCTTCATGGTAACTTGCTCTACCCAGAGATCAAGTATCAGTGCCGTGCTTTCTCACAAATGTCATTTACTTTGCCCTTCATTAAATGGAAATTGATTTCTCAAAAGAAAAACAAATTATTTTCTTAAAAAACTAAATAGACAAAAATTATCTAGAATTAAACTTACTAAACTTTTAGCTGAATTAAATTTTAATTAAATTAAAATGTCTATTTATTAAGTTGTAAGTTGATGACAATCAAGATATTTCCAGAGAACCTTTGAAAGGTGGATTTGTGTATATTCCCCAAGTATAAATTATATTTGGTAAAGTTCTTTCTACAGCCAGACTGTTGGGAGTTTGGCTCTCCATTCTAGAATTTATTAGCTATAAGGGTTTTTTAAGAAATTAATTGTTCAGCCCTAGTTGCTTATGAAATTACAAAGCAATGTGGGCATAGTAAATGTTTATCAAATTGATTGGGACCTCCACCATCAACACGGCCTTATCTTCATCAAACAGTGGGGGGAAGGGAGATAGAATCTGAAGAGAAGAATTCAGCTGAAATGAATGGAATGAATCAGATGAGGCAAGGACACAAAGCAGCCAATGGTTTCCTTCGGAACATCTGTCCTTATATCCCCTCTTCGATATCAAAGTTGAATAAAAAACTAATACAAAAACACCAATCAGGCAGTGCTGGCCTTTCTGTCTGGAGCAGGTCATAACCAAGGTGTATCTTACAGCCTCTTCCGTCCCTACCTTGTTTAGGAATGCAGCAGAAACAGGACAGACAGACTCTAGGCTGTGTCTGGAGCACTCGCCCTTAGCACTCGCTACAGACGCTCCTACATGCTTTTCTTGCTGCCTACGCTCCTGGCCATCTGTTACCATGGCATTGTGCCAGCTTGGAGGATAGTTGACTGGCTTTGCCAAAGCCCAGGGACCAAGAAAAGGCTTTAGACAAGAAGCCCTTACAAAACTCATACAGATGCCCAAAGACAGCGCTGGATTGCTTTCATCTTTGCACAGCATTGATGAGAGTGATTTTTTTTTCTTCCTTGCTGCATGACATTACATTTTGATTCACCTGTTGATTTAGTTAGTTGGGTCTCTAATCTAAATCCTGAAGTCAGGAGAAAAGAAGAAAAAAAAAAAAAAAGAACTACGAACCATGTGTAGACACCTGTAGCTGCCAAACAGACAGGTGGTGTTATTGCCTGCTTCTTGGCAGGGGTGATGGGAAACAGTGGGCTTTCTATCAGTATGCTGCTAGTGAGGCCTCTCATTCCCACAGCTCTCCTTTTAACAAGGTAAGTCCCCCCCCAAAAAAAAATCTTTCCCCAGTCCTTATACTACTGTAAGACTTTCAGAAACGTCCCTTGTTCAGTCCTGTCCACGCTAATTAAAATGGGAAATGTTAAAATCCATCCAAGTAAGTTATAAGACACACACACACACACACACACACACACACACACACACACACACAAAGAATTCCAAATGAAGTAAGTGCATTGATGAGGTATTTCATGTAAAACTGGAATAGGCTTTACCAGGACAGTGGATGTCCTATAACTTTGCAGCTTGCAGAGCCAGTGGTATACAAGCCTACTGGAAGGTTTTAGGACAAAAATCTTCACCCAGATGACAGAGAGGATTTTTAGTTTATATTCCATTTGATTAGCTTTAAAAGAGTAGAATGAACTCAGCTATCTAGAACATGTGGAGATAACTAAGTACAGCACACACACTTGGGAGAATTCTGGTGACAGTCGCAGGCTCACCACCTGAAGAACCTGGACATGAGAGTTCAGACAGTGCCTGACTGTGAGAAAAAGCCAAACTTTTCAGAAATGTCCAGTGTTCACTCGTTGAACAACTACAAGCCACTCATCTACCCAATGCCTGGTGCCCAGTGAAAGGTCAGTGACTGAAACATAAATCAGCTAGCACATCCTCATCGGAACTCAGTATCTGCCCACGAGGGGACATAGGCCCTCATACACATAAGCAAAGCAGATAGACCTGAGATGGACACCGGCAGCATGAGAGGTTGCCAGGTGACAGACATTTTTGCCCAATATTTCTTAGGAGACCTCAAAGGAAGATTCATCTGCTGTTCAGCTTTTATTATACTAATAATTATATAATAATAAGTATATGATAATTGTACAAAATAGTGGGTTTAATTTTGACACTTGCATACACGTATATTCTGTTCTTTGACCACTTTAAGTTCATTATCTCCCCGTTATCTCCCTCCCCTAATCCTCTTTGCCATCAGTTTCTCATACACCCTTTTTTAATGTCAACATTCCACAGATGACAGAAACGGGATGTTTTTTTTTTTTCCTGAGTCCAGTTCATTTTGCTTAACACGATGCTCTCCAGTCTCGTGCATTTTTCCACAAAAGGCATAATTTTATTCTTCTTTATGGCCAACTACAACTCCAATGTATAAATCTGTCACTTATTTTTTCATCACTTATCTATCAGAGAGGCCTTAGGCTGATTCCATGACATGGCTACTGAACAGTACCAGGAGAAGCAGCTGTGTTGTTTGCAAATGTCTCTGGTGTGTGGTGACTTTGATTTCTTCAGGTGTATATACCCAAGAGTGGTTTAGCTAGACCATATGGAGATGCTATTTTTACTTTTTTTTTTTTGAGGAAACTGATTTCTATAGCTGAACCTATTCTTTTATAACAACCTTCTCGGAAGACAAAATGCTCAAAGACAGGCTTGGCGTTGGATTCAAAGTCATATGACACCAGAGTCATAAGTCACAGACCTTCCTTACCAGGTCAGATGAATCTCAGAGCTGTTTGCTATTTCAACATTGGAAAAACGTCTATAGGTTGCATTTAAAAAGAGACTATAAACCGGGAAAGGGGTATTTGATTATTCTTTATCATCTAAGAGCGAATGTTGTTGTTGTTTTAACAGCAACAGAAATCAAAATGAGAAGCATGGGGAAAGTGTTCAGTACTGCAGAAATAAAGGGTGAGAATTATTATTTACTTCCGGCATGCCTTCTCTTTCCTCAACAGACAAAAGGCAAGGCTTTGTTTCACATGAAAGGAATGTTGAGCAAGCAGACGTTCACCCATTTCAGAGATGCAGTTTAGGACTATTCGTGGAATCGTGACAGCAAAAGAAGTGTTGTGCTGAATGGTTGGGGGGAATCTGTCTGTCCATCTTCCAGGCTAGAAGAAAGATGAAGCTTTGACGCCTGGCCAGCCTTGCCCACCCCTCCAAATCTGTTAAGGCAATGTTCTTCTCTAGAAAACTCCCTCCACACCGGCATGGCATGCCTCACTGTTCACAGTAAGGAGGGGATTAAATGTAGCAGAAAAGGCAGATGCTGAGTACTGCATCAGCTTGTCAGTAAACAAAGAAGACTAAGGTCTGTCCTGCAGATGCCACAACTGCCATGCACTCTCCTGAGTAACCCAAGCCACTTCCTGACACTCCGCCTAAGGGCGCTCTTTTGAAAACACGTCTAGTACCAGTGTACAAAGGGGGCCACACAATAGTTTAGGGTGAGTGGGAAAAAAAAGGAAGACAAAAGAAAAAGTATGGCCAGTGGCCAGGAATACAAAAGTTCTAAATTCAGTACCTAAGTTGGTCATTGCTTTTCTGTACAAGGCAACCACTGGGATCGCCATCCCTCATCTGGCACAGGAAGCCAGTGGATCAAGAAGTTCCCAGGCTTCCTTCCAGCTCCCAGTGACTCAAAAGTCTTGAACCAAGATGTTCCATCCACAATCTCCACCCACAGCTCTAATGGTTTCTCCACCAGTCTTTCCACCATGGAGACCTACACATGCATGCAGAAAGTCTTTAGCAGACTAAAAATCCTCTTAGGATCAAATGTTAGCTTTTCCTTTTCTATTATTTATAACCTTTTAGTTAACTCCCCATGATAAGGGTCTTATTTGAAGATTACAGCCTTTTTCTTTTTCAGGAGCAAAAGGATAATGCACTCCTAAAATATCAAAGCAGGCTTTCTTTCTGTTACTGCCTGGTACTGTTCAAACTGCTATTTCAGAAGTAAAATAAACATACCAATTTTTTCTCTTTTAGAGTGTCCAAAAAGATTTACAGCCTTGGATTCTATTTGAGTCAACACTTGGAATTACTCAACAATCACAATTAAGTGGAAGGAAGGCAGCAGTGGGAGAGGTGTTTTTTTTTTTTTCTTTTTGAAATCTGAAACAAAAAATGAGTGTGTGTCAATTCACGTATATCTATGCATCGTCCACAAATATATACGTATATTTTCCCTCATGTGCGATCTCAGTAAAATATCAGAGAGGAAAAAAAAATGTCAGACATACATAGCATAGCAATCAAGGGCTAATGAAGATCCAGGTATTAAATCAATTAAGAAGTATCAAAAGCCACGTAATCATCAAGGAACAAAATTGGCACCACAATATGTAGCGAGTATGGGAAAGCCTAATTTACTAAACATACCCTGCAGTCACATAATTGCATGTAATTTTACCAGCATAATTAACTAATTTAATTACCACTTCTCAAGTGCATCAATTATTGACATTACAGAGTTTTCAGACAGCAGAATTACTGTGTGGTGCCATCCAGAGAATGCGAAATGCTGTGTGTGCCTGCTCCTTTCTCTCCTACTCAACTACTGAAGAAGCACGTGAACTTGGAGGTGGGAAGAAATTCCTGTCATGGGTTGCTCAGTTGGTGGCCAGATTTAGAGGATAGAGAACCGCACGTGTGTCTGGCTGGAGGCAGAGAGGAAAGGGAGCTCCCAGACCCTGTGTCTCAACACTGTGTGGTAAAAAGTAGGTGGGAGCTGGGTGATGGTGGCGCACGCCTTTAATCCCAGCACTTGGGAGGCAGAGGCAGGCAGATTTCTGAGTTCGAGGCCAGCCTGGTCTACAGAGTGAGTTCCAGGACAGCCAGGGCTATACAGAGAAATGCTGTCTCGAAAAACAAACAAACAAAAAAAGGTAGGTGGGGCATGGCTAGGAAAAGAGAGACCAGCTGAAAAGGGTGAGACAGGAAGGAGAGAACCAACCCCCAGAAGTGGTCTGCTTACCTCCATGTACATGCTCACATTCGTACATGTCTAGAAAAATGAAAGTGTGAAGAGACATTTGATAGAAGGGCAGAAGAATGCTTTTGAGGGTAAGATTTTCTGCTTTACGTGTTTTCTCTGTAGTTATGCAAAGAAAATGTTGCCAGGACATTTAATATAAGGGGTCATCCTACCAAAGGCTATGAGATTGGAGCCTCAGTGATGGTACAGTCTGCTTCTAGAAGGATCCCCGTTCTGAGGCTTTAAAAATTGGCACCATTAGTGGAAACATTTCATCAAGTTCTAAAATCTATGAAGAGAAAGAACTGAACTTCAGGTGCTCTTCTGTGGCTTTGCCTCCCTGTTGAGGTGATTCCCTGCTCGTGGCCTTTGCACTGCTGACCCCCACACTGTATTGTCCGGGGTGGGAGGGAGGGAGGGTGACTGTGGCAAGGCTGAGTCATTACATGATGAACATACACAGAGGGGGATTTTAATGAGACAACATAGCACTGAAATAATGTATATGATATTAACATGTCTTTTTTTTTTTACCATAGATACTTGATCTTTGAATTAAAAGTAGTATGATATAGTCTATTATGACTCTTAAAAGAAAAGAAAAACTTTCATATTTAGGAATTTATTCATTGGATTATCTTGTGTGAGAGAGAATGTATATGTGCCCATGTGGGCACATTTAGGTGTATCTATGTGTGTATACTCTGGATTTGTGTGCAAGTGGAGACAGAGGACAAGCTCAAGCACTATTCCTCAGGTTCTGTCCACTTCTTTTGGAGATAGCCACTCACTGACCTGGAACTGGCAATGGTCTAGGCCAACTGGCCAGCAAGGCCCCTCCAAATCCTCCTGATTGTGCAACCCAAGCCCTGAGATACCATGGATGTGCCACCAGACTCAGCTTCTTTGCAAGAGTTCTAGCAGACAAACGTGAGTTCTCCCGATTCCAAGGCAAGACCTCAACAACCTGAGCTAAGCCACCCAACTCCAGTGGAGTATTTTAATGAGAAAATTTAACATTTAAATAGAGACTAACGTGTCAAACATGTCTTTCTTACCTTTTGAAAACTGAGATAGCTCCTTTGTCTCTGACTTGGAATTGGGATTTTTAAGTTCATGGTTGCTTTGGGAATTCACCTGTAACAGTGGTTCTAACCTTCCTACTGTTTCGACCCTTTAAGACACTTCCTCATGTTGTGGTGACCTCCAAGTGTAAAATTATTTTCATTGCTATTTCATAACTGTAATTTTGCTACTGTTATAAATCTTAATGTAAATATCTGCATTTTCCAATGGTCTTAGGAGACCCCTGTGAAAGGGCCCTCAAACCACCCAAAGGTTTGCCACTCCACAGACCAGGATCCACTGACTTAGAGGATTACTTTTGTTGGGACACGTAATAATTAGCATCAGTACCTAGCAATTGGATGTGTTTATGGGGTACAGTATGGTGGCATGTGCATATTGCATGTGTGACGTAGCAGCTTTTAAATCCAGAAATCAAAGGAAATGAGACGATGGATGTAATTTAGTTCCATTTTAAAGATCTCAGACTCATTCAATGAAAGACTCAGGAAACATGGTTGCAAATTAATTGGGCAGAATTTTACAAAGAGCTCCCTCACTGTGACTGGTTCCTGTTTACTGTACACAGCAAACTTGTTGGGACCCAACGTTAGAGACCTGGAATTATTACATCAGCCTGGGTGTATGTTATAGCAAAGCTATCAGCTGCGTGATGTTCTCTGTGGAGCCCTCAGCCTATCTTTGCTTTATAACGAGCCTCTCATCAATGGCTCCTATTTCTTTCCAGGTGTGATGGATGGGGTGTGCCCTAATATAAACAGGCATATGTGCATGTGGCTGTGTGTGTACATCTGTGTCTATGCATGTGGCTGTGTATGTACCTATATGTCTATGCATGTAAAGTTCTAAGGCCCTTCTCAGCTGGCTTTCCTTAACTGATGTCCATCAACTATTTTGAGACAGGATCTCCAATCAACTGAAGCTTGGTAAGTAGGTAGGTAGGCTGAGCTAGTTGGCCATCAAGCCCCAGGGATCCACTTGCCTTTGCCTTCCCATTGTATCCTACTGAAGAGTCAATGAAATTTGTTCTCTGCAAGAAAAAGCCTTTCTACTCAAGAGTGCCTATTTCTGGGATGTTTCTTAGCTCCAGCTCAGGCTTCTGTCTAAAGGAAATCCCTTCTAACCAGACTTTATCCTCCAGCCTCAGTTCATTCAAATACACATATGTTTCCTCCTCATTTCACTGTTATCTTGCTGATATGCGTTTTGCTTCTGTTCTTTGGACCCACGTGGGAAGGTGATGAAGAATGATACAAAGATAAAAGCAAAGAGAGATGTCATTTTAGTCACCCAGAGGTACACAATTTACACCAATCTAAAATGAAGAAACAAGGACAGAATGGAAGGATCCAGTAAGTCTTCTTGGGAAAACAAATGCACAGAAGGGCTCTTTCTATACAGAAGCATTCATAATCTACTCAGGCATTCAGACCAGTATGTAATTAAATATGGGACCAGAAGAATGTACTTTAAGAAGCCAGTGGGAGAAGAAATTGCTAACTGTTAAATGGAATGGCTCCCATGAAGGACTAAATCAGAAAGAAAGGAAAAGATTTTGCGCAAGACTGGAGGAAAAGCTACAGAAACACACGGACTGGAAGGAAGAGTGAGCATGTGGGGACAAATGTTCTGTAGCCTGAAGCAGGAGAGACCAGGTTCGAGGTCAAAAGGATGCTAAAACCAAAGGAGAGGAGGAGAGTGAGCCTTGAGTCCTGAGCCCAGCCTTACTGAGTCCCAGGAAAATGACCTTGTTTTTCCAGGTAAGAAATAAATAAATGTAACTGTTGGGTTCCTATACCCCTAACCAGATCTAAAAAAATCTAATGAGTCCAGATTAAAGTTAGTTATTCTATACACATATGAATGGGTTTTATTTTTCATCTTAAAACTTTAAATTACATTTATTTATTCACATCTTATAGGAAAGAGAAATGCACATGGAGTTAACAGGACAACTTCCAAAGGGTCAGTTCTCTCCTTTAGCCACATGGGTCCTGAGATTCAAACTCAAGTCATCAAACATGGCAGCAAGCACTTTCCCCTACTGAGTTGAGTCATCTTCCTTTCCCCATCTTCTTTGTCTTTGATATATGGTGATAGTTTTCTCTAATGCTACTGCTACCTCTGATTGTAATATATGCCTCTTCTCTCGGTATATGTTATAGCAAACAAATATCCAAGGTAGCTCAGACCATGTATTTGAGATGGTGTTATGGGTCTCCCTACAGAAAGTACCTAAATAAAAAGCAGTTGAATCAAGGCTGCCTATGACTCCTTTGGCTGTTTGGACTCTTTCTTTTTTTCCCCACAGTTCCCAAACAAGTGGTACCTGGTAGTTTCCTCTATCGATGCTATTATAGCCAAATACCGTGGGATGGATAATCTATAAACAAGAGATATTTATCTCTTGTACCTCAGCAGGTTGGGAAAATCCAAGATGAAGGCATTAGCAGGCTCAAAGTCTGGTGAGGGTAGCAGCTTTATTTGCAAGATAGTGCCTTGATATTGAGTCCTCCAGAGGAGAGAAGCTTGGAATCCTCATGAAGCAGAAGCAATAGAAAGAGACTGGTTAGTTCCTATGAGACTATGGATAAACCCATTAAGCCCCTTCAGTGAAGACTTTACACTCATGAGAGTGAAGACTTTACACTCATGACTTAGTCACCTCCTAAGGAAAATACCTCTTAACAGCATCACATAGCTGATTACAATATACTGATTTGAGGAGCCATGCATGGATCACAGTGTCTGCTTCTAAGTTCTCCAACTGCAGCATGGCCTTGTGAGAGGAAATGGGTCACTGGGGTGAGATTTGAGGTTTCAGGAGCCCACACCAGACCAGTGTCTCTCAGTCTGCCTGAAGATCAGGATGTAGCTCTCAGCTACTGCCACAGCATAGTGCCTGTCCAATTCCTACCACGGTGTTAATAGAATAAACCTCTGAAACTGTAAGCAAGCCTCCAGTTAAATGTTTCCTTTCAGAAGTTGCCTTGGTCATGGTGCCTCTTCACAGCACTGACAGTGACTGAGATAGTCCTTAAACTCAAAATCATTTTCTATCACCATGCACTTGACTGGAGTCTTCTTTTGCTGGCCACCTGGTTATTGTTCCCTGCAAGCACTCCAGCATTGTGTTCTTTCTTTCTTTGCTTGGCTTTGTGTTAGCATACAGAATGATGAATGCTCAACTGGCATAGTCATTCAGCTTGTTCTTTTTCTCCTCCAGACTCTTCTCCTTCCCCCTACCCGTTCCCTTGCTCTCCCCAGTAGCACCCTTTCTTTCCACCAGTATGTCACATATATTCTATTACCCCTTTCTCTCATCCCTCTACACTTCCTTAAGACTTTCTTTCCCCCTCTTATTGTCCCCGTTCTAGTTTTATGACCTATACTCAACCACGCCACATACACATGCAAAAACTAAAAATCTAAAATCCGAACGTGAGAGAAAACCTTCTGAATCTTGAATTAGTGTTTCTGGCTGTTTGCCCAGAGATGAGTTTAGAAGGACTTGAGATAGATAACATTTCTTGTAATGATGCTTTTGTTTGGACCCATATTTGTGGGGTAGAAATATAGTCCAAGATAAGATGGCACATGTTTGGTTGAGGATCAACTAAAAAGACAATATTTACTGACCAGAAAGCATGGCTGTTCTCACCATGACCATCACTTGTTGGGGATTGGTTCTAATGTTTTCTCTTAATTTGACTCCCACAATCACAGGGAATCTGCATGTCCAGATGCTGAGGGTCCCTGTCTCCAGTTGGTTTTTGGTTGATTAATAAAGAGCTAATAGCTAATGACTGGGCAAAGTGAAAGAGGTGGGACATTTAGGATTCCTACACAAGAAACACAGGAGAGAAGGAGAAGGGATTATGCCATGACAGAATGTCCATGAGGGAGAAGCAGAGGCATTAGACTTAAAAGCCCCCTGATACGTAAGAATCCAGGAAAGAGGCCCGAGGGGCCATTTCCCCAATTAAGTCTGGAGTAGCAGAGATAAAATATAGATTTAGAAAGTATTAATTCAGGAATACCATAGGAGAGTATGTGCTAGCTGTGGGGAGGTTTAGAAGTGCCCAACCATTGAGCTGGTAAGGCATATTAAAAATAATGCTAGGTGTGGGTATCTTTCATTCAATCCAGAGCTCTTGGCCAAGCAGATTAACTATTCACCACAATAGATGACACTCAATGTGGTAGGTAAGAACTCACTATTAAAAATTGTTCAGAGATTCTTGGATGGGATATACACATACACACACTGTGGTGTGAGATTAGGAGTTGGGAGAATTGGCTTCTTAGCAAGCTACAGATTTTGCTGGAGCCACTTGGGGATTTCTTCCAGTGGTTTGGAACTATACAAAGAGTTTGGGCTCAGAAGCACTGAAATCCCCTGCTGTGCAAAGAGACAGGCTGCTCAAAAGTCCAACAGAGACAAATGGTAGAAGCTGCCTGCCTCCTGCAACCAGAAAAAGAATAGAGATGAATGAAATTTCATTTAATTGTTTTTAAGGATAGAAGAAAGTATTATGGTATTTGTTTAAGTGGTTTTAAGTATACATGGAGTAAAGAAATCCAGAACTTGGATCCCAAATGTAGAAAACAAAGGCACACAGATAGAAGGGAGATTGAATGAAAAAAAAATGCTTTAAAGAAAATTTGAAAAGTTCTGTTACAGAGAAAATACTAGGATTCTTTGGAATGTGATCTACATGGGAATTCTGGGATTGTTCAGTCTGGTATGACAAATTTAGAGCCTGGAAATAGGCTTATACAGTAAGTAGAAGAGAATTTAATTAAACTTAAACACATAGATGAATAAACAATTGAGGGTTTTTTTATCCTAAATATCAGGTCAAAGAGGAAAGGATAAGTAGAAAACCCTTATCTCAGACAGATAATAGAAATTTACACTAATTTGAGTTATATAAAGAGAAAGAGGACATATTTACCCATATAGATAATAATCTCCATAGAATGAAGAATTTAAGTATACAGATGAATAAATAACTTAGGCCTTGATCTCATGTAGTCGGGGCAGGAGATGGTGGAGGAGCACTATCTCAACAGATAATAATATTTATTTAAATTGTTTTAATTGCTTTAAATTGTTTTAATTAACAAAATGCATGTGGTTATGAGTTTGGTGGTTATATGAAAATTCCTCTGGGAGTGGGGTCAAGCTTTAAATTAATCTAATATATACCTTTAATGATTTCCAGTTACTGGACCAAGGATATGCTATTTTTGGGAGAGAGGCTCTGTATTTCTGTTGTTAGGAACAGAGAAAAGGCTTTGGATCCCTCCTAGAATGATAAGGATCAGAATTGACAGGGGAAGACCCTCTGAAGATCTTGGATACGGGGGAAAATTGAAAAAATAAAACAGGACTTGGTTTGTTGATTCCTCCACATGGGAACAACCCTATAACTGGCTTAAACATAAAAATGTCTCTAGCTAAAACTTCAGCTAAAATTAATTGACAATAAATCTTGCTGGTTGTGGAATCCTTAAGATTCATTGTGCCATCTTTCACGTGGTGAAAGTGAAGATTTATTACAGTCGGTTATTGATCAAATTAATTTATAAAATAACAGTTATCTTTCATCTGCTCAGATAAGAAATAAAAATTCATCTTTAACTGATCTGTGTATCTTGCACAAATCCATACAAATATCTTAATAGTACTAAATTTTCGGCTGTAAGACTTATAGTTTGCAAACTTTGAAGCTCTGGCAAGATTCATTTGAAGAGACGCTGAAGTAACCTGCTGTTCCAGCCCCTGCTTCCTGATTCTGTCCAGAGACTTGCTTCTAGACAGCTTCAGGAATTGCTGCTAATCTCTAATTGACTTGGTTCATCCAGCCTTTCGGGCAGATCCAGTCAGAACTTCAGTCTAGCCCTAAGCCATCTAAGCCTACAGAGACTAGATAACAGATGCCAATGCTAGCTTTCTTACGTATAACCAATTTTTCTAGCTTTCCTACCCCTCCCCACCCCTTTAAAAAGTCCCGTCACCCCTATTCAGCAGGAAGAGGTTGTAGAGAGCCATTATCTCAATCCCCTGGTTATGGTTATTTTGTGAATTATAGATAGGTTTTCATTTTCAGGGATAATTTGGAAATGGTCATGATTTCGAACAGGGAGGAAATAAATGGGATGGATCACTAAATTTATTCTTCAATAAAACATTGTATAACCACAACATACACTGGTAGAAATTTTATACTTGATACAAATTGAAGTTATAATTTTACATTGGTACAGAATTTATAGATTGATGCAGATTTAAGGTTTTCATTTGTCTGAATTTCTTATATTGATGCTGAATTTGAAATTACTCTTGTTACTCTTAGACACTGTGCCTATGCAATTCATTTAAGAATACAAGACTTAGACCCAGTCACTGTTCACAGTTCCCTTCAAACCCATCAGAGACAGAAAGATTACCAATACAAATGGTGACACCTTTGAAAACCCTCTCAAATCCATATCTGTGTTATTATTAAACATAGCAGCAAACTCCCAGCTTGTCCAAATGTAGACATACCACATCTTTTTTAAAAGGCATATACTTCTTATCCCTGTGTCTTTTGTGAGACAGGCCAAGTTACCATTCATTCTCAATTCCTCGAAGTATAGCATTTAAATATTAATTTTGACTTTCCCTTTTCCCTCAGCCCCATACCTAACTGTCATCCATCTTGTCAGTTATTGCTCAACATCTTTGTTCTTTGATAACACCCTGTTTCTTTGATAACCTCTGGCCATGAAGTTCAGCTGTACCATAAAATATTAGACTAAAGTGGTGTGTTGTACTGTGGTGAGGGTCAAGGTTAATCTATTGCCAACCATTTCTTTATCTTGGTCGAACTGCATACAGCCACAGGATGAATTGGATGGTAACTTTTCTGCAGTCTCAGAACTTACCAGTACTCATAATCCAAATTCCTAGCCTAGTCTACAAGAACTTGCATGGTCTCATCCTTACCAAATTCCCAAGATGTATATATCATCAGTAGGCCAGAGTTTCAAGTCTAGCCTTAGCTACGCAGTTTCTATGGGGGCTTTAAAATTAATTTCTTTCTCAGTATTTTTAAGTAAAAAGAAAGGACATCAAAAATGCTTTCACCTGCAAGTTGTGATGATTATAAAATTAAGTATCAAAGCTAGGGAGAGCTCCGTGACTCCTGGTCTGTGCTATTCAAGTCAAAGAATTTATTAGCTAGTGGTTACTGAGGCAGGAAACAACTGGAATGGCCTTGCATCTCACTGCTTGCACCAACAGAAGCCCACAGAAAGTATCAGCCCAGTAAGTAGACAGACAGATGCCTGATCGTGTACTTCCTGCCCGGGATTTCTGAAGAATGCTTTCTGACTCGTAGCTCCTCTGTCTCTTGTAGACTTCTGCATTGTAAAATTTTAGCTATTCTTTCACTTGATTCTGACTTATTTTCCCAGCTAGATCATAACTGAGTTGAGGACAAGGTTTCCATTATGTCCCTTTGTATCCCTGCATAATGACTACAGTTAGCAAGGACTTTAAAGCTCTGAGTGATAGCACACAGACCTTACCATTATCTCTGGCACAATTTTTCAAATCATTAAGGAAGGGAGTGTGTGTGTGTGTGTGTGTGAGAGAGAGAGAGAGAGAGAGAGAGAGAGAGAGAGAGAGAGAGAGAG
>JANHMN010000006.1:14868007-14882155 GCA_030674055.1 Rhabdomys pumilio | reverse complement strand
CACACACACATGTCAATTGATTGTATATATAATGTCAGTGGCATCATACACACACACACACACACACACACACACACACATATATATATAGATATATTATGGTAAATTATGGGCTGTTTAGGATGAAGACAAAGGCACAGCTGGCTTCACCTTTTGTTACAGAAGTACACACACACACACACACACACACACACACACACACACACGAAACCACAGTCATAAGAGAGAACTAAATGGCACACCTAGATGCTGACTGAAAAACTACCTACACATCAAGAATCAAAACAAGTAGATCTGGAAATAAACTACGGACTTGATTCCTTGTCTTAGTTACTCCATGGCTAAAGAGAATGACATCTGTGTGCTCACCAATCTCCCTCCCGGCTCCTTTCCCAAAATATAATGAACCAAGTACATAACTACAACATTTTCCACAAGAATAATGCCCTTGTTGTTTGTATTACTCTGCTCTGGAGACCATAACAAAATACCGGAGGCTAGATGGCTTAAACAAGTCCAAAATCTGGCAAATCAAGTTTCTCTAGGTCCAAAGGCTTAAGACTACCTCTTCTATGCCTAAAGTACATTGGGTGAAGGCATCTGTCCAAGGATTCCAAAGGGTCCCTCTATTGGGCTGTATCATTCTGAACCCACCAAAACAAAGAGGCCCAACCTTTAAAGGCAAAGTGAAACAAACTCTCTCCCCCAAACCTTATGTAAGAGGGACAGCCCTAGAAATCTGTGACTCAAGTTCATCTCTTTCAAGACAAGTCGATGGTGATGGCAGCCGGCTCTGGCTTACAGACTTACAGAGTCTACATTGTCTGCTGATCTTCTATTATCGGGATTTGTCTTTCTGAGTCCAGATAATGCTTATTAGGATGAGACCGTCTTCTTCCATTTCCCTAGGCATGACAGAACCTCCTTCACTGTAACTGAAAACACTCCGTTGTGAGCACCATCTTCTCTATCCACTCTCCTGTTGGTGGGCACCAAGGCCAATTTCTAAGACTCGGCTATTTTGAACCAACCATAAAAATAGGTGTGCAAAGTGTCTCTAAAGTATAAGACACAGGGTATTGCACTAAAGAAAACTTAAAACGTACGATTCTGTTGAACAAGAATGTGCAATGCCTATGTAATGGCAACTTCAGATCATTCTGAAAGTCTCAAGTCAGTGTGAGAACACTGTAGACACATACACGTCATCTGTGTTAAACCATCAATGTGATCCAATCTTCATAAAGACACCAATGTACAATTTTAGGGGCTTAAGTTGAATTAAAATTTGTGTGGTGGAAAAGAAAAAGAGAACATTTAAAATTAGCCAGGAAAAGAAGCAAGGAAGACCTACATATATTACCAGGTACTGTTTTTTGAAGATCCCACTAAAGCAATACAGCGCTAATATACACATAAACAGCAGGTCTAAGAACAGGTCTGAAGATGCACGGAAGGTTTCTGAGGTCTCACTTGAATTACTGTGGGTAAAAATGGGTGTTTAGAAATAGTTCTCTAACAAGTGGCTAGTCATTTCAACAAAACCAAAACTGGACCTGTGTCTCACACAATTTACAATAATGAACTCTGATTCAAACCAGGGTATAAATATTTAAAATGCTGAGAAAAATCAAGGATGCATTCCTGTTGGATTCTTTTTGTGTGTGTGTATGGAAAGCCATTCTAACAGTGACAAAATATTCAAAATGAGCTGCAATTTCATCCTTGAAAGGCTGAGGCAGGAGGCTTGCCATGAGGCCAGAATTCAAGGCTAGCCTGAGGTAGATGGTGACATCCAATGAGGTTCTGCGTTCTGTAACTGGCACATTCCATCCTGAACAAAGCATTAGAACCTGACAAGTGGCCGCTCATCCTCATCACTGACTCTTTAGCTGCCTTTGGTCTTATGCGTATGTGCAGTGCAAGACTCTGCCTACAATTTGCTAGAAGTTTGTATAAATGTTTGGGCTCTTCCCTCCTCCGTATTCCTTCCATTTCTGGGTTCATACTCTCTACTTCCAGTCAGTTGGGCAGTGCCCATCTCTGATCATTGACTTCATATTCAAATAGACCACTGAATTTGGTAAGAACATCGACTTCTTCAGGAGCTCTGACACTCCTCTATGGTGAGAATTTGGGGAATAGAGGAAAACTTAGGGGGAATCCCACATAAGTGAGGGTCTCAACCTGTGCAGTTAGTTATTTCACAGTGATATAGCTTAGCCAATGTAGCTTTGTCTTTTAACTTTCCAGATACCTTCTAACAGCTGTAGGGGTGTTGAAATGTATTGTTCAGTTGCTTTCATCCATTATATTAAAAACTAATGTTCATATAGAACACACACACACACACACACACACACACACACACACACACTTTTTTTTAATTGGGCAGAGCCAGAGCCTGGTAGTTCACTCCTATAATCTCCATACTTAGGATGCCTGAAGTAGGATGACCACGCGTTTCAGGCCAGCCTGGGCTACATGGCAAGTTCCCAGTCAGCCCGGGGTATAGGGTAAGATCCTGTCTCAAAATGATAATAGGAACAAACTAGGTATAGGCTAGAATGTCTGAGAAATAAATATATCAAACGATGGTCTACCTCATCAGCAATTGGGACATGCACTGAGTTATCTGCTGTCCACACCACACGATTGGCGAGACTCAAGTGTCTTCTGCAATGTGAACTGTTAGGGAGGGTATGGTTTTATATACTTGTGAATACAGCAGAATTAATAATAGGAAAGCATTATAGTCACATAATTGTCAGTTTCAGTGTTCATTGGCCCTTGGCCTAGCAGTCTCAGGAGGAAACCTAATGCAAGCTAGATTACATTTCAGATACTTAGCTACTCTCTTCCATACTCACCCCAATGTGGAAAAAAATAACAAAACACTATTTTTCAGATGTCTAGCTAGCAATGTAGATTGTATGAAGCCCAAAGGAAGTTCAGAAAGAAGAATACTCAAGGAAATGGTCCAGCTCCCACAGTATCTGCCAGCAGAACATGGCACACGAAGATGGGACTTCTGACGATTGTCCTGAAACTGGAACATGGCTCTATTGCAGGAACCTGAGACCACTAACCATGTCATCCTCTGTTTCCTGTACCCTGAGAAGTCTACAAAAGCCAACAGTCTCCATGGCTTCCCTCAAACCCTTCAAATGATTGGGGTAACCTCTAGGACCTTGTACTAAAGGCTTCTCTATTCAGAATGCTCTGATCAGAATGTTTTGGTTTTAACAGAACAAGGTGAATGTCATTAACCTGAGTGTAGACTAACAAGCAACGTAATCGACACACTTTTTTAAATTATGCAGTAGCAAAGTGAATGAATAGCCTACAGATAAGCAATATGCATAAATTTCAAGCTGCTGACAATGATCGTAACTAGGAAGTTCCAGGAGATTATATATCCTTTGAGTAATTTATAAAATTTATTAAAAGAAGCCATTTATTTTAGGTGTATATCTGTGTGAGGGGAGTTTTCAAAAAGCAAATTAAAAATAAACCCAGCATGTAAGGTGGATGAGCAGAAAGATCAGGCACAAAATAAAGGAGAAACACGTATACTTGTATAAGGTGAGGTGGGCTTTTGGTGACTGCTCTCGATAGCATGTTCATAGGGTATTTTTTTATATATATATCATGAAAACAAGTGAGTACGCTTGAGGATTGAAATGTGCTGAAGCAATGATACTGATATGTCATGAGCCTCAGTTTTGCATGTTAAAATCTCAGGAAATGGCCCTAACAGCTGATAAGTGAATCAGTCATTTAGAAGACTGAACTGAAGAATTATTTCCAATGTAGCACAATGAGACGAAAAGCTGAGATGAAAATTCTAAACGTCTATAGTCACATTCAGAAGTGTCCTCTGATGTCATCTGCAGAACCTCCTGTATAACTGGAGGCATAGTAAAGACGCAGTGTTAGGGAGAAGAAGGCCGAGGACATACTGGAAGGCAGAGGATATCCTGGAATTAGGAGAAAGAACAGGGGTCTTGAGATTGCCAGTGCTCATCGAATGCCAAGAGAGAAAAGAAATAAGAAGCCTTCTTCAAAGTATCACAAGCACAAAACGATGATCCAGGAAAATATGGCCAAAACTACTAGAGCAACAAGAAAAAATCTCTTCAGAAGAGAAGGTCATGGCACCAAGCAATACAAGCATAGCACACACCTACTGGTGGGGTCTGAATAAAGACTAATAATGAGGAAATTTTTGACAACTGAAATTAAAAATTGAGAATATACCATGGGTTTGGGTGGGTGGGTGTAGGGAAGAGAGGGGCTTGAGGAATCAAAACCCAGAACTTCAGATATCCCAGTATTCTAGCCTTTTTTTCAGAGAATGAGTCAGTGACCCATTGGCATCCCAGTGTAGGAGGGTGCTCTACATTGAATGAGTTCTGGAAATACAAAGGGAACATGAAGGAGTCAAGGCACCATTTAGAAATGTCAGTGGCTTGGTGAGGTGAGACCGACTGAGCCTGATACAGAAGGAGTAAGAGCTTGTCAAAGAACCCCTCGTCCCTTCCCCTGCTTATTGCTGTCCCTCTGTGGATTCTATGTGGTGCTTCCTACACATGTGAGAGTCAATAAACTATTAGTTTTATTTTTTTTTTAAGAGAAAGGTACTTTGAATTCTTTCTGCGTGCCAGATGATGCAAAACCAAAATGACAGAAGATGGGAGTTTCTGTTTCAAAGGACAGAATGTCACCACTTACTGACCCAGCATGCTTGTGAGTGATAACTAGAACTGCTACACAAAGAATCGTGCCTGGATTATGAGAGCAGGATCACGTGACCAATGCACCTTGTAGTATTTTGTTTGCATCATATAGCCTTGCTAGTGACTTTCCTCTTTGCTGTGGCCTGTCAAAGGCAACTTGAAGAAAGAAGAAATTGTTGGAGCTGACAGTTTAAGAGACACAGTAAATATGGCAGGAAGGCCCAGTAGCAAGACTGTGGGATGACTAGTCATATCACATCTCCAATGAGGAAGCAGCAAAAACAGGAAATGGAGCCAGGCTGCTGTCGGATCTCAAGGTCTGGACTCAGTGACTCACTCGCTCTAGTGAGTCTCTACTTCCTTAAGTTGCTTTAGCCCTCCAAAATAGAGTCACCATGTAGGTTAAACAGCTTATGGGGGCCATGTCATATTCCAACAGCAATCACCTGCTATCTGTCACTTGCCATCTTCGAGCATGACATAACTCCAGGTTCTCATAGCATACATTTAAGAACTTTTGGGGTTTTGTGTTTTAAAGAGTATGAGAGTCCATGTGTGCATGTGTTCACGTATCACAGCATGATGTGGGGTCTCAGCAGACAACTTTTGAGGGTAGGTTTTCTCCTTCCACCATGGGATGCAACTATGGGCCCCAGGTCATCAGGTTTGCACAAACCATGCTTCAACCAGTTACACCGTCTCCCTGCCCCTCATTAAAAAAGAGAGTATCACATAGTTTAATCAAAAGATGAATTCTCAATCAGCAATGAATTAGATCCCTTCTATAGAAGAACTCTGTAGAGTTGTCCTGTGCAGCGTCACCAACACTAGTGATGCATAGCTGCTCTAGATTGTATTTGTCACAGTTCAATAAAATTAGAAGCTCAGACCTAATGTTGGAATCATTACTTTTCCAGTGCCCCGTAGCCGGCAGCCATGTTGAACAGCACAGAATATTCTTCATCACAGGGACATCTATTGAACAAGCATTCATGCACAAAGGATGATATTTTCTTGACCCTCATGTGGAGCCTTTTTGTGCAACTGTAGACAGCAAAGAGGATATGGGAACACAAAGATGCACCCCGCAACTGTCGCTGCCTGAGGGAACAGTCCCTGGAAACATTAGAGGTGATTGAAAGACCACCCTTGAGGTTTTCCATCAGATTCTGAAGTCCGTCTTGCGTTGAAATCTCTAGCCTCCTGTTCCCTGAGAGAAAGAGAGTGGCCAATTGAAGTCTAGAGTTCAGATAATCAGATTTTATAGACTATGACAGTGTTGATTGATTTGTAATCACAGCTAGATCTGAGCAGTTGAGCACAGACAGAGAGGAAAAAATGGTTTGATGTATTAATGATGACTTGTGGGTAAAGAGTTTCTGTGGTGTTACTAGGCATTATACATCACTCTAAGGAAGAATCGACAAGCAATATGGCTGACATTTGATGGACACAGGAGTAACAAGTGAAAGGCTCAGAGGCAGCAATGGTTGATGACAAGGACTCTTAAAAATCATTCCTCAGTTTGAACTCTGAAACTTTAGACAAAGTACACTGTTGATAACAAGATAAACTTTTTTTTTTCTCTTATCCATTCCCCAATCCCTAAGAACCAGAGTCTCTCTTGTCACCATCTTCTCTAGGAGTTATGAATCCTGACTGAACTAAGAAAAAGAAAAAAAAACAAAAACAAACAAACAAACAAAAAAACCCAAAACCTGTTTGAGATAGCTCTAGACCAGGGAATTTTTAAAAAAATAATTTTTCAAGAGAATCTCTTATGGACAACATAAAATTTCACTCTATTTTGAGTAGCTTTTTTTAAAATGTGATTTTCCAGAAATGGTGTGTGTCTTGGTGGAAGAGCACCATGCCCCTGGGATCAATCCCCAGCATGGAAGTAGGTAAATGAATAATTAAATACGCTCTTCTGAAAGTCAAAAGACACATAAGAGGACTTTGTTAAGTCCTATGACCCTGAGGCTACCCAAAAGGGTTTTGAGAAACTTGATTTCTTGGTCAGACAGTCTTACCTGCCTGTTGCTCACATCCTCCTGTGATGTGCTGGAAACAATAGTAACAAGCTGTCGCACACACAGAGACCACAGTGAGAGTTAGCTCTCTGATTAACTTTAAGGAGATGAGGGGTTGGTGAGGATGGAAGATAAGCTTTAAGGGGATGAGGGGCTGTCCCTAAGCATTCCCATTCTGCCCTTCTGGCAAAAGCCTTGGTTCAGCCATGAGAGAACGAGTTGGTTTAAAGGCTGTCAGCAAGCCTTATTGTTCACCCAACTGTAGGCTCCATTTTAATACAGGGCATATTTCCACTGAAATGAAGAACACTTGGCCCTTCCCTGACCTCTGACCTCTCTGTTAGCATGGAGTGTATTGGTTAAGATAGAAGCTTCTTTGATAAACTGACATTAATTTTCAATAATATTTGTGGAGATGTCTTCTGTTTTTCAGAATAAGCAAGATTTCAGAAAGAAGGAAAGGAAGAAAGAAAGAAAGAAAGGAAGAAAGAAAGAAAGAAAGAAAGAAAGAAAGAAAGAAAGAAAAAATTATATCTGACATATATATTTCCAAAGCAAATTCTCCAAAAGTCTCCATACATAATGAGAGGTTTACTTTCCCTGCCAAAAGAACAAATATACACATACACTCATATATGAGACACTAAAAATTTAAATACAAAAAAAAAAAAAATACTTAGGGGAAGTATCACATTCGTTAACATTCTCGGGGTCATTTTGCTATGGTTGGTGACAAAACACGTAGTGCGTAGCAGTCATCACATTACAATTCATTTAAGACAATCTGCCTGCTTAATGTCAAGAAGATCTCCGATGGCCTAAGTCGAGCTAATGACTATCTATGTGTCCACAGCAAGGGAGCAGCTGCTTAGGAACCTCCGAGTGGAAGCACATATAAGTATATATGCTAGCCATGAAGTCAGAGGCTAATAACATAGAGTGAGTCACAGCCCTCGAGAAACCTTACTTCACCTTGTGGTACAAATGTATAGTGCCAAAGTTTCAAGGTATAAAATAAGTAATAAAATAAAGTGTAAGATTTTTTTCTTTATAGTCCTTTTTTGTTTTTGTTTTGTTCGTTTGTTTGCCTGAGACAGGATTTCTCCAAGTATCTCTGACTGTCCCGGAATTCATTCAGTAAACCAGGCTGGCTTCGAACTCAGAGATCTGGCTGCCTCTGCTTCCTGAATGCTGAGATTAAAGGTGTGTGCCACCAGGCTCTTTATAGTCTTACAGTGAGAAAGTAGTGGAAAAAAAAAAACCTACAAAAACAAAACAGAAGGTTTTTTTAAGTTGTGTATAAAGCTTACGCAATTTTACGCAGCTTGTTAAGAAAATACAGAGTGGCTGAGATGACAGCTCAGTCAGGAAAGGGCTTGGCTTAAAAGCCTGAAGAGTTGGCTTTGCCTGCCCCCAGAACCAGTATTTAAGAAGCTGGTCCTGGTGGTTTATGTGTGTAAACAGTGTGAGGCAGGTGGATACAGACAGATCCCTGTTGCTTGGTGACCAGCCAGCTAAGCCTAGTGGTGGGTTCCAGGCCAATGACTGTTTCACAATAAGGTGGTTGCACCTGAAGACTGATATCCAAGGTTGTCTTTGTCCTACATACATACAGACATACACACATGCGCATGCACGTATGGACCATACATACATACATGCAATGCATAAAAAATTAGATAAATATTAAAAAGAGAGGACATAGTAGTTGTAGTCTTAGATGAAAAGTATCAAACACAATAGTGAAAATAATACGAATACCTATGTAACATGTAAGCACGCATGTGCATGTATATATCAAAGCATATAAAGTTTAATATACTGGAGGATGCTTTGTGAAGTATGCTTGTAGGCTGATTTTTCAAAGTCTACTTTATTTAGGGTTCTTGAATGCCTCCTTTCTAGCCCACTGACCAGAGGTAAGAAGGGAAAGGGTTTATAGGAAAGGCGGGGTTGTAGACCTATTTAGACCTAGTTCTTTGAGTAGATTCCCCACTTTGTTGTCAGGATACCAGTAGTCCAGTTCAATAGCAAACACCAAAACTCAAATCAGTAGCAGTGGCACAATCCAGTAGAAACTGCAAGGCTCCACCAAATCTTGAGTCAGCAGAAGCAGCCAGAAGCAGCCTTAATACCGCAACAAGAAGTTTTTTAGTTTGTTTCTCTCTACAAAGTGAAGATCTGCAAAACCCAGTAAAGAAGTGAAACCAGTAATGCATTGCACAGCAGTGAAGCCCAGGGAAGGCCTGGGAAGCCCGAGGAAGCTCGGGGAAGGACAGGAAAGGACAGGAAAGCCCAGGGAAGGCGAGAGAAGGACAGGGACGGCCAGGGAAGCCTGAGGAAGCCTAGAGAAGCCCAGGAAAGTGTTGCAGTGTCACAATGTAAGTGTGACCTCTCATTCTTTATGGGGTTCAACTTACACTCTTTCCAAACATCAGAGCTCTCTCAAGCTTCCCCTTTAGCAAAACATCAGATACTCTCTCACATGTCTGCATCAGCAAAACATCCTCTCACAAGACAGGCTTTGGGGGAGAAATATCACGTGATGAAGCTTTCAGAAAAACATCACACGAATAAAGAAACTGGGAATTTCTACTTCATATGCCTTGTGTGCGTGTGCGTGTGCGTGTGCGTGTGCGTGTGCGTGTGCGTGTGCGTGTGTGTGTGTGTGTGTGTGTGTGTGTGTGTGTGTGTGTGTGTATGATATATCTGTTGAATATGTCATCTCTTGTTCTCTGCTTCATAAGCTAGGCTATCTAACCTATGACCCTCCAGGAATTGTACTGTCTCTGCCTATTTTGCCATAGGAATTCTGAGGGTACAGAGATGTGCTACCACACCTGGCTTTTCCTGGGTTCTGCAGAGTCAGCACCCCAGTCTCCCCCGCAGTGCAGTAAAAACATTATCCATTTACTGGATCATCTCTACATCCCATGAAGAGGATTTTAACATGGAATGTACACACTTCAGTCATTAGCCTTTGCCAGCAAATATGTGTTAAAGGAAGAGAAGACTGAATGAGCTGATGCATGTATAAAAGGATACTGTTAACATTTAGTCAGGCTTTATACTCTGACATGTATTGTGCTCCGTTTTCACATACTGACATTTTTAACCCTTATAAATCTGCAAGGCACCATTAGTAACAATGTGCAAAAAAGAGTAAGGTTAGGTAGGTTGATTATACCACCAATAAACATCAAAGAGGAGGACAGATCTTTCCAGACACCAAATTCTCTCTTTTGTGGTGCACAGGAGTGCAGGCTGAGTGGAGGAAACCTCAACTGAGACAATGCCTCTATCATATCCAGCCGTAAGACATTTTTTAATCAGTGATTGATGGGAGAACACTCAGCCCCTCTGGGTGGTCCCATCCTGGGCTGCTGGTCCTCCTGGGTTCTATAAGAAAGTAGGATGAGCAAGCCATGAGGAGCAAGCCAGTCAGAAGCACACCTTTGTGGCCTCTGCATCAGCTCCTGCCTCGAGATTCCTGCCCTGTTTGAGTTCCTTCCCTCACTGCTTTAATGATGAACTGTTAGGTGCAACTGTGAGTGAAATAATTCCCTCCACAAGTTGCTTTTAGTCATGGAGTTTCATCACAGCAACAGTAGCCCTAACTAAGACAATAGGTAGAACTGTTTTAAATGAACCTATCAACATACCAACCAGGAGGGTTGATCTCTGCTCACATCATTATGCTGCTGTCTACGATATTGAAAACAGTCACTTAATTCATGTAAATTCATGCTTACTTTTTGTTGGGCGCTATGCCAGGTCATAAGAACAAAGCAATTAGTGAGAGATTGCCCCTTCCCTAAGAAGCTCTAGACAGGTAACAAGCAGGGCTAGAGAAGAATATTTATAATGCCCCGTGCTAAACATCACACAGTCAAGGCAAAGTACTTTAACAGAAATAACAGTGCATTATTTAGAGAAATTCATGTCACTTAAGATTCTGTTTGTGAACCAGGTGTCATGCTATACACTTGGAACCCTGACACTTGGAGGGTTAAGATAGGAGGAGTCAAGATGCAGGACAATCTGGGCTCCAGAACAAGAACGAATCTGAAAAATAAAAAGATAGGAATAAATAGTAAATGTGAAAGATTTCTTTTTTACTGCTATGGCATCATTTGGAATAGAAGTATAATTCAAATCTTAATGAATATCTGAATAATGGGTTTACAGAATTAAGTGTATCATCATAAATACTAACAGGAGAGCATTCTTTTACAAACAGCTGAACACATAGTCTGACTAGTAATAGGGAAATGAGATTAAATCAGATAATAAAGGTATTTCTCTGAGATAAACATTAGTCAAAATCTCCTTTTAGTAGAGCATCAGTGTTATGCTTGACAAGGTAGACCAAGAATATGGTGAGTTAGCCCTTGTTATGTCTTGAATGTAAAATATACCAAAAAGTCTCTTGTTTTGAATACCTAACATCCAACTGGTAGCACCATATTAGAAGACTATAAAATCTTTATGAGTGGAGCCTCACTGGAGAAAATGGGTCATTGGGAGGTGGGACTTGAGGTTTGATAATCTCATTCTACTTCCTGTCCATTCTCAGCTTCCTGTGTGACCAGTGTGATCAGTGTGACCAACTACTTGTACTGCCATGCTTTCCTTGCCATGATGGACTGTACTCAGAACCTGTAAGTTAAAAACCCTTCCTCTCTTAAGTTATTTCATGTAAAGAATTTGGTGACATTTATGAGAAAAATAGCAAATGCAACCTCTCTGGAGTCCTCTCAGTACTCCATAAAATAGGTGCTGTCTTAGCCAGTCCTACTGTCTTAGCTAGTCCTACTGTCTTGGCCACTCCTACCATCTTGGCCACTTCTCTTGTACTAGCTACTCCTATGGGATTTGCTTTTTGGGTTTCAGTGGGAAGCTATCAGGGGATAACCAGAGATTAACTAACTAGAGATTGACTTTGTACACACGGATTCCATCTCTAAACCAGGAAAGATGGGCTTCATCATCTTTAAGGATCAGCTCTTAGACGTTTGATGTCTTCAGGATAAAAGATTAGATAAAACATTGACATCTTGATATCAGGATAAAACATTGACATCTTTTCTACATGGGGGTGGGAATCGTGTACACCTTTGTGAGTATGGAGGCCAGCAGAGAATATCAAGTATCCTGCTCTGTCTACACCATGTTCCCTGAAGACAGGATCTCCCACTGAACCTGGAAGTAAACTGGCATCCAGCAGGCCCCACAATCCTCTGGTCTCAACTCCTCAGGGTTACAGGAGCTCGTACAACTACATTCAGCTGCGTATGTGGGTTTTGTGATCTGAACTCATGTCCTCTGCTTACCAGCAAATGCTCTTACCCATTGAGCCATCTCTCCAGCCCCAAGTGTTCCATATTTTTTTTTATGCAGGGAGTTTATAATTTTAGGCATGTGGCTTCCCTATGTTTCTTGAAGAATTGATTAAGTGGGTGATTAACACAGTAGATTATTGAGCAGATTCCTAAGACTTTCTGAAGTCTTAGTAAATATTAACAAAATGAATACAACAAAATAATAATTAGAGACTTGCTAAATCAAACTACAGTGGTTCTGTAGAATGGTGGAGCGCATAGCTATGTAAATTTTACTGTTTGAGGAAAACTAAGGCTGCTGCCCAACCCCTAACTCACTCTATAAATAAGCAGGTATTACAAGTAATATACATACATATACATAATATACATACATATATATACATATACCCCAAATACAGATGCTGCAAAGAAGGTAGGACGAAAGTAAAAGAAGCTGCTCATGGTTCTTACCCCGATGGCACAACGAAAAGTATTTTATTCTATACATTTTCTAGACTCCCAAAGTTTCTGACTATATACAATCAGAAAAAAAAAAAAGATATTTTGATAGCACTAATTTGTTTCTACTAATAGTCCCCTGGATGTGGTCTGCTCTCAATTTTTAGCAAGAAATAATTTTAAATAATTTTAGCCTGCAAGAGAGCATCTGTGGCCCAAGTGCCTGTGTGCAAGAAATATGAGAAGTTTGATTTAAATATAGAAAAGCTAAATTCACGCGCCCCAGATGGGGCACCTAGAACAAAAAAGAAAAAAATATCTCCGGGTCACAAGCGAAGGTTGACGTGCTCAGTACACAGCAAGAGACTGCCAGTTACTCAGGACCTATTTGCGGCTTGCTGTGGCTAACAGGTGAGCAGCGTGAGCTGATGGTTGCTTTAAAAATACTCAGAAGAAACTGAAGCAGAACATGGGCATTTGTCGGCAGGAATTTAGATGGAGTTGTAGAAATGTATTGAAGATTCTAAGCTTCCTCAGATGGAGATCTTTTAGACTGAGAAGTCTCAGAGGCCCTGCCTTGTGGGTCTCTGTTGTACTTTCAAAGATGCTTGTAGGTATAACAAGGTATCTGGACATAATGAATTAAAACTATTGTCAGGAGAGGTGACATGTGGGCAACATAGAGGAGAATGAGGATTCAAGGTCAGCACGGGCTATGTCATGAGACTCCCCAAATTGTAGAAGGAGGGGAAAAAGGAAGGAAGGGAGAAAGGGAGGGGTGGAGAACAGGAAGTTCTCCCTCGTGGGATGGGAAGGTAAATGATTTGTTCTCAGCGAACTGTGTAGTTGTCCATATTCAGCATGGACCAGGTTAGAGCTGGAATCCATCCATCCCTCTCATCTCTCATTCCTGCACTTAAACCAACATCAGTGATTAAGGAAACAACGGTCCTATTTTGGATTTATATGACAGACCAAGATCTCTAGATTATCTTTAACTGCAGTAGGTGCCTTCGGTTGTTGAGCCTTCTACTTTGACATCACTGAAGATCACGTGCCCTCCAATCCTTCTCATGATGCTGGGTGGTTCCAGAAAGCCTTCTGGTCAACCTTACAATCATAAGAGTAAGAATCAACATTTTATTCTCTGTCTGTCTCTGTCTCTGTCTGTCTCTGTCTGTCTCTGTGTCTCTGTCTCTGTCTCTGTCTCTGTCTCTCTCTCTCTCTCTCTCTCTCTTGTGTGTATGTGTGAAAGAACACTCAATATATTAAATATACTATATCCATTGTACTCATAATATTCATAATTTATTGTGGGATTTTTTTATAATATAATCACATCACAAATCAAAATATATTCATATTGCTTAAATCAAGCCAGAGATGGCTCAGAGATGGCTCAGTGGTTCAGAGCTCTTGCTGTTCTTACAGAGGGCCTGAGTTCAGTTCCCAGCACTCTCATTATTAGACAGCTCACAACCACCTACAACTCCAGCTGGGGGCGATGGGAGATTGATATCCTCTTCTGAGGCTCCTACGGACATACACACACACACACACACACACACACACACACACACACACACACACACA
>JANHMN010000006.1:14787534-14867997 GCA_030674055.1 Rhabdomys pumilio | reverse complement strand
TGTGTGTGTGTGTGTGTGTGTGTGTGTGTGTGTGTGTGTGTGTGTTTAAAGGGCCAATTAGACTGTGAAATTCTAGTGAAATGTGAGAGGTTCTAAAAACTGCCACGCAGAAGTTCTGGAAGGAAATAATTGAAAGTTTTGAGAGTTAGAAGAAAGAGCAGTCAGGTGGTGCCAGGAAGACTTCCTGGTAGGCCTGCGTTCTGTCTTTTCATTTGAGTACGTTTGCAAAGAACTGGAGAGCTGGCCATTGAGGAGCATGCTTTCTCTGCAGACATGGTCAGAATTTTCAGGATGCAAGTGTGTCTTAAACCCATGATATTTCTGCATGGGCGTTGTCCTGTGCCCACTTACCAGCTTCTGGTTATCTGAAAGGTGCAATAGTAGTCTAAACGGATACAGTCCCGAGGCCTGACCCATGGCCACATTTAATGAGTCCTCCACTTTCTTGAGACATTTATTTAATTCTACCTGAGCTATAATTGGCATCCAGTAACTAACCACATACCACATCTCCCTGTTTTCCTTCCATGTCACCTATTTTATCACCACAGAGACACGGAGTTAATTATCTCATCTGTCAAGACTACAGTCTAAGAAAAGAAATATTTTGGATATTAACATAGTCTCTTTTCCCCCCTCTAAATTTAATGAAATTGTATTCTAATTTTTAATGATTTCTCAATTACTGCAAGATAGAAAAATAGGAGAAAAAATGGGGGGAGGGCTTTCAGCTCGCGTAATTAAAATGAATCTCTTCCTTAGACAATTTCTAAGTTGCCAGTCTTGGAAATATACACAGTTCATCTGTTAATAAGTGGAAGGGTCAGATGACTGAAACGGGAGAGGATTTTTACTTTAATATCACATCTTTTCTAAATCCGATTCACAGAAACAAAGCCTTCCTCTAAATGCTAATCAGTGGCTAAAAAACAAAAAATCCTGATGAAATACTATATTTGAGGTAGCCAGTGTCTCTGAAGATACCAAGGCACTCTCTCCCACTAATCAGTTACAAAATGTTGTGTCTCGCAGCTTTATGACAGGAATACTAAATAAATCAGCTCATTCCCTGGTTGTATTTGCACTAAATCTGGAAGAAGACAAGTGGTCCTTTATCAGAGGAGTGAACTGTTTCTCAAGCAAGCAGACTCATAATTTCACACACGATGGAAAATCATTTTAGTCAGGGATGGGCTCCCAAGACCCTGTGACAGAACTCAAAAAAATTAGTAACTCATTTTTTTTCTAAGTTAACTGAAAAACTTGCATACAGAAATGTAAGCTTTCATAAAGACAATATTCAAAAATGATATAATTCATTATAAAGTGTTTTCCTCTCAGATGCCATTTGTTCTGAGTATGTGTGTGTCTGTACATATACATACATACATATACATACATACATACATACACATACATACATACATATACATACATACATATACATACATACATACACATACATACATACATACACATAGTTTTAAAGAGAATAAAAACAGAGAGACTCCTTTCCAAAATGGGGCACCTGGACTCTCAGCTTAGAAGGCTCAAAGGTTGAGTGTCACTCAGACAATATTGAGGCTGGGATCATCTGCAGACATCATCTTTGTGTGGAGTGACTTTGCTAGAAAGACACAAAGGCTAAGCCAAGACAGTCAGCCAGCAATTCTGTACCTTTCCATGTCCGGTGGCATCCTGGAACCCTCGCTAGGGATGGCGGGAGTAAAAATGTACGACAGATACACAGATACACAGACAGTGGAGCTGGGATTTAATGTTATGCTGCAGCCTGGAACCTCAGCTTGTTTACTGTGTACAATGCCAAGGACGGCAGCCTAGATACAGTAGGAGGTCTCTGTAGCAGTCTCAGGCTGTAAACATCCGGGAAAAGGAAGCCGCTGTTGATAGTCTTTGCTCACACTAATCAGAGCTCATAAATACTCATGCTTAGATATCTAAGGAGAGCTTTGCCTCCCATCTTCAGCCATACGAGTAACCAACAGCCTTGCCAATTTTGCCTGGGTCCTAGACCTTCCAGTCCTCGGCACAACAAGCCTGTCTAAAAATACATTCGCTCAGAACTTGACTGACTGGGGGCTTCCTCCACTCCCTACACACATTTGGGCTCACCATGTGGCTTGGTATTATCAGAACCAGGAGCTGGTTTCTAGAAAAAGCTTGAGATGAGGCAACTGGAAAGAGAAGGTTCTAGAGATCCAGCTGACCAATCTTGGTGTCTCACAGCCTCGTCTCAGAAAGTGTGCAGTGTGATATCCACTCTTGGTTATGGTTGAGTCCTGAAGCCAGCCTCATGTCTAGGGGTATGCACTGAAACTCTTCTTCATGAAGGAGCATATCACAGTGTCAAATGGCACTGGCTTGGAAGATAATACTTGATCCATCTTTGAAATATACTGATGAATTTGCCTGACTCCATTTTGACTGCAAGAGTCATTATGCTGTATTGTTAAAACAAAGTTTCCATTTACTGTGAGAGATGAATTTCTGTTTTAAAGTCTGTTTCCTGGAACCTGACCTGCCCCAATCCATGACCTTGACTTGTTTTTGAGAACACTCTAAGCTCCCTAATCAGTGACACATGATGTTGACTGATTTACTTGTTAATTTGTTTTGTGTTTGTGGTTTTTGTTCGTTTTTGTTTTGTTGTGTTCGTAGATTTTTCTGTACTTCCTTACTGCTCCATGGTCTTGCTTCTCCCAACTTGCTTTGCAACTACTTTTGATTTTACTCCTTAGAAGGGCCTGAGAAACATACTCAGGACTGCTCACTCTAACCCGAATTACAAGACAATTGCTGGCCAGCTTTCTGGTGCATCTCCAATAAAATCAAGCTTGCTTCAAATTTGGCTTAAAAATTGTGGCAATGGTCCTATTCTTGCCTGGTGGGATTAACATATACCATGTGCCACACCAAAAAGGGAGAAGACAAAGTGAAATGCATCTTTTTGTATACCATGCAATGTCAGGTAATGAACACACACTTGCACCAAGATAGCATAAACTTCACCCTTCCATCCTAGCTCTGGAGCTCTGGTGATTACACATTAGAAACACCTGGGTTCTTGTTTTGTTTTTGCTTGTTCTTATTTTTATTGCATATGCATTTGTGTTTGTCTGTATGTATGTCTGTGTGAGAGTATCAGATCTCTGGAACTGGACTTATGGAGAGTTGTGAGCTGCAGTGTGGCTGCTGGGAATTGAACCCAGGTCCTTTGGAAAAGCAGATGGTACTTTTAACCACTAAGCCATCTCTCCAGGCTCAAGAAATGCCTGTTTTTAACTGTGTTTCCTCTAGTAGTTTGTAAGTTCCTCTAAAATAAGGACTCTATTTTGTTTCCACTACCTTGTGTGTATCTGGCATGTGACAGATGCTTTGTGATATACAAATCATCCCTGTCACAGGACTTACCACATGGTAGTGATTGCTTATTTAAATATTTTCACTCCATTCTACTCTTGGCTTCTTGCTGACTTGGGCTTTGTCTTGTTTGTCTTTAAAACTTATCACTCTGTCGGGCACACAGTAAATATCCAATGCGTATTCCTGGCCTGTGCTTTGTGGATTGCTTTGAAAAATAACCTACTACATGGAAACCAATTATAATCCTAGAGTAAAGTTAAAGATAATTAGCTGCATTCAAGATCTGATAGTAATAGAGACCAAGAACAGATTTCTCTTTTACATTGCTTCATGTAAACAATATGTGTCTTGAGATCAGACAGGATTCTGTTCATTGACCAGAAAGTTCTGATATTACATGGCCAGTGCTATCTGCAGACTCAACTGATGTGGATGGGAGCGGACACCAACTGGTAAGCAGGAACACAGACGAGTGGCCAACTGAGAGGTAAGTTGTAGGAATTATTTAATTCTGACCTGGCATTTCTACCCTGCCTTAAACCATTTAGTTCCTGGATAAAACACACACACACACACAACCTTTATATTTACAATAATCCCTAAACAGCTGCCTAGCTGCCTACCCTCTATGATATTAGAATCTCTTTCCTTTTGATGACCCTGAGTTATTACTTACTATGTTTCATCTGGGCTGCTCTTAACTCCAATTGGCCAGCCCCAGGGCCATGTTCTCTTGACTCCTAATCCATGGCAACTTCTCCTCCCTCCTCCTGCATCTTCTTCTCTCTCATAGATATCCTTCGACACCAAGCCCAGGAAACCTAAACGCCAACCTATGTCTCTTCTGCACAGCTATTGGCTGTTGGCATCTTTAGTTACCAATCAGAATAACTTGGGGCCAAGGCTTATACTCACCCCTCTGGGACAACTAGGTCCTAGAGGCTCGCACTTAGCATTACAATAGATAACAAAAGACCAAATCTCAACAGATAGATATGCATGAGGATTATTTTAGAATTCAAAATCCGTGAATGTCTCACAGACTGCCAACCTGCAAGCATTCCAAGAAAGAAGACATGAAAGCTGTCGGTCTTCAGAAGAGCCAGACTTAAAATGTCTCAGTGTTACCAATCCATGGTTTACTCTAACTCAGTGGTACATCACTGGGGTGCAGGGAAGAGGAAATAAGTTGGACTCTCAAAGAGTAGTGACCAAGAATAGATGCTCACTCTGAAATCACCAGAGAATGAGGAAAACAGGAAACCACAGCTAGTACTTTGTAAAGACCTGAGGCAGTCAGACACCAGACACTCATGGGATGAGCAAAGCTGGAGGGAAGGATTCCATGCCAACGCCTGCAGAATTTAGAAACAACATTTCACCTCCCTTTGATCAGCAGGTAGAGTCAATTTCTCCCTTCCTCATAAGGCTCTTGAGGGAGTTCTGCTGATGAACTCAAGTCAGTGAGGAAGGCTCTGAACCTTAGTCTATTTATTTTAGTCAACTTTTAGTGTAAATTAGAAAAGAAAGGAGGGAAGGAAAAAAAGAAGGAAGGGAGGAAAAAAGAAAGGAAGAAAGAGAGAGAAAGAGAGGGAGAGAGAGAAAGAAGGAAAGAGATAGAAAGAAGAGCATGATAAATCTGTATTTGTGATGACATCACCTCCTTCATGGAATAAGTTGATAGATACTTATTAATGTGAAATCATCATTTTGAGATGACTTTTTTTTGTTTTTTTGTTTTTTTGAGACAGGGTTTCTCTGTGTAGTCCTGACTGTCCTGGAACTCACTCTGCAGACCAGACTGGCCTCAAACTCAGAAATCCACCTGCCTCTGCCTCCCAAGCACTGGGATTAAAGGCCTGTGCCACCACCGCCCGGCAGCTGAAATGACCTTTTATACTACCTCCAAGCAGATCAGACCAAGTAAAGATGGAATCGCAAATGCTAAATGCCAAATGATCAAAGTGAGCCTTAAGGAAGCAAATAGATTCAAACAGACCAAGCAGTTCCCACCAAGCAACTGGAAAGAGTCCAATCAACTTGAATCAGTGTACGAAGAACCATGTTCCCTCTGTTGTGACCCTGACAAGAAAGAGGAATTCCTATTCACTCTAGGCAGGAGTCCGAGCTGATGCAGTAGCTATGGTGGGCAGCCTGGAGGTTTCTTTAAAAAACAAAACAAAACATAAAAAAGCAAAACAAAACCAACACTAAAGCATCCAGTTGTTCAGCTTGTAGGCATCTACTCAAAGGATTCCACATCCCACCGTAGAGTCGGTCTCACAGCCATGTTGGTTGTTGCCCAACTTTTCACTATAATAAAGAAATAAAGTCAGACTATGTATCTTTTGACAGAAAAAAAAAAAAACGGATAAGAAGAATATGGTTACCTACACAATGGAATGTTATTCAGCTGTAGAGAGAAATAAAATTTACACTAAAGGGGAATTGGAAACACTAAGGAAAGTAACCTGGGCTCAGGATGACAAACACCACACATGCTCTATGACATGCAGATTCTGAGCAGATTATGACTTCCAGCTATTAAACATGGGTATCCAAGAAAAGGAAAGATGGGGAAAGGTCAGGAAAATAGAAAGAAACTCATATGAACCAAAAAAAGAAGGCTTTGAGGGAGGCATAGAGAAAGGGGAATAGACCACAGGAGAAATGAAAGTGAAAGTGAAAGAGAAAGGACCTGCCAATGAGGGATCGATTGAAACATAGTGCATTTGAAAATGCCCCAGAGAAAGCTATTGATTTGTAAACTCATTTTTATAAAATACAATGTAAGTAACTTTGATGTTAGCCAGTCTGACTTTTTCTATTGTTCTGTCCCTTTATTCCCATACTATAAAAGCCAATACCATTGCCTAGAATAAAATGCCAATTTCATTTCTAAATTCTAAAAACCACAAACAGAAGGTGACTGGATCTTTCAGTAACCTTGCTGCCATGTGATCTTTAACACACTTAATGTAAGTAGTGTATATAAACTCAAGTGTATTGTCTTCTTGCAGCTTCCTGTGTAAAGTCACAGGATGAGTGACCAGCTCATTTCAAGACTGGAAACTTCTTAGTTCCTATAAAGTTAAAAGGTCCAAGAGCCTGGGATCTGGCTGATGCAAATGAATGAGACAAAATAGGGAAAACCATGGCTGATATGGAGAGGGACAAGACTATGTCTTTGGGTTTATTTCTGTGATGAGACACCATGACCAAGGAAATTCTTCTAAAGGCAAACATTTAATTGGGACCGACTTACGATTTCAGAGTTTTAGTCCATCATCATCCTAGCAGGCATGGTGCAGGAGGCAGGCATGGTGCAGGAGGCAGGCATGGTGCAGGAGGCAGGCATGGTGCAAGAGGTGCTGAGAGTTTTACATCTTCATCTGAAGGCAAACAGGAAAAGACTGGCTTCTAGGCAGCTTAGGAGGAGGGTCTGAAAGCCCATGCCGATAGTGACACACCTACTCCAACAAGGCCACACCTCCAAATAGTGCCACTCCCTGGGCCAAGCATCTTCAAACCACCACACCACAGATGGTAGAGTGGAGGTTACCTCAGGGATACCAGGAAAGAACTCAGAGGCTGTGTGCATCTCTATTGATGGAGTCTAGATAGAAAGTTCCAGTACACTAGACATACCTGGAGGTGGCAGGAGCTCAAACAGGAGTGCATGGAGATAGCCATAGCAATTTCAGACATGGAAGCCAGCAAGGACCCCAGGAAACACCAGCTCTAAATAAAATGAAAGGGTGCTATCCATTCCCAAGTTCTTGCATCGGAGAAGAACAGCCACGGTTTTTAAGCCCAGGAAAAGATGAAAAGATCTAAGATTAAACTTTAACACTGATGTGTAAGAATGAGTCAGATGAGAGGGATTCATACAGAAAGAGAGGAGCACTGACTGACTTAGCTGAGAAGCAGTTTGGATGACTCATTCTCCAGCAACACACCCCCTTCCTCCCTCCCTCCCCCTCCCTTTCTCCCCTCCCTGTCTCTCTCTCTCTCTGTCTCTGTCTCTCTCTTTCTCTCTCTCTCTCTTTCCCTTCCAGTCCCTGCCCCTATTTCCCTCCCCTCCCTGTCTCTGTCTCTGTCTGTCTCTGAGTCTCTGTGTCTCTTTGTATCTCTCTGTCTCTCTGTCTCTGTCTCTCTCTCTTTCCCTCCCTATCTCTGTCTCTATCTCCTTCCTCTCCCCTACTTCTCCCTCACCCTCTCTCTTCCTCTCCCTTCCCTCCCTATCTCCCCTCTGTCCTTTCTCTCTTTTTTCCTCTCCCTGTCTTCTCCCTCTCTTCCCCATTCCCTTTCTCCTATCCACAAAAAGGAGAGAATAGTATACTATAATAATTAGTATTATAGTACATTTACTATATATAGTAACATATATATCATAAATACACTATAATAATTAAAACCATTACTGTATCTTGTTAATAATGATTGACACTCAGAGATGCCTTACAGCTAATATGTACCAACTCAAAATCACAAAAAAATAAAGAGGAAAACAAAGCCTAATTAGAAGACAAACAAAAAACCCACCAAGTACATCCCCCCCTCTAGAAACACCAAGTACATCCCACTCTCCAGAGACACCAAGTACATCTCCCCTCCAGAGACACCAAGTACATAACCCCTCCAGAGACACCAAGTACATCCCCCCTCCAGAGACACCAAGTACATCCTCCCTCCAGAGACACCAAGTACATCCCCCTCTTCAGCAACACCTTTTGATCTACAATCAGACACATTGCTCAAAGCAAACTCCAAGGAATGAGTTTATATAGTCAAAACCAGAAAGGGAACACTGAAGCCAAGTTTTCCTTGAAGAGAAGAAGTTGCTGCCTGGTGTTTACAGAGACTGGCGGAGAGCATGCAACTTTTACTCTGATCTGCTCACTATGCTTCTGCTCTCTGCAAAAGGACGGAGACTCATCTGTAACACATTCCAAGAATGTGTTTATCACTGTTACCATAAGTTAAGTTAAGCTTTCTATAGCTCTGCAGAGTAAAACAACATTTTAAACAGTATTTGTTTTATTTTTTATGTCTCTGGGTCCCGTGAGTTCTGGATGGAGGGAAGGAGAGAGGTGGGGGAAATGAGGAGGGAGGGGAGTCTGTGAAACTACTGTTTTGAAAAGAGAATCAGTCATCAGTGGCCCATACCTGTAATCCCAGCACTTGGGAGCAACAGTCAGGAAGATCCCACAGTCAAGGTCACGCTCTAATACATAGCAAATCTGAGGCCAAACAGTGAGATAGCCCACCATGGTGGCAAGGCTGTTGTCCACCTACCAGTTACAGATCCAGGAAGAGCTGATGGAGCAGCCTTGGAGCCTGGTCACTTCAATTCCAGAGCTACAGCCAACAGGCCATGCCTTATACAGACTCTGTAGACCAGGGATTCTTCAGCTGTTTCTACTCATGACCCCTTAACCTTTAAGAAACTGTTATGGAACCCCTACATATAGAGATATATAAAAATAGGTGTACAGATCAAATATTGACATAATAAGTCATAAGGATGTATTTACTAAAATAATTCTTTAGTATACATATAATTTTAACATTTGCTAAAGGAAAAAAAAGCAAATTTGTATACTGATATGAAGAATAAAACCTTAGATGGATATTTGATTCTGTTGCACACAGCATATTGCACAGTTTCAGACTCATTTGCTACTTTGATTTTATGGTTATTAGTGTTGAAACACATAGTATAAAAGGCAGACATATATTTAGACTCATTCCAAAAACTCTGCCCTAATCCCAAATAAGAATACATGATCTTTGTTTAGTGAAACTCAAGTTAGCGATCAGATATCAGTATTTACAATGTAAACATTCTAACATGATACAATCCAAAGTTATATTAATTCAATACTTCCATGCTGAAGAGCAACTCTAGGAACACATGAAAAGAATGTTTTCTACAACTGAGTCATTATCAGTGAAACATGAACACTGAGCGTATTGTGCTCATAAACAAGGCGGCAGTGATGACCATGTGACCCAACACAGGTAAGCCATGATGGCGCTTCATCCAGTTTGATTTGAATTGATTTGGGGTTGTTGATTGTTGGCAGATCTTTTGGTTCTTGTCAAATCTGTCAGGACCCACAATCAGTTTCACTGCCCCCAGCTTAATACCCTATCTTAGTCCTATGTGGTCTTTCTTTTCCTTCAACACTACAATGGCGTCCCCACCTCCTTCTGCCTATGCAGTATGCATAGCTGTCCTTTGTGGATCAAGTCAGGCTCTACTTAATCCGTTAAATCAAGGTCATCTGTGGCCTTTGCCTGTCTACTCTTGCCCATGGTAAGTGTTCAGTAAGTCTCTCTTTGTTAGAGGCCTTCAAAAAAAAAAAAAAAAAAAAAACGGAGCAATGTGTGCTAATGAAGCAGTCACAATCAATGTAGTTTCTCTGAGTTCTTTCCAAAATTTTGCTAATGCAAGAATGAGAATCCAAAAATATTTCATTTAAGGGGTTGCACGATTATTGAATGGGTTACAAATGATACATAGTTATAGGGTCATAAAATTTTATTTTCAATTAAAAATATTTATGGGGCTTCATTAAGTCTGCGTGTATTACTATAACTTTATGCATATAATTAATCTAATATGATATCCTAGGTATAGAGGTGTATATGTTAAATGTATATTACACATCTAATATTGCACTAGGCTCCAGAATTAAAATGACAGACCATAATCTAATAGAAAAGAAAAAAACCAAATGTGTTTTCAGTGTAACATGCTATCTATGTAAAGATATGAACAATTTTTTTGCACAAAAATCATCTAAAACAGCTTCCCAATTTTACAAACAGAAATACCGAGGACCAGAATAGCAAATCTTTAGACCTTGGGCCTAAGCTCACACCACCCATTGCTGGCTTCAACCTAATTAAAGGCTACAGAAAAATAAACCTACAGATACCAGGTTTGCATAATACAATAGCAAATCAGGATAGCTCCGCATTTAAAAAAAAAAAAAAAATCACACCAAGCTCTGAGCCCTGGACTTTTTTCCCTAGTTGGAGAGAAATGGCCCAGCCTGGGAGCAGTAGAACATTAATCTCGCCATTAAGGCTCTGACATTGCTGAGATCTTTACCACCAGTGAGTAGCAATTATTTTTGTAGTAGAGGTCCATGTACGGAGAATTGATTCTCCGGCGCATATGAATATCCCCTATTAGCCCCACTTGATAAGTGGGAGCTGGCTCCTGCCTGCAGAGGAGGCCTCCAATTGCCCAATCGAACAGCCTCTCTTCATGCATAAACATCACTCCTGCTATCACTAATGGGAAAGGGTTCCCCAGCGCTGTGGAAAAGAGAGCCCACAGTCTAGTGATAAATCTGTCAAATGTGACATGCTCTATGAGAAGAGCAGCGCCACAGCTGATTGAATGAGAAACCCAGTGTACAGTGCAATAATGTGTCAAAGCACTCCACTGCAGACAGCTGGCTCACCGCTCGGGCCAACAGACGGGACTTCAAGTAAGACTCATTAGAAGGAACCCAGGTACAAAGGTCTGCACAGTGAGAATAACATGTCTTTCCCTTCCCTTCCCTTCCCTTCCCTTCCCTTCCCTTCCCTTCCCTTCCCTTCCCTTCCCTTCCCTTCCCTTCCCTTCCCTTCTCTTCTCTTCCCTTCCCTTCCCTTCTCTTCTCTTCCCTTCTCTTCTTTCCACATCTTGTTTCACACCTGCTCCAGACAGACTGGGCTAGAATGTAGGACACAGGCTGGAGATAAAAAAAAAAACAAAAAAACATGGCTTCTCTGTGGTCTGTGTGAGTTGAGGCTTCAGACACACGACTGAGTCAGCGGAAATAAGGGTTTGGGTTCACTGGGAACCTCAAGAGCTATTTTCCCATGAGGATTGATTCTTGTTCTTTGTCTCATGTGTGGCACATCTTGAGGTCATTCAATGTTGACACCATTAGGCATCCTGTGCTTTGCAAATTCTCACAGGTCTAAGCCCTTCCTTGATCATCCAGTTTCCTTCATGTACACAAAGACCTATGACCAAGCCACGCCACTTACAGGCCATATAGTCAATACATGCTGGCTTCCACTGTATGTGTGTGTGTGTGTGTTCACTAAATAACCTAGCACATTATTTATTATGTTACCCAATATCCCTTACCCAGAGATCCAAATGACGGATTCAGTCCAGAATTTATTGCAGGTGTCTTCCAGAATAACTTGTAGCCTCCCTAATTACTGTTCAATAAATACCATCTAACCCACTGGGTTTCCTATCTTGCTTTTATGCCAAGATTATGTTGTGTGCTGTCCTCCGTGAAACAGAGCCATGCGTTCTATCAGCTTCAGAAACTAATCACAGGCTCCTCATTGGTTTCTCCTATTCATTCATCTTTAATAGTGTCTAAGGTTTTCTTTTTTTTTTCTTAATGTTTATCATCACTATCAACTTGTATTTATATTTTGGCTTCATACATCATTGAATACAGTGCATAGGAAAGGTCAGAAGATAACTCAAAGTTTGGAGGATAATGAAGAACTGTGACATTTGCATAATAAACTTGAAGGAATATACGGTCATGGGGAATATGGAGGAAATAAGGTGGAAGACTGGGAGAAGATTCATTAGTCCACAAGGACCTTTGGAGGCTAGGAGCTATTCCTCAGTGTCATCTGCTGCTTACTCAAATGCTGGTCAGATATTTGCCACAAACTAAGCAAAATTGCTGGGGAGAATCTATTCAAGGCATCACTGTATTGAAGAAGAGCTAAGGTGTACCTAACTAACTTGCACCCAATGGAAACATTGAAAATTAGTAAATGGTAGACTCATCACTTTTATCCAACTGAGAAGTCTGGGAGTACCTAACCAAAGAGGCTGCCCTCAGGGGTTATATAGCTCTCCGAGTCTAAGACTGAGTCACTCCCACAGAGACGACTCAGCCTCCAGACAATGCTGATTCTCTTTGTGTTGTTTTTAAATAAAAGGTATGTCTTCCAAATAATAATTTAAAATGCAGCCTTCACATCAGTGTGAGCCACTTGTCACTGATATGCAGCTGGGTTTTAAAATATGCCCTACTTGTAATTCAGGTTTCTATCGGGCTAATGGCGGTGCTTATTTATAATAGTAAGATTTTAGCAGTGAGATTTCCTCGAGTTGTAGGTCAGTGGGAGAAGAAGAAAAGAACAGAGATGATCATCTAGACATTTATGCTTAATTAAAATAAAAGTAAAATATAATATCCCAGGTAATATTAAAATAGCAACAAACCTGGTCACCTGCATAAAATACAGACCAATAAATAACAGCAAGACCTAAAACCCGCACAGCAGGTCACCGTGTTTACACAACATTTTCTCTTCTCGTTTTATTAAACAGACTTACTAAGTTGTTGCTTTAAAGTATTCCTCTGCACACACATGGGAGCACGGAAGTCAATTAAACAGAGTCTGTCTTCAAGGAGTTTACACTGTTTAGCCTGCCTAACCACTATAGTGGGACATAATTACTAAAAGCCTTAGGGGCAGCGGGCAAACTTCTGTTTATCGTTGTGACTACACTGTCAAGTGTCAAGCCCAGTATTCAGTCAGTGCTCCATATACGTACCTGGGAGTAAATGCCCTCTGTTTTTATCAGAGCAGCTGAAGCTGCAGAATCTACCTGGCTCTGTCCATTGTCTCTCCTTGAATATGTTAGCACTTTGTCCCAGTTTGGGTTTGTCTTATCTTTCCTACCTTTGCAGGGCCTTATAGGATTCTCTTCACATTTGAGGTAGGAAGCTTTTTGCTGCTCTCCCCATTACTCTGCCTTCACACCTCACACCAGGTTGAGAAAGAGAAATAGCCCCAGAGGGACTGGCCCTGCCCATGAACTTCAATCCCACGATGACTGAAGCCCTCCCAGGCCCTTATGGATGACTTCCCCATGGAGGGGTCTCCTCCCAGGTCAAAAGCATGGCACTGAACTCAACAAGACTGACATACTTGATAGCCTAGCAATGGACTGGCTCCTGATCCATCAGAGGTTTGCATTTCATTTCAAGAATAGTTATTAAGAAATACAATCTTGAGTTTTTATGGTTTGTATCTGAAATGCTGTAACAGGCTCAAGTGTCACATACTTGCTCCCCAGCTGCTGGTACTGATTTAGGAGTCTGTTAAGCTTTGGGGACTACAGCCCAGCTAATAGGCGTGCACAACTGGGAGAAGGTTTGAAGACGACTTGAGCTTTGGGTTCTGTGGTGGTTTGAATGTGCTTGTCTCAAGGAGTGGCACTATTAGCAGTTGTGGCCTTGTTAGAGGAAGTGTGTCAGTATGAGTATGGCTGAGACCCTCCTCCTAGCTGACTGGAAGCCAGTCTTCTCCCAGCTGCCTTCGGAACAAGAGGTTGAGCTCTCAGCTCCTCCAGCACCATGCCTGCCTGGACACTGCCATGTTTCCTGCCATGATGAAAATGGACTGAGCCTCAGAACCTGTAAGCCAGCCCCAATTAAATGTTGTCCTTTATAAGACTTGCTGTGGCTGTGGTGTCTCTTCATAGCAATGACACTAAGATAGTTTCCATCCAAGCTCTCTGCTTTCTGATATTCACCAAAATGGGAATAGTCACCCTGCAAACTCCTGCCACCAATGTCAGCCCTACTTCAGCTAACACGATTCACCACCATGGTGGACAGATGCCATCCAAAACTGTGAACCCAAACCAAACCTTCCCCTCCTGAGTTGCTTCTACCAAGGGTCTGGTAATAGTGACAAGAAAGGGAGCTAAGGCATCATTCATTCTGCATAATTCATCGAATGCCTTTTGCTTTCCTTTGCAATGTCTGCCAACTAGTCCCACCGCTGAGATTCCGCTTCCTGAGTATCACAGGTGTGGGGGTTACCATCCTGACTAGAAGCTCAGCCTCTGAGTGACGTGAGTGTCTACACTCTTTTATTGCTGACTAGATTAAGTCCTATTTGAATCACTGTCAGCCACTTGACATAGAGGAGACAGAAACAAGAAGAAGTAAAGGAAAAGAAAGACAAGATCTCCCCAAGCCCAAGGTCAGCTGAAAGTGAACATTAAAATCAGCTGGGTTTGCTCTGTTTGTGGAGGCTCTGACTCCCGGCAGCACTCTTAGACAGAGGACAGTGCACAGGTGTCAAGTTTTGATGTTTGGTCTGATTTATGCCACTGGCTCTATATAATGCGACGGCATGACATAATGTACACTGGGAAAATACTCACTCCCGCCGCTTGACTCTAACAAATTCAGTAGCATCATCCCTACGAACTGTTATCCAAACCTTTGCAGCCTAGCTGTGCGACCTGTGACTCCTTAATGGTGAGATTATTTATTCTGCAGATTGTTCGGAGCATCCTGTACTCTGTTTTAAAGAATCGCCACAAGATCCTCAGACCTAGCATAGCAATATGTCTGTTAAGCCTGAAGATTCCCTCCCTACAGGCCTCTAAGGATCTCTAACACGTAGTGAATGGGAAATGAGTCAGATGTCATTTTGGATGCTTAGCTGGGCTTTCAAGATTTGGCAGGGGATCTTCAAAGTCCAGAATAAAGAAGTAAAAATCAGAAGAGTAGGGTTTGAGTATCCTTGAGCCTGCCTTGGTGCACTTGGGAAAACAGGAATCTTGTCTTGATCACACTGGAAGCTGGGTTTTAAAATCCACAGGATGACAAAGTAAGGTTGTCCTCTCAAGGACGGTGTCAGCAAGAGACCAGCTCATAATACTGAGATCTACAGTGAATGTATACATGACAGACAACACAGGAGGAATGTCTGCCAACGGGAAGACAAGAAAGTCCAAGGAAAACCCCCTCCCCTTGGCTGTCTTTGCTACAGAGGCAGCATAAACATAGCCCTCTTAAAAAAACATGAGCCCCCATATGTTTTCTTCATGCTCAACTGCTATCTCATTGCCTGGACAAATCTAAACTGAAAATTGATACAGAGCTCAATCATGAGCTTGTGACAGCCTTGGGGAACCTAGAGAATTCCAAATCTCAAGACAAAGCCTTTACATGGAAAAATATGAGCCTCCTTAAATGTGTGGTCACAGTGAAAAATAACTGAACATAAACAGCAATTAACCCAACGTGTACAAAACCCAGGAAGGTTTGATCTGCAAAATGTTAAGATGATAAAACAGTGATTAAACAAGCAGATAAAGAAAAATAAAATAATTGAAAATATAAAAATTCCACTTACCACTTTGCTCAGGCCTTGGAAGAAAATATAAGTAATCCAAGAAAAATGCTTATAAATAAAGAAAAATATATGATTCTGGATGGCAGCCAGGGAAGCAGACCAGTGCCTTATTGAGATCTGAGAAGGTCCATCATCAGAGATGCCTCTCTCCTGCCAAAGATGGAACAAAAATAGGCTCTCAGCTAGACATGCAGAGAGTGAGAGACCTTGGAACTCCTAGCCTGAAATGGAATGTCGAATCAGATTCCTCCATTTAGGGTTCAGGGGACACTTTGCAAGATGAGGAAGAAAAAGTGTAAGAGCCAGAAGGGATAGAGGACACCAGGAAAACAAAGCCCTCTACATCAAACATGGTCAAAACTCATACAAACGTACAGAAACTAAGGCCGCACACGCAGGGCATGCACAGGTCTGTACCAAGTTCCCAGTGTATACACAGCTTCCCACTGAGCATTATTATGGAATTCCTGAGTGTGCAAACAAGTGTGTCTTTGAGTCTTGTTCCTTTCACTGGACTCTTTTCCTTCTATCTATTTGTTTTGTCCAATTGTAATGTCTTGGGTTTTGTTCAATCATTTTTATTTTATTTTATTATTTTAATTTATTTTACTATCCCTTAGAAGCCTGTTTGCTTTCTAATGAAAGACAGAAAAGGAGTGAATCTAGATTGGAGGGGAGACAGGGAGGAAGTAGAGAGAGGGGAAACCATAATCAGGATATAGCACATAAGGGGAAAAAAATCTACTTTCAATTAGAAGATAAACACCAACATACAGAACAGTTAAAACTCTCTGACTAAGTTAAAGAATAGGTTAGAATTAGATTAAAGAACACTTTTAACTGGAGTATTTACCTGAGGAAATTGCACAGGACATACATAGTGCTAAAATCACCAAAACAGAAACATACATGGCTGGCCAGATGGATCACTGGGTAAAGGTATTTGAGTTCAATCCTGGAGACCCACACAGTAGAAAAAGAGAATCAACTTCTGCAAATCATCCTCTGATTTCTATACACACATACACACACACACACACACACACACACACACACACACACACACACGCATGTGAACACAGACACATAAAATGCACCCGAAGGAAGAACAAATTATTTACAAAGAGAGAAGAAAAGACAGAGCTACCACATGCCCTCAACAGCAGAGGACCATAAGAACATAACTGACCACAGAAATGTGTGCCCAAACTACTTAAAAGTGAGAGAAAGATACATCTGGGCCAAAAGAAAAGATCAGAGAAACTGACCATTTACTTTAAAAGGAGAGTAAGAGAGAGGGAGTTTCATTCTATAAGTTCCGTTACTCTAGAATTCTGAAACACAGAAACCGAAGTGTAAAAATTTACTTTGCAATTCTCAAAACAGTATATGAAAGAAGAGATCTGTTGGGTATTAGTGTAGAAAAGATGTCAAATAAAAAATACCACCATTTAAAACATGACTGTAAAAAGAATACTTAAACCAAAGAAGTAACAACAACAACAAAAGAAATTAGTAGATTTTTATAGTACATGTAACTTGCATATTCTCAAGAACATAGAAGTAATTTCTCTTTAAATGTTAAGAAACTAAAATCACAAGATTTTTTTAAATTTTTTCTTTTTTAAGTTGTGAAATATATTTGTATTATTACTCAATCTTTCAGCAGAGAAATTGATGGGGAAATGCAGTTTATTGATACAATTGAATACTATACAGCAGTTTGAAAAGATGGACATACATTTACATATTTTATATCACATTTAAATAAGTCATGTATCATACATTCATTGGTTTCAATAGTATCAGGACATACTGAAAAGTTCGAAACAATTTCTGCAAAATGGCTTCTTCTGAGGAGAGAGAATGAAGGCAAGAATTTGGAAATAGCAATAGAACGCTATTTATATAAAACAAGAACGAGAGAGAAGAGGCAAACTAAACATGGCAAATGGCGGCATCTATTTAAAGTAGCTGTTGCGAATATTTTCTGTGTGTTTGAATTTTTCATAATTTTAAACAGTTTCTCTACAGAAACACAGCACTGAATAAATGTTTTAAACAACGTCAAAACTACTAGGACATCCATTTATCCTCCCCAGTAGCTCCATTTAAAGGCAGCATTCCTTTAGTTAAGTGCTTCTAAAAACCACAATTTATTGCTATTTCATAAAAACTGGAGCAAAACCCTGAATGTTAAACCTATTGTTGAAAAATTCCTAGGAAGAGAAGGCGTTATGGGCTGACAGTAGAGCTATATGAATTAGGATATATCTCTTCAATATTCTTTCAGCTGGTTGGTTGGTTGGTTAGTTAGTTGTTAGTTAGTTAGTTAGCTGTTAGTGTACAAAGCAGTGATTTCATTAAGCTACTTCCATATATACATTTTTCATGGTCATTCCCCTATGCCTTCCTATATTCTTCAATGTTCTTATGTTAACCATTGTGCTTTCTCCCCTCAGGTAAATACCAGGTTAACATCTAAGATCATTTCTTCTTTGTGCTAAAGGAAACAGACAGTAGGTAAGGAGATTGGAACGACAAGTTTTACTGGTGTGCCCCAAATCAGCTGCTGTCTGGTTGATGCCCACAATTTATACAGCTGCACCCAATAAATTATATTCAGAAACTGCCCCTGTCTCTTCCAAGTCTCCGCAGGATACCATGACTTGTTTAATTTTCTACAATTCCTAAAGCCTACGTTCCTTTCTACGTTGACAGTTACATCACTATTTCTCCCCTACTCCTCCATGATGCTCTAGATGGGAACGCTTAGCCTGCCCTGACAACTGTTATATGCGGGGGCGAAAAGCTGCATGAGCCTTGTCGGCTTCCATCTTACGCTGTTTAATTTCCACTCTGGAGTTCACAAAATGGCCATTCCTGTAATGCGGTCCATGTTTCCGGAGATTGTCGGCACAGTAAATACTCATCTAAGCCTTCTTCCTCGTCAACGAAACATGTCGTTTGTGGTACCCACACATCAACAGGACTTCCAAGCCTGCCACGGTTGCCTTTCCGTAATTACGTTTTATAATCCTCCTTTACACACGAGAGCTCGATTCGCTTCCTCCTGCAATACATTAGCATCCTCTTCAAACCCATTAGTGGTATCACGGAGCCTCCACAGCATCGTTGCCTCTTCAAAATATTTTATTATTGAGTTACCGTACTGCGGAGCGGGGAGTCTATGAATATTTAAGCAAGGCATTGTATGTGTATATACACTGTGCCAGGACAAAGGGAAAGAAAGGAAAGGAAAAAGCCTGTTCTCTCTTATTTGTCAATCATTTATCAATGATTTAAAAGTGCCTGTGTTTGGGGGGAGAGATATTGGTTTGAGCTAAAGAGTAGGTAAAGAATCAGCAGTTTTGAAACTCTGGATGAGGTTCTTCCTGCCTATCCTTCTGTTCTCAGAAGTGGTGGAGCTGACTAGCTGTAGGGCAGAAGCAACCAAGGTGATACCAAGACTCCAGGAAGATGATAGGCGTGTTCCTTGGCCCTGGACAGTCTCTAGTTTTGCTGGTTTCGCATTTACTTTGTAACATTTGAAACTGCAGTGTGGGCAATGCCAACATCTGCATTATTGCTGGTTTATTGTCTAAGTGGCACCGCACCCTCGAGTGAGTTTAGTATATGGATAAAGTGATTTCATCCAAAAATAAAATTAATTACATGATCCGATGCACTGCACAGTTGGGATATAATGACGTAAACAAAGGTGTATTATAGAAGCAACCCAAATGTTCATCAACATGTGAATGGTTAGGCAAATAAAGTGAGTCCATATAATGGAATAGTTTCCATCAATAAAGGGAAGCAAAGTACTGGTTAACACTTTAGTAGAGATAAAACATGAAAGTGTTATTCGGAGTAGAAGAAACCAGATGCATACAATGTGGGTCAAAGACTTATTTATATGTAATGTCTGGGAACAGGCAAGTCTATACAGAGAAAGTTGATTAGTGGTTTGGTTGTTTAAAGCTATGGGATTAGGGTGGAGAGCAGGAGACAGGGACTGGAAGTTCCTTCACATTCTGGCATTGGAAAAATCCTAGAATTAACTGTATGGCTGGCTGTGCGTATTGGCAACTACACTGAAACTCACTGACTGGTTTTACTTAGAGTAAATTGTATCATGCATGAATTACGTCTTTTAAAATATAGTTTTTGTGTGTAAGTTTATATGTGTAAGTGTGGTGCATGTGTTTGTAGTGTGTACACTATTTGCACGTGTAAGGAGGTGCGGATAATTGTGTATGCAGAGGCCACGGGAGCACATCAAGCACCCTTCTTGTCTTAGTGATGGTTTTACTGCTGTGAACAGACACCATGACCAAGGCAACTCTTATAAAGAACAATATTTAATTGGGGCTGGCTTACAGGTTTCAGAGGTTCAGTCCATTATCATCAAGATACGAGCATGGCAGCATCCAGGCATGGTACAGGAGGAGCTGAGAGTTCTACATCTTCATCTGAAGGCTACTAGCAGAACACTGACTTCCAGGCAGCTAGGACTAGGGTATTAAAAGCCCATGAACACATTGACACACCTAATCCAACAGGACCACACCTCCAAATAGTGCTACTCCCTAGGTCAAGCATATGCAAACCATGACACTTCTCTACTGCTATCCTTCTCTGCCTGGTCCCTTGAGACAGGGTCTCTCAGTGAACTTGGAGCTAGGCTGGCCCTGGTGATCCTTCTGCCTCTGTTCCCCACAGTCTCAGAATTGATGTCTGTACCTATACTCTGTTCTGTTCTGTTCTGTTCTGTTCTGTTCTGTTCTGTTCTGTTCTGTTCTGTTCTGTTCTGTTCTGTTCTAGGTGTTCTGTTCTGTTCTGTTCTGTTCTGTTCTGTTCTGTTCTAGGTGTTCTGTTCTGTTCTGTTCTGTTCTGTTCTATTCTACATGGGTTCTAGAATCCAAACTCAGGTTTTCACACTTACACTGCAAGAATTCTTATGCTCCATACTCTCAGTGGTATTTTGATCAGCCTTGCAATAAAAGAACTAGAAAGATGCTGTCCGCTGATTTAAGTCTGTTGGAATATTAGTTCTTTTTTTTTTTCTTGCTGTAGTCAAATACCTAACAGAAACAACTTAGGTGTGGACTGTAGATTTAGGCTCACAGTTCAGAGAACACAATCCATCAATGCAGGAAGGTACAACAGCTGATAGCTGTACCCAAGGAAGTAAGCAAAGACCTTGGCTACAACCCTGAAGCCTTACTCGTATGGCCCTATGTCTCTCTGCTAGACTCCATGCCTAAAAGATATTCCTCATTATTCTAAACCAACAGCACCCACTAGAGACACAGTGCAAGGTTTGACATTAAATCCCGATTTGACATTAAATACCTCCAAGCAATGCACTGATCTGAGAATCGAAGGTGGTCCCAAATCCATGTTCTTTCCCTCCTGAGTTTCAAGTCTAATTCACAAGAACCTTACACTTCTATAATCCATTTCCAACAGCACAGGGCATCTACAGTGTAGTCCTTTCTTCCTCTGTGTGTATAGACAGCCAGGAGACCTCTCAACTGCTACTTATCTTTGAAAGGAGTAAGTCTCCTCCTTGCTGCAAATGTGGTCACTCTTGGTGTCATCTCATTATTAAAATGAAGGAGTGAACTCAACTAGATTCTCTTTAGGGGCTGATACAGGGAGATAAGAATACACCAGCTATCTGCAGGCATTGTACCAAATTCATATTCACCCCCCCAACTCTCCTTTCATCTCCATTCTCTTTTAACCTCTTTCATATCTTTGATTTCAGGGAGGGTGTTAGACATTTTCTGAATGTCTTTTGTTACTTTCTTCTAAAATCTTGGCTCACTAGCACTTCAATTTCGAAAATTTAGTACTCAAAATATTCATTTTATGTATCTGTCCTTTATTTCTGATCCGTATAATTGTTTCTGATTCCTATAAGGAATCATTTCTCTGTTATGCCCACCACACTTCAAAGATGCTTTATACTTAATACTTAAGCTGGTATAAAATAGGAATCCATAAATAGCAAGCACTGTACAACACATATTGTACAATGTGTGTGTGACAATTAACTATATGAACACATACATTGGAAATACACAAAAGTCGTTAGGCTAGCATCCGGTGATACCCAGCTCAAACCAAGAAGCCATACGATCCTAAAAGCAGATACCATTTTTTCCTACAGGAAATACTCTATCATCTTTAAGCCTCTCCTATGATGGCATTAGTTAAATAGTAACAAATCTTTCCAGAGCCCTGAATAGGTCTGCCAAAGTATCAGTCTGTCCTGCTGTCCAGACACAAATGGTGTGCATTTCTAAAAAAAAAAAAAAAATTACAGTAACTTAAGACACCACCATGTATTTAATGCCTTAAAATCTCAATTAGTTCTGAAAAATATCTGGACTCTCTACTAACGAAATGAAGGCAAATATAATTGGCTATTATCTTCTAAGATGTCACTGCAAGGAGCCCATGCCACAGTGAATCTGGTTCCTTGTATTTTTGCTTCCCGGCCCGGTATGTTAATTGATTGCTTGGAGTCAGCTGATTTTGAGATTCCTGATGGCACACGCTGATGTAAATGTATTGTATTGTCCATATGAAATGCATTGGAACAGGGTTTGCCAAGCCTAGTGTTTATAATCAGTGGACTAGGAATGGCTCCAAAACCTCTGTTGCCCTTGCTGGCCAATTTGTAACAGATGTTGTGGCAATAAAAATTCCGATATGAAATGAATTAAAAAAATGTCTCACTCACTCTTAGCCCATCTATTGTTCCTTTTTTGGATTCCATAGATCTCATATGAATTCCATACGATATATAAGAAAATGCCTGGCCCTCAAGAGAAAGAAAGAAAGAAAGAAAGAAAGAAAGAAAGAAAGAAAGAAAGAAAGAAAGAAAGAGAGAGAGAAAGAGAGAGAGAAAGAAAGAAAGGCTGATCACCATTCAAAAACAAACAACAACAAAAAAAATGTTCTATGTGAAACAAATTTGGTGATTTTGCTCTGAGGCAGAATGCATTTGAACTCCAATATGTAAGCTGTAGGTGTCAGCTGGCTATAAAATAAAGGTTTTATTTTTCCTGTAGCTAGTGCCTTATTCCATATCACCCAAGGTTCATGATATAGACCCTTTCCATTTACAGAAAGAATGCCTACAAATTTGTGACCACCAAGTTAGGGTAGTATGTTTCTGATCATTGTTAAAGGGTTCAGGGTATTTCACTTGGGTTTTTTAAGGCAAGGCCTCACTGTACCCTTGGCAGGCCTGGGACTCCTTAGGTAGACCAAGTTGGCCTCTACCTTATATCTTTATAAAGATTCATCAGCCTCTGCCTCCCAAGTGCTAGGATTAAAGGTCTGCTCAAAAGAAAAAAATTAGTCACTCCTACAATCTAAAACTCTTCATAGATTCAAACATACTTTAATTTTATTAAACAGAAAAATATCTAAATGTTTCAATAAGTATCCTTTTATGTTTTCTGTCGAGTGTCTGATAGTAGTCACCTGTACTCTGTCCAAGAACCTAGTGCTGGGAGGAACATAGAGGGGCTGAAGAGAATGGAGGCAAGAAGACTCCAGCTGTCATGCCATGGGATGGAGCAATGAGGCAGAGTCTACAAGCCATGTCTGAAAAAGCATGGGAGACTCCATGTTCCTTTAAGTTCCGTCTTTGGTCTCTCAGCTTCCCTGCACTTCCTCCTTCATCTATTCTATTACAACACAGAGCTGCCTCATTGTTTGCTGGTTTCTAAAAGCAACAGCAACAACAACAACGTTTACCCCAGAAGATATCTGTCCAGATTCGTTACTACATTACTGGGGTTCCCTTGAACGAACTGAAGTGATCACACCCTGACCCATGAGATCAGTGCAGAATGAGCTTGTTTGATGACACTAGTTGGTGACTGTCCCTCCACAGAATATCCCTTCCATAACCTACCACAGGCACTTTATAGTTTTGCTGTTTGAAGAATACTACGTATTTCTTCTCTATTTTTAGTGGCTGAGACATATTTTCCCTTCAGCACTGTGCCTTTTCTCTGTGGAGTTTGAAAACATTTCCAGCAATAATTCTAGAATTTTCTTGTACATGCTAAGTACAGTGTGGTAGCTGACTTGGGAGACAGGGGGCTCTGAGTTTGGGCTACAAAACCATGTCAAAAAGCAATAATAATAATAATAATAATAATAATAATAATAATAATAATAATAATAAATATCAACAGGCAACATCTTCATACAAAAAAAACCTTAAAAAACAAATCTTTAAAATTAAAACCAACAAGAACAAATGATGCAGTGTGGCACTCATTTCCAAAGGCTAGGCATATTTTTCTTCTTTGTTATGTATTTACTGTCCTTCAAAATGATAGAGAAGTGAATTATACTTCTTTTTGTACAATTTTAATTGGACTTTAACCCATAATAATTTAAAACATATCTTTTTACATAAACAGTATTATTTGTTTTTTTTTTCACATTTCTTCAAGTATACTTACTAAATAATGTGCAGGTAAACATGAACCCAGACTGGAAGGCTCTAACAGGCTTCATCAGAGAATCTTGCCTTCCTTTAGCTTACCTAGGTGTGACTTTTCTAGAACATGGATCCTTTGCACAGCGAGATTAGCATCAGAATAAGAAGACAGATCTGACTCTTCACTCAGACCCTTGTTACTTTGACTGAGTACTGGGGGTGGGGGGTGGGAACAGTGAATAAGTTACAACACTGATGAATCCTTTTAAATTAGCAACATTTTATCCAGCTACCCATGCTCCAAGCCAGTCACATTCTTCACAATGCGGTGACTCCAGGCAAGTTCCTGCTCTCCCTAAGGCTTGGTTTCATCTTAAAGTTTCATGCTTAATGGTGGTTCTGCTTTTGAAGACAGGACCAATTGGTTATAGTGTACAAGGTTGAACACAGTGCCTAGGAGGGCTGTTAGGTCAAAAGATAGCTGCTCTGGCACCACTAATAAGTAGTAGCAGCAGGAATCACTGTAGGGATAATTCTTACCCTAAAACAGTAGAATTCATTGTCTCAAATCTTCCCTTCATGTGAACTGAAATATCTGTTTTCATGTCTCTATCTGAAGGTGGTTATTAGCAGCTCACATTTTTTAACTAATCAGAATCAGGATACATGACAATGTAACTCAAATTCATGTGGGTGTTGCCACTTCTACTGGGATGGAATAAAAAGTGAGAATGTTACCAGCGACTCGGCTGGCTTCCTGTCAACAGGTCTAAGGCTTCAACTTCATCAATTACCAGTGAAAGTCAAAAAGCCTTTCAACACATCCTCACAACCGCACCTCCTACTAAGAAACCTCTCTGGATCATTGCAAAGCATCTCTGAGCATCTGACTTCATCAGCTTGTGAGACTGAACATGGCAAACAAGGACAATGAAACTGCCCCCTCTCCCAGTCACATACCAAGTGGTCCATCAAAATGAGGAGCTTTGTCGTTCTCCTGAAGTGAGCAAAAAGGTTCACTCATAAGAATTTATTTCCAAGCTTCTTGACAAGGAGACAGTGTGAGGGTCCCCGAGTGGTTATGAGGCAAATCAAACTATTTTCTTTATCTTAAGTCTATCCTGAAATATTTTAAATAGATTATTGCTACCCAGTAGAGTTTCATGGGGGACAGAGTGAATGGAAAGCCACACAAATGTTGATGATGATGATAAAGTAACAGCCAGGCCTTGGAACAATACAGTACAGGGTTTTTGTATATAAACGTGACAAAATTATAACAATTATACATTTTTCTGTAGTAAATTTTAATATCTCCTTTTAAAGTTTCATGTCTTGCCCACAGTAACAGGTCAGAAAAGAAGTATGAGGATAGATGATAGATAGATAGATAGATAGATAGATAGATAGATAGATAGATAGATTATAAATAGATAAATAGATGATAGATAAACAGATACATAAGTAGATAGATGATAGATAAATAGATGATAATAAACAGACAGGCAGGCAGACAAATGATAGGTAAGCATGTAAAATATAACCTGTCTGACTTAAAGTACCTTTTGATGCATAAGAACTCAGGAGTAATTCTGGATAAGATTGATCATTAAATTCCTTAAAATTGCAGTAGATGAAGTATTTTTTTTTACCACTACATAGTAAAACTCATCTAAAAACACCAGAATGGACAGGGGAATGATTAAAGTGTCCAGGTTCTTTTTGTGGGTTTTATATATATGTGAGTTGGAACCTTCTCGTGGTCAAAAAGATGGAATTCTAGCTCTATATTCAGAAAAGGCATTTGTTCTTATAATGGTTGGAGAGACTAGTAATAGTTCTTGAGAAGTCCCTGTCACCTCACTATTTTCTCAGACCTTGAGAAAGCATACTGCTTTCCCCCTATGTGCCATTCTCACAAAGGAACAGAGCTTTTGAAAGAAAACCAATTTTTTTTTTCCTTTTTTGGCTCTCTTCATGCTAGTGTGTTCTTCCAGCCCCGGTATTCAGTGTGCAGGACTGCACAGACAATTACATGCAAATTTGTTGGGAGTGAGGAAGTTCGTTTACTGCATTCAAGCCCACAGAAGATCAATGGAAATGCAGAACCTAATCCTACATGAAAGCTCCATGATCAGGTAATGGCTGCAGAGTTAAGGCCTGCAAAAGAATGTTAGGAATCAAAGAGGCGTGTGAGAGAAAAGCATTCTGCCTAAGTGCTTTTTTGAACCATATGGGAAAGACAAGAGACAAAATGAACCAAAGCATTGGAACACAAGAAGGTAGACACGCAGTTCAACACAAATTGTTAGCGGGTTTCAAAAGATATGAATGAGGATTGGGCCAATTAAAAATGGCTGCCTGGAAAACCTTTTGTTGGCTATCTGAAGAATAGCATTGTGCAAACTCTTAAGTTTAAGTCCTACAAGCTACGCCTGCATTTAGCTTGTGAGCAAAAGAACCCCTCCGTGCCTGTGTTCCCTTTCGAGGTTTTTGTGATTTCTTTTTCTGGTGTTTTCTCCCAGGCAAGGCCATGTGCCCCATTGGCATTTAATAAAAGTTGAACACTTCACAATTGAAAGCATGAGAAAACTATGCTAAGTTTAGAACTATTGTGATTTCATGCAACATCAATCATGGAAAAGAGCAGGATGGGAACCTGGTCTTGTTGCAGCGGCTGGCAGTTATCCTACCTGATTGGTTATTACATAACTCAGCACACAGGCTATGAATTCATATACGCCTTGCATCCACCTCCCCTGGGGGAGTAGAGGAGTGGGATGCTAAACTCTGCGGCACCAATAGCTTCAGAAAGTATTATGTGGATGCTTGACCTGACACGCAGTAAGTTGTCTAGGATCCTCTAATGGTCTCCAAAAATTTCTATGCATCTATTAAATTGCATGCAAATTTGATATACTTGCATTCTATTGCCATCGACTAGAGACAGAAGCATTTAATAAGATTCTTGGCCATTTCTTAGGACAGAAAAAAAATTAGATAGCATGTGTAATGAATAAGAAAATTGACCAGCCAGCAACCTACCTCTGGGCTATTTTGGGTCTGCAAGGACTAATGTCAAAAAGAGAGAGGGGGGGGGAAGGAGGGAGGGAGGAGGGAGGGAGGGAGGAAAGAAGGGCAAAGAATAAGTATGCAAGGATTTTATTAGAGAAAATGTGTATGGCTGAGAAGAAATGTGAGGAGAAAAATCAGCAGAACAGAAGGAAGGCAACAAACTAAGCCATCATGTACTGCTAGAGAGCCTGGGCAAGCCTGGAAGAGGGCTCTTGAATCAAAGTCGTTAAGGGTATAAAGCTGCACTTCTTCTGTCTTGAAGAAACTGGTGGAAAAAATGAATTGTATGCAAACCTAGAGATTACAGAGCCCAGCAAATAGGGCCCTTGTGCATATCACTGGTTGTACCTGGAGATCTGCAAGGCAAGGCTCATCCAACCCTGGCACTCTCCTAGACCAGTCCTTGCTCTCTGAATTACCGACTACTATTGCACAGGAAGAGATGGGATTCTCTGCAGCTTTCAGCCGGTCACGTGCTCACTCAGCATTCTGTGGTCTTGATCTGGTGCAGTCTGAAACGCATCCACACCTGGAATCCTTTGATACACTCTAGACCAGTGGTCCTCAACTTGTGGCCCATGACCCCTTCGGGGCTAAATGACCCTTTCACAGTTGTCAGCCATGACCATCGGGGAACACCGGTACTTACATTATGATTCAGAGCAGTAACAAAATTACCATTATGAAGTAGCAATAAAAATAACTTTATGGTTTTGGAGTCCCTGGGGTTGCTGGCTGGTCATTTTTCTTATTCATTAGACATTCTAATTTTTTTTTTCTGTTCCAAGAAATGGCTAAGAATCTTATTAAATACTTCTGTCTCCAGTAGACGGTTGGGAGAACTGTATGGAAGGCTCACAGCATTACGAAGGTTGAGAACCATTGCTCTAGACGCTGCCCTTGGAACTAGGATTGCTTTTATTCAAAACCAAAAACAAAGGTTTTTTTTTTTTTTTTTTCTGTTTTTATTTTTTCCCCAACTAGTTTCTGAATCAGTCTTTCACATGCCCGTCACTTGTGGTAAGATACTTCACAAAAACCTGGGTTAGAGCTCAGTGGTAGATGGTCTGCCTGCTGTGTACAAAGCCATAGGTTCTATCCCCACTTACAAAGGATAAAAGATAATATGTGAGCTGCTCGGCCTATGACGAAATATGGCATTATGCTTGGCTCCAGACTGAGCTGTTTGCAATTAAATGGAGGCAACATGATCAGATCAGTGCATAGGGAAATTTAGTGGTCACATCTTAGCAGCGTAATGAAGCAGTCCCAACATGACTTTGGAATCTGCATGTCATTAAGAAAACTGCTGTCATAGAACTTTGATAATAATACATCCCCCAAAATCTTGCTTAAACACACTATATATCTTTAAACCCTTGAAGACTGTGTCTTTTAAATCCACTGTCAAAGATTAGTTTCAGTGCATGTGATTGAAGAGTATTTATGAGTAAATTTCTAAGGAAAATGAGAGTTTCTGTTTTTATATCCGGTGTCTACATTTCTATCAATTTTGCAGAGCAGTGCCAAGGTAAGAGCAAGTTGGTCACAGCCAACTTCACTTGGTTTGGACTCAATGCTCTGCTGTAAAATCAACAGCTTTGTGCCTGATACCTAAAGCACACACCAGGCAATTAGAGGGCATACGATTACACCCATGTGTAGTTCATATGACTGTTAAATATGATTCAGTTCTGACTTAGCCTCAAGTTTTTATACGACACTGTACACAGAGCATGGTCTGAAGTGAGCTATTGAACTAGAGAGACCAGAAAGGTGTGCCAAAATATGAAGAGTCAGTCAAGAGATCCCAGGTAGTCTCTAGCTCTGCCACCTCCCTTACCCCCATCCCGCCACCTCCCAGGACAGAAACCTCAGTGTCTATAAGTTTCGGTGACCTCACTAGTTAAAACACAGATGCCACCCTCCTTGGTGATCCCATGAGGATTAGAAGGAGCTGTGCGCAAAAGTCTTTTCCTTCCCTATATTTAAATGGCATTTCTAAAGTACTAGTGGTGAATTCCATCATCTGTGCCCTGAACCTCAGACCACAGTCAGTCCTGCTGAACTCATGGAGCCACAGCCTCACCCAGCCAGATTTGAGTGAGGATTCACAAGGCAAACATGGGCATTCATTCCACCTGAGGGGGAAACCTCAAAACCCATTTGTGGTCCCATGAGTTCAACTTAGATGCTTGCATCATCATTTATTCAAAGACTTGATAGTGTGCAAACCTCATCCACACCTGTTTGTCTTATTTTCTCCAGTGACCTGCCAAAGCCTGCATGGTAATAATGACAGTAACTACTGATCTATCCAATGATCGCATGTCAAGTTCGATATTACACGTTCTCGATGCATCATTTTCTCTCCAAAACCTCATTTACTAGGTGGGGATATGCATTATAGGTCAAAAACATCCTAGCTATGTCTACCTTAATCATCATGGATTCCTCAGCATGAATGACAAGGCTCCTCTTGGCCTTATAACCAGGTCACAGTTTTCTCCTGTATTAGAGAAACAGGGGGGCACTGTCTGAGGTAGTGATAGTGGTGTCTGCTCTGAGCTGTATTTGTTCATTGTTGGTGCATAACCTGATGGAGAGAGACTACAGTGGGTGAACGCGCATGTGCAGAGGGTTTAGCGATGCAAAAAAGAATGAAGTGCATCTCATGCTTTGGGGGAGGGGATTGAAGAGAAGGGGAAGGGAGAGGGGAGAGGAGAGGAGAAAAGAAGAGGATTGAAGGAAAGAAGAAAAGGGGAGGGGAGAGAAGGGGAGGAAAAGAAGAGGAGACAGGAGGAGAGGGAAAGGGAGGGGAGAGAAGGGGAGGGGAGAAGGGAGGGTTGAAGGGAAGAGAAGAGAAACACAGGAGTAAGGAAGAGGGGATTGCAGGGGAGGGGGTGTGAGAGTAAAAGAGGAGTGGAAGGGGAAAAGGACTGAAGGGAAGGGAATGGAACGGGGAGAGAGAAGAGGTAGTTTACATAACATTTAGGTCATCATTAAATCTAATTCAAATTGTCACTGGCTTACAAGTCTATGCAAGTGTCATTAATAAGTCTTAGCACTGTCCTGACTTACTAGTCCTCTCTGAACAGATGAAAACTTTCTGTGGGATAACATAGCTATCAAAACTACTTCGGAAGACCCACTCTTTGAATGCGAAAAGCTTTGCCATCCCGCTTTTCTTCTTATGAAAATATCACAATAATACGTGATTAAAGCATGTTAACTAAGCATTGTCGACAGGTGTGAAATAAAAACTTCTTAGGTGGTAAGAATACATTGTGTCAGCATCTAATTAGCAGCGTGTTTTCAACTGGGTGTGCAATACAATGGTACATTGTACAAGGCATGGAGTCTTAGAACGGATTGAATAAAGCCCTCGCTGAAGAATACCTTTCAATGCTTTCAAAACTTCTTAAGCCCTATCAAAACAGAAGGAATACCTCAAAAAAAAAAAAAAAAAAAAAAAAAAAACCCTTGGTCCATCAGCTGGTAAACACAATGATGCAGAAATCACAGTGTGTAATTATCCTTCATTATGGCAAGCATGATCCTTTTACCCTAAGACAAGTAAGCCAATAATGAATTCGCTCCAACATACCTTGGGTGAATCGACAATGCTCTCAGAGCAAACTAGTCACCACCACGAGATAGATGAACTCTTCAGCACATTTAACAATTCACCCCTTACCAACGGTTAAATCATACCCCTATCTATATTCTGGGACGTTAATTAACACAGGGGAAGACTTTTCTCCTGAGGGTATTTTGTTCCTCTTGCTTCACACTGGGCAGATGCAAGTCACCTAGAGGACTCTGGCCAGTTTCAGGTTTCGACACTGACGTGAAACACAGCACAGATTTCATGACAGAACTGAATTGAACTGAATGCTGTTGGCAAGGCTGATAGAATTTCCCTGAGACAACATTTCAGCATTAGGTTTTGTCAGGGTATGGTTTGGTTCAAAGAAAGATGTATGGGTAGGTTAAGGATCTGAGAAGTCCTGGGCTCTTGCTACTGGCTAGTTCTCTATGAAGACACAAATTAGTGCTGGCCTTGTCCTGTTGCTAGGCAGAGAGGGCCTGCTGCTCTCTGATGCATTAACCAATCACATCTTTGCAGATCCAAGAGTGATGACAAGGACATAAAAATATAATCATATAATCATACTAAAAACAGGAATATCTGCCTGCGAGTTCTTAGAAAACAGAAAAAGATACACCAGAGAGATGTACTTTGATTATAATCACAGTGACCTATTTATTAAGTAAAATTATTAGAAGATGATCCTGTTGGAACTCACAAAGATCCAGCAGGATACAGAGGGCAAGAGTCAGTACCACCATGGTTCACTTCCTACTTGGAAGATAAAGTGTTTTCCAAGTGTTTGTGTGTGTTCATGTGTGCATGTGCGTTCATGTGTGCGTGCGTGTGTGCGTGTATGCATGTGTGTGTGTGTGTGTGTGTGTGAGAGAGAGAGAGAGAGAGAGAGAGAGAATATGTGTTAATGTGCATGCAGGTGCATGGAAAGGTCAAAAGACAACCTCAGATGCCATTCTTCAGGTGCCATCCGCCCTCTCTTTTTTATGATAGGGTCTCCCATTCTCCTGGAATTCACCAAGTAAGCTAGACTGACTAGTTAGCAAGCTCCAAAGACCTACCTGTGTCTGCCTGCCTCCCCAGCGCTGGAATTGAAAGCGCATGCACCCCATGCCTGGCTTTTAGCACACATTCTAGGAACTGAACTGAAGATCTCGTGCCTGGAAGACAAGCACTGTACCGACTGAACTGTGTTGCCAGCCTGAGCATCACATTTTTGATAAAGCTGCTGTCATTTGTCTCCTAAGGGCCCACATGTCAAAGACATGTAAAATTGTGTCTGTATAACACATACAGCATTAAGTTAGGAAGCACACACACGTTGTGGCGTGATTATTTTTAATGACGGTGTGTACACAAGTTTATCCCTGTGCAATGGCAAAACCTTCTTCTCTGTGTTCATTCCAAAGGGCATCAACCTTGCTTACAGTGGTTGGTTGGTTGGTTGGTTGGTTGGTTGGTTGGTTGGTTGGTTGGTTTGGTTTTTTGCTGATGCAAAGTTACCATGCTAAAAGTTTCTCTTGTCTTCTGGTACAAGAGCTTCCCTGGAGATTTACATCTTCAAGTAAATGGACTGACTCACAGGATGTGCTAGGGGACTAGCAGCCACTGATGGCCTAGAGTGCTTGGACCAATGCATACTCTTGTTGCAGTATATAAAGGCCGTAGTTGCTCCCCCAAGACTTCCCAGGGATCAATTTTTTGGTCAACCTCATATTTTTCAGTCAGCTAAGTGTGAAGCTTCACCGTGGTTATATTTTGCATTTCTTTGGAAACTGCTGGCACGGAGCATATTTGGACTAGTTTATAAACCACATGACTTCTTTTCTTCTTGATCTATGTCTTGTATGCCACTGCACAGTGCCTCATACCTGTAAACCAAGCACTTTAGAGGGCAGATCAGGAAGATGTCCTGAGACCAGCGTGGACTACAGAACAAGAGTCAGTGTCAGAGGGAGGGAGGGAGAGGAGAGGGAAGGAGAGAAGAGGGAGGCAGGACAGGAGAAAGTGAAGCTGAAAGAAGAGGGGAAGGGAGGGGAGGAGGGAGGGAGAAAAGGAGGGAGGGAGGGAGGAAAGAAAAGAATGGAGAGAGGGAGGAAAGAAAAGAATGGAGAATGGAGAGGAGAGAAGGAAGAGACAGGGAAGAGGAGAGAAAGGGAGGAGAGAGGGGAGAGAGAAGGGAAGGGAGGTGAGAGAAGGGGAAAGGAGAGAAGGAGACGGGAGAGAAGATGAGGGGATAGAAAGTCTACCATGAGGTGAGTAGAACTTTCCACATGCTTCCTCCACCTTACAATCTTCCTCACATGGGCAGAGAGCCCATGGTACCAAGGACAGAGATCCGAGGACCATAGGCTACAACTCAGGAATACCTTTTCTCTCCATGAGCATTTCTGTCAGGTATTTTGTTCATAATGGTGCATAATGACCATCAGTGTTATACATGGGGATGCTTTGAGGTCCCGGTCTTATGTAGGATTTTTATCAGGAAACCCATTGTTGTCTTGCTTGATGCCTGGTCATATTGTTCACGGAGTCTCACCTTAAAATTTATTGGCTTGAGGTTCTTGAGACCATCCAGGTATAAAATTCAGATATGAATTCCTGGGGTTAGCATCCTCTCTTTTTCCCAGCAAGTACTGGGCTTGGAGTCAGGGTTGCGTTGCTGTTGGTAGTGCTAAACATATATATTCAGTCCAGGACAGGGCCAGGCTTAATTCTAGGTGTTAATTCTAGATGCTTACACAATAAGAACACAGCCCTTGTGGTCTCTGATGTATTCAGTGGGTTTCCAGTTAGTTTTCCTGGGTCTCCCCTCTTCTGTGGGAATATAAAAACCACAGCTGGAGTTCTCTGTATGCAGCAAACACCTCCATGGTCAAATGTTGTGTGTGGAGTTTACATCTCCAGATCCTGCCCACAGTCAGTTCTTGGCTTCTGAAGAACTTGTGAGGTTTAGCAGGAAAAACACAGGATGCCCTGTTACATTTGAATGTCAGATAAACATGTGGATTTTTTTTTTTTTTTGTCTTAAGTATGCCTGGTCCTAATCATACTAAGAAATTATTTGTTGGTTATTTGAAATTCAAATTTGACTGTGTTTCCTGCTGTTTTTCTTCTGGTAACCCTGTACTAAAGAAAGCCTTGGTTTTTTGCCAGCTCACTGGCGCATCTCAGGGACCTTTGAAGCTTTTTTTTCCCCCAGTTGATTCCTGAAAGATGGTCAGTCATTGTGCCATAGATTTCCACAATCCATTCTGTGTCCTACCACCTATACCTCTGTAGACCTGAGTCACTCAGGGTATTCTGTTCTATATATGATTGAATCTGGAAAGGACCTAGGGAATCGCTATTACCCTCCTTTTACTGTGAGGAAGAAAACTCTGGATCAGGAAAGTAAAAACATTATGGCCAAGTTTAATAGTGGGGAGGAAACCAAACTCCTGCCTCATTGAGCATTCCTGCAAACCGTACTGTTCACTGTGAGGGTCAAAGCAGCTAAGCAACACCAAGGCAGACACAGAACCCACAGTAAGTAGACTGCACAAAGCATTTGAAGCAAAGTACACAGAGCGTTAAGAATGCTTCCCATTACAGAATCCCTTCCCCCAGACCTGGGCAGCTTTGGATGTGACACTCAGCGTTCAAAGGCTAGAACCTCATAGGAACTCGATAACAGATTTACACATTCTGCCCCCCCCCCCCAAGAACTGTAGGCACAACAATGAGAAATTCCTATGAATATTTAAAGGAAATAAGTTAACGATATGAAAAGAAAATTTCCAATGAGAAACGGTATTAAACGAGAGGTTTTGACCTAGAACATAATACATTCTCCATAGCAAATAAGACAAAAACCAGAACTTAATTAGTAAAAAAAGCCCTCTCTTCTTGTTTTTTTTTTTTCCTTTCCCCTTTTCTTTCAAAGAAAGGCTTTCAGCATGCTTAAGACTCTCAACGTGCTACTTTCTCTCCACAATCAGTGCATGATTGCCACTCAAATTGCTATACTGGTCCTTTTTGCCTCTAGCTCTGCATAAAAAGAAGATGCAGATGAATGGATTTTCTGTGGGTTAATTTATTAGGAGTGCAAAGCAATTATCAGCAAGGTAAATCACAGAAGACGGAGTACACTGTTAGACGCTGCTTGCAGAATAATGTAGGTCCCTTGGCCACAAACGCAATTAAAGTGCTATATTTTATTCCTTTTTCTTTTATCTCCTGGTCTACCCTTGGCTTAACCCAGGCAGGTTGGACTGTATGTCAATATGTAATCAATGGAAAGAAGGATCTAGTAATGTCTTCACATAATTTCTTATTTTGGACCCTATGAGAGAAATGTTCATAAATCTACAAAATGGGGGAATTTAACTGCAAGATTCTGTTCACAGGGCATTGGGTTGTCAGTTTCTTATGTGGCTATAATCAGGTGAAGTTATATGACTGCCATGTGACCAGAGACTGCAGTGGGGTGAATTAAGCAATGCTTGCAAATGCCTGTCACATTAATAGTATCTGAATCTTCTGGTTTTAATTTTAAAGGGCAGGTCCAAAGAAAGTCATGTTTACTAGGCTTTCAGGACTCATAAAAGAAAACCCTAACAACAAAAGCAAGCCTTCTCCCTCCACAGACCACTAAGAACCCAAGTAATATAAAAGGGCCAGAAGTGAGAATCCCTAACAAAGAGGGCAAAGCAAAGAACGCCTGTCCCATCATTTTCTTGCTCAATTCGGTCAAATAGTCTAAATTCTCTCTGCTTCTGCTTCCTTGTTTATAAAATGAGAATGAAGATTGCCTGGTCCGATTATTGATAACATATAAGATATTTACTTGGAGAGTAAGCAGGAGCAAATGTGGTGTCCCTTCTTGTTTAATCAGCAAACACAGAGCGATGGTAGTATTGAAATCGGGGCCTCTGAAGCACACGTCAGGAAATACACAGGAATGGATCAGACCAAGCAGAGTTAGAAGGAAAGATGGCTGCATAAAGTGAGTCTGGGCTCCCAAGTTCCCAGTATGGATAGGATGACTGATTAAGGGAAGGCATGAGACACTGAGATATACTTACTGGGCATGCTAGCCAGTTTCCAGTCACTGTAACAAACATCTGGGATAACAGACCTGGAAGAGCCAGAAGCTGGAGTCTCCTCCCAGTTCTGGAAGTTGCAGGCCATAGTCAATTAGCCCACAGTGAGGCCACATACTGTGGTGGGAGAATAGAGCCTTGCTTTCATGACCAGGGAATGGAAACAAGAAGAAGAGGCTGGTCCCATGGTGCAGTTTGGTGGTATAGGCTCAATAGCCTAAAGCTGCTCTACTGGGCAGGACTTTTTAAAGGTTCTATCATCTCCTAAGGCTTCCTGGGTAGGAACCCCAACTGAACACAGGGTCTGAAGGACATTCCAGATCAACTCTACGGCAGTTAGCTTAGATAGTGAAGACAAAGTGAGAGAAAAGCTTTTATTCAAAGACTTCCCAAGAGCAACCAAGTAAGCTAGTAGTTTGACTACTATTTTGCTATACAAATAAATGAGAGGCAAGATTAGGAATTACCATTTTTCTCTCCCTTTCAAGCTCCATAGCTGAGAATCTTATGTCAAAAAAATGCTGTTAACCTCCCCCACCACACACACACACACACACACACACACACACACACACACACACACAAAAGAAAGAAAAAAGAAAGAAAGAAAGAATATTAATCAATTTAATCTAAGTTTTATGTCAGATGATCTACCTAAAGTCACAGCTGAGCTTGTTAAGCAGTACTTAATGGGAAATTTTGACATAAAAAAAAAAAAGTATAACCTTATATGGATAAGCAAAGAGAATTACCAAGTTTTGTCCATTGAGAGTCCTCCCTTTGCCCTTAGAATTTAGTGTGCCATTCATTTTCTTCTGGGGACAGAGAGGGTATCTCTCATTTGAGGCCCTCATCACATGCTTAGGGAGAAAGTCAGAAATCCCGTCTCAGGTTTGGTGGTCTTAGGATGAAAGATATGAGACCCTGACAAAGACTTTGCTGCTTTTGTGACTTTCCTCAAATCCCTCAACTTATAATATTTGTATGTGACTGATCTCTGGGACTGAGCACACACTTACATAATCCATTTAACTCTTATTAGGTGGAAAAGAAAGAGACTAACCAGAAGGTTGTCACTGTCATGATTCAGATAAGAGGTGACAAGGAGGATACGGTGACTGTGTCCCTGTTGTGAGCTCAGGGGTAAAAGAAACATCTGCCAGCTGAATGCCCAAAAAATGCAACCCAGTGTCTTTCCCATAGCCATGGCCTCTGTCCAGGGGTGACTTTGTGAATGGTCCATGGAAAGAGCTAAAGTTCAACTTCTCCATCCTAGCACCTCCACGTGTATATTTGCCTGTTTGTTTTTCCTAGAGCAGTCATGTCCATAGGAGATTGTCAGGCAGGTGGCAAGGTCCCAGAGCCCTGAGTGCTGGCCACTGCTCTGACAGAGAAGCACCTGAGGAGAGTGGAAGAGCTGAGCATGCTCTCCAATCTCACCCCCGCAACTTTCTGAATCATCATTAAAGAAGACTCTGTTCCTTATCCCAGAAATTAAAGATGTTTACTGTTAAAAATGCTATAGGTGAACATTATGTTAAGATATCGTGTCCTTCAAACTCACACTCTTGCTCTGGAGGAGCCATCATTCAAGCCACTGCCTCTTCACGTGCACCCCCATTTGCCATTCCTCCCATCTTGCACAAACATCTCCTTAGCATCATCTGCCTTCCTTTCATAGAGAAAACCCATCAATAGTGTCTCAACTTACCAATAAACGATGTGTTTTAAGTTCAGCTCTACACCCAGCTTGAGGCGGGTTGTCAGGGACCAGGGACCTGTTACTGCAAAAGTCAGTAAGTACAGCACTGAGGCTTAGAATTGTAAAGCGCCCTCTTCTCTGGAATAATGTGGTGCTTTTGTGCTTTAAAGTGCGATGTTTCTGAGCTTTGCATCCTCTACCACAATGGAAGTTCCATTCTGCTCTACTTCCAGGCACCCAACACCTCTCTCCACTTTAGAAAAGAACTTGAACATCTCGGGCTTCACTCTGCTCTATTCTTTAGGAGCGAGATGCTTGCTATTCTTAATGGTTGAAACTGTTATCACTGGAGGATGTGTTTCTGTGTGTTTGCAATCCATTGTAGGCAGCAGTGACAAGTATCTCCCAGAACGACTTTTGAGTGTACGCTGACTTCAACTCATTTCACACACCTTGGTGTGAGCATGTAGCTTACACCATGAGTTCCTGCTCATCATCTTAAGGTACAAAACCATGCCCCATATTCAAAATGACTTGGGTTAAATCCCCACCACTCTCCCAGCCTTGCTCATTACTGAACTCCATTCTTTCCCAGCATTCAGTTCTCTGAGTCATTTTGGGAGACCGCAAGGCATTCAGTGGTCATGCTTGCCCCTCTCCATCACTTGCCTCCTGTCTGCGACATTTAATCAACATGTTGGGAAGAGGGGTAAATAAAAAGGGTCCAATCACCTCCCTCCATTTCATTTTCAGGGTACTGGCACGAGGCTTATGGTTAAATGAAAGAAAACTTGGGGAAATAGGTATGCATAATCAGGCGGTCCTACTCAAGATGTGATTTGGCCCATGTTGTCTGGTCTCCAGTTCTTCAAAGCCATCCATTCTGGAAGTCCTCATTGCAAGAGAGGACAGCTGGTTCTCAGAAGGGTGTGGCTTATCCAGGGTGCAGCTCCAGCATCCCAGATAGATTATGTTTATCTGGAGGGTGGTCTGTCCTCTGGGTGTTGTTCTTCCCAGAATCCAAGGGACTGCAGGAACAATGGCTTGCTTATCTTAGAGCTTTCAGCCTTGAAGGGGGTTAGGTGAGTTAAGTAGACAGACCCTTTTTAAGTGATACAGGCCTATGCAGAATCAAGCAAGAGCCTGATGGATGGAAAACAAAAGCATAGATGCCAGGCTGTTGTCTTGCTTTGCTTTTAGCTTCCTTCGAACCTGAGCGAGGAGTCAAAACTCTTTAGCAAAAATACCTTCAAATTGTCTATGAGACTATGACTGCATAAACCATCAGGCCATGCGTGGTATCAGCAGATCCTGCTTCTCCCATAGCTGAGATATAGAATGAAATACTATCTCCTTCCTTTTCCCTCCAAACTACATCGGCAGCATCTCTGCATCCGCATGGAGTGTGCACACTTGTCCCTGTGTACTCGGTCGCCTGTACCCGAATGTCTGTCTTCCTCCTTCTGTGCTACACTGGCAACCACTGAGATCTCAGCTCAGTGATCATCTCTTCCGTAACATCCTCCCAGCACCTGAGAACTGTGCACACACTCTCTTCCTCAGCTCCTGCTGGCGCACTGTCGTCGGAACACACATTGCACTAGAAGGTAAAACTGTTGTGTCTCTTAGTAGTCAATGATCTTGAACTCCTGGCTGCCACTGAATGAAGATCAGCCTTGTAGGAATCTGTTCTCCTCTGAGCAGGTTCGCTTAGGTATTTTAGCATCTCACCAACAATTGAGGCTTTTGTTCCTTAGTTCAGAGAGAGAGAGAGAGAGAGAGAGAGAAACTTCTTTATGGCTCCTAATTAAAATGAGCTTTACACCCTGATTTAGTATTTGACCTTGACTCAGTTCAAAACACATTGTGGGGGGTGAGGCAGTGCTTGAGGTATTTCGTGGCCATTAAATTATCAGATTTGGGGATGTTGGGAGGTTACAGCTAAGAATATTTAAGGTAAATTTTCTGACAGATTAGGATTACCCATTTAAACTGGCTTAACTATTGAAATGTTCCAGGATTTTTGAAAAGAATAGCACTATCAAAAAAGGAAAAGCCAAGAACTTCAACATTGCTACCCAGCATAATTTGGCTTAGGAAACAGCATTATTTCTACTTGATTTGGTTTTGTGTGGCTAAGTTTGGAGGAAATGTTCTTTATTACATACACAGCTAAGCTTATGTAATTAGCTGCAAATTTTCTATTGCAGCATATAGCCCATCACCTAACGTTAGATGCATCAATTTGGAAAGGAGGGGCCAATTAGCCACATAATACTTAATTCAATTTATAAAATTAAATGTATATTAAGAGTACGCCTGGTAAATGTTATATCGTCTGCACATGCCCAAACAGGGAGCCTGGTTAATATTTTATAGTTTATCTGATAAAGTTAACAAAAGAATTTAGTCAGACTGGAGACATACACTGAATATTTCATCACCTTCTTAATTGCAAAACACAGACGAGGCTTCCCGACCCCCCTCCTTTGGGAGAAATAAATGTTAAAAGTTATTACAGATGGAATCAGTTTGGCAATTAGGTTGAAGTCCAACTGAACCCAAGCAGAAACTGATGGCTCCAAACATCACAATACCAAAACGTTTGCGGCCAACTCCATTGCTTTGGACTGCTGACTGAAGTGCTGCAAAACTGAGCTTGCAGAGGTTGGGTGAACACAGAAGAAAACCTGGCTTTGTGCCTTTTTCTCCCCAATAGTTAATTCGCAGCCATCAAGAGCTGTCATTCATAGGCACAAGGGACAATATGATATACCTAAGACTTTTTATCGTGACTTCTGATTTAAAGGTCTTCAGCTTGTGCTGTGGACCTTAACCTTGAAGCCAAGTGCAAATTAGCTTGAAATCAATGAAGCTGATTAAGCCCCATTGTGGAGGAGCCCTTAATAGAAGCAGGGAGGGGGGAGGAAGCACTTGAACGCAGGGCAAGATTGGCCTCTCTTGACTTGGAACATATGTAATGCTTTTCTGCTCTCCTCTGCCCTGACAAAAACCATGAATGGCTTTACAGCTATTTACTCGCTGAGAGAATGGGACCAAATTTTCCAATTCAGTGGAAGAGGCCAAGTACAAGGCAGAGGTATTATTCACAAGCACTAGAATACAAAAGGTTAGTTTTCAAAGAAGTAAAGACGGAACCATCATAATCTCCCCACGAGAAGACAAGAGAACCAAGTTTTTACCTCGTGGAAAACCTTTTCTAATATGTTTTAAAGATGCTTTGAGTTTCTGGTTGGCATTGCATTATAAGATCATTGTTTCTCAAACATGAAGGACCATTGCAACTACCGGCCATCTTTTAGACTTTTTTTTTTTTCTTCTTCAAAAATAGATAAATGTGCAAAGATAACCCTAGAAAGTTCTTTGCTTTGAAAAAAGTCATAATAGAGCCCAGACATGGGCAGAGCTTCATCACCAAGACTCTAACAGCAACATCTTAGAGCTACAGGGCACCGTGTCGACGATCTATGAGTCTTCCTCCTTTCTCCAGAGCTATCAGCATCTACAGAAATTCAACCTTTACCAAGGAAATATAACAACAACAATAACAACAGCAGCAGCAGCAGCAATAATAATAATAATAATAATTCCTTTTATAACATCAGAAATATCCAAACTGCATGGTTGGAATGGGTATTTTAAAGAAAGGTATATTTGAACTACTTAACCCATTGTTTAATGATGCATTCAATCTGTCTTCTCTCTACAGACATTACCTCAATAGAAAATGCCGGACCTCCAGCCTCCCACACCCAAAGTATCCATGAGTCCTTGTCCTTAGATTTTAGGTATGATGAGTTCAGAATTACGGAAAAGAAAATCAAATTTCCTTTTCCCATTTCGGTTTCTATAGAAGCTTAATGGACTGAGAAGGTAGCTGATCTATCTCAGTCACTTCTACATGGCCAAATGACTAAAATCATGCCTGTCATCCCCAAAGGCGGAAAGCAATCAACCCAAAAAAAGAAAAAGGAAAAGCATGTAAACTAGAAACAGAGCCAGTCATTTTCTTCCTCACTATATTCATACATCACTGGGACAAAATATTCAACAAAAGCAATTTAAGGAAGGAGGGTCCTTTAGGTTCAAAGTTCAAAGCTAGGAAGTCACAGCCACAGAATGTGAGATGGTGTCCACTTTCTGCACATTGTCAGAGGCTGGTGCTACTGCTGGTGCTTGGCTCACTTTCTCCTCTTTATTTGGTCCAGGATCCCAAGGCATAGGATGCTGACACTCATATGTAGGGAAGGCAGGTCTTCTCACCTCCATTAACCTAATCTAAAGAATTCCTCACAAAGCTGCCAAGAGATCATTTCCGTGGTGTTATATAAATCCCTTCAAGGTCACAAGATTAGGTTACTTGCCTGACTTGCTTACTTACCTCTTTTCTTTCTTTCTTTCTTTCTTTCTTTCTTTCTTTCTTTCTTTCTTCCTTCCTGTCTGTCTTCCTGTCTGTCTTCCTTCCTTTCTTCTTCCCTTCCTTCCTTTTTCCCTCCTTCCATCTTTCCTTCTATCTCTTTTGTCTTCCTTCCTTCCTGTCTGCCTTCCTTCCTTTCTTCCTTTCTGAAACAAGGTCTCATCCAGAGCAAGTTGGTCTCAAACTCACTTTGTAGCTAAGAATGACCTTGAATTCTGATCCTTCAGCCTCCACCTCAGAGGCTGAGATTATCGATGTGTTTCGCCGGGTCCCGCTTTATGTAGTACTGCATGGGGATCAAACCCAGAGCTTCATGAATGACAGACAAGAACTCTACCAACTAAGCTGCACCTCAGTCCTATCTCCCTACTTAGCAAAGTAAAAGCATCTCCCTACATGTATCTTTAGGTCCCCGGTTTAGACACCATAACCCTACAGCACAAGACAAATAAAGAGCTCATGAGAGTCTGAACCGTCAGCGGAGAGAGAATGGGAATGTCTCAGATAGTAGAAAGCAAAGAAAAGGAGGGGAGAGACTAAAAAACAAAGTACAGCATGTGGGCGATACAGACAGGCAAATGAACAGAGATCAAGAGGGATATTTCTACATTGACTCTAAATGGACACTCTCAGAGCTGCAGATACCAAGTTCCAGTGGCCAGTCGAGTCAAGAAAAGGGAAGCGTAGGACTGGCAAAACTAGACAAGCCAGAGGCCACAGGGGGGTAATCATCATGATTTCTTAAACCACAGTGCTCTCTGTTCTCAGTGAGATGGTGCTAAAGCAAGCACATTGCTCACCTGATGCTGACATCTCTGAAAGAGTGGCCTTATGAATGCAGTCTGTCATTTTGTATGGTGGCGGAAATAAAGCTGATGTTGTGACAGTCCTGAGGGTGACTATCATTGTCTCTGTTCAGAATCTCCTTTAGCTGGGACTGTTTGTTCAGTGAGGCGCAAGAATATTTCAAGTCTCGTTACCTCTAGCCTAAGTTTTTATTAATCATCACTTTAAGGGACCCTGAAAAGTTTGCTGGAAGGGCTGTAGAAATGACTCAGTTGGGCTGTTTTTGTGAAAACATGGGGACCTGGGTTTGGATCCCCACCTAAAAGGCTAGATACAGAAGTATGTCTCTGTAATCTTAGTGCTGGAAATTTGGAGACAGGAGGATGCTTAGGATGACTGTCTGGCCAGACTAGCCAGTTGGTGAGCTTCAGGTTCACTGATAGACCCTGACTACAGAAACAAAGTGGAGAGCATCTGAGGAAGACACCAATATCTGGCCTCCACATGTGTAACTGTGCTCACAAGCACAAGGACACACACACACATGCACACATGTGCACACACACATGCACACAAACTCACACACACAGTGTGTTTGAGGCTATTGATAAAATCAAAAGCCAACTGTGGTACCTAAGATTAAATTTATCTGATCATTTGGAAATCACAGGTAATACTGTGGCATTCTTCTCTCATTGGCTAACACCAACCATTTGGATATACCTCATCTATGACTAAGACTAGCCTCGCTGGTAACTAAAAGCAATGTGCCAAACAGTGTAATTCAAGATTTCCTTATCCCCAATTATCTCTGTTGCCCGGATATAAAAATACCTCCTGATCTGTCATTAAGGTCTATTACGCTGAAACTCTCAGCAACCATATCTTATGTTATAAAATGCAAATGCAACCAGATTTTATCAAGAAGTTCAGCTCTCCTCACATCCTAAAATTAGCTGTGGCAGTGTTATCTGATAGTTTTTACCTCTCTGAAAAGGTACCCCTGGCTACATGGAATGATTAGTCATCTAGAAAAAAATCAGGGTGGTACCAAACAAAGGAAAACACATTTTGAAGACTCACCTCTTTTAAGGTTTTGTGTCAAGCCTGCGCTTTACAGGTGTGTTCCTAGAATATACAAAACTGCATATCCAAAAATGAACTCAGAGGCTGCAGAGATGGCCAAGTGGATAAAGTGCCCATCTATAAGACAGGCGTGAGGACCCAAGTTCGGATCTTATGTAAAACTGGACACGGTAGATCCCATCTGTATTTTTAGTTCTTCTACAGAGTGCGATAGGAGATGGAAGTGGGAGAATTCATGGAGGCTCACAGGTCCAACATGAGCATCAGTGAACGAGAGATGCTATCTCCAACAAGGTGAGAACTAACCCGCTAACTTGTCCTCTGATTCCCATATGCATGTTGTGGGATGTTAGTACTCACACTCACACGCAAACACACACATATGGATCACATATGCACATACAAAGAAGGGAAAAATGATGGACTCAAACTACATATTTTTTTTTACAATTCTGTTTATAACCAGCCTATAGTGAGGTCCATCATCTCTGCCCCGCTGCCTCCCACTCACATTCAAATCAGGGCAGTGAATGGTTCCCACTGTAACCACCATTCTAACCTCAGTTGCAGTCATAAACTAGTGGGACAATGACCTGTGGCAGAGTGACCAGGACACATGTCTCCCACCCCATTATCACCAGGTGACCCCTCAAGCACATAGTGCTGCTCTACTGCCAGTGTCCTTGCTCCTTGTCTGAGGCACACAAAGTGAGAACGTGCCTTTAAGGAACTACTGTACTTCCTTCCAGACAAAGAAGCCAACAAGCCTTCAGAACTGTTTCTTACATGACTCATGGGCAGCAGAGAGAAACTGGGTTGAAACTTGATCCTGGAAGAGAAATAGCTTTCCACAGACCTAGATGAAGTTCAATATTCCATCTGATGGCAGTTCCTTATTAGACCTCAAAGTGTCAGATGGGTCAACTCTCACTGGAAGCCTTTCAGCTCAGACAGACCACCGAAGGCCCAGCTCAGGGACAGAGAAGACCCAGAACTTCAGGTGTCCTTTGATGTCACATACAAATCCTAGGGACAGGAAATATAATGTGCTCTCTAGACATACACATATAGAACAGAGGTAGAACACTTACCTAGCATGCTCAAAGCCCTGAGGTTGATTCCCAGCATGGAAAAAGAAGATCTGTTCTTCCTGCTTTTTTTTTAGCATTTTCAACATCTCTGTGTGGAAGGATGAGGAGATGGCTCAATTAGAAATGTAGTTTCTATGCACATGATGACCTGAGTTTGGATCACCAGCACCCATGCAGAACCCATATGAAGCTGGGTGTAGTGGCAGGCCCCTATAATCCCAGGACTGGACGGTTCCTGGGGTTTTCTGGTCACCCAGCCTAGCTAAATCCATGAGCTGCAATTTCAGAAAGAGACTCTGTTGTAGGACATGAAGTGGAGGGCTAGGGGCATGGCCCAGTGACAGCTTGCCTGTCACTCACAGAGCTCTAGGTCCAATCTCCAATACCACCCCCCAAAATTTAAATGTATACATACATACATGCATACATACATGCATACATACCTACGTACATGCATACATATGTGGCAGGACTTTTCCTGCCCATTGTATTTGCAGTGGAGCTCTGTCATAGGGTAGAGAAGAGGCAGGCAGAGCTAAGAGTTGGGAGGAGGAAGGAATGAGGTAGAGGAAGGGGGAGAAGGAAAAGGAGAGGAGAGATGGAGGCAGATGTTACCCTGTGTCTCTAGCTATCAAAGGCAGTTATTATCAAGGTTAGATATTTGGGCAAACAATTCTAATTGTGTGGGAGTCTTATGTATTGAGTATTTGCTGATATATAAATCTATTTGGTAAATCTTTAAGCGTTAAGAGTCTTGTTTCTACCAGGTACTAAAATTGTTATATTTACCACATGGAGGTGGAGGATATTCCCTGGGTTTTGGGGGCTGGAGGCCATGGAGCTGACTGGCGGAGGCAACAGCCATGCCAACATCTTGTGGGTCCCCAGCTGGCACCACTGGCCAGCCGGTGCTGACCTTAGTGCCAGAACCATAGAGTGGCAACATGGCAGCCAGGCCAGGAGCTAGCCAGTCACATGCCTTATTTTCTAATACCTCCCACAACATATATACATACCTGGAGTATGACTGAAGAAGATATCTGGTATTGCATAGGGAATACACATGCATATATATGTACATGCAACACACATGTACTCACACAAAAACTTATATACACAAAAACTTCATGTCCCAACCAAGTGGCTTATGAGTATATGTGCACTTGTGTGTATAGCCACACTGATATCTATGTATAAGTACAAAGGAGAGGGATGAAAATATTCCCAACAGCAATGTTACAGCATTACTGGCTCATTTTTATCCACCAGTATTGAGCAGTGAAGCTGTGTTTCTAGGTACCATTGACACCAGAGGTCAGGCCTCACCTAGAAAAGTCAGACAAGCATAGTGGGCGCCATTTTCAAACATCTTTAAGCTTGTGACGAACAAAGAAAACGTTCTTGGGATTAAAAGTCAGTTTATTTCTCAGTGGGTTACACTACCCATATTTGCATACTACTGTTCTCCCAACCCCATGGGTGACTCTAAAAGGTACCATTTCCTTAGTTAAATTTCTATTCCTGTGATATGACACCATGGCTCAAAGGAACTTGAGGAAGAATGGGTTTATTTCAGCTCACCGATCTCTCAGGTCACACCCCATGACTGAGGAAAGTCAGGACGAGATTTCAAGGTGGGAACCTAGAGGTAGGAGCTGATGCATATATGGGCCATGGAGGAGTGCTGTTTGCTAGCTTGATTCCCCATGACTTGTTCAGTCTGCTTTCTTATAAAGCTCAAGACTACCTGCCTAAGGGTGGTAACACTTCAGTGGACTGGGCTTTCCCACATCAATCAATCAATCAATCAATCAATAATAACAATAACAAAAATAATAATAAATGTCTCCCACAGACTTGCCTATAGGCCAATATTATAGAGACATTCTCTCTATCAAGAGTCCCTCTTTCCAAATGACTCTAGCTTGTGTCAACTTGGCATAAAGCTAAGTGGGATATTCATGGTCGACTGAGACATATGTTTCCACGTGTTTCAAATGCATTTCAGTTGATGTCACAGTGCACTTGGACCCCAGGTCTTGCAACACCTTTCCATTGTTCTTCTGGATCTTTCCATTCCCCTCATGTCTACTTGGAGTCCTACTTGCAGAGTCAGCATCTAGCTTTTGACTTGAACCCAAGACTTAGGAAAGCGAGTGAATTCCACCCAGTCAGTGATGACAAGCCACCTGCATCTTCTCCACAAGTGACATTGGCTACTGAGAGTGATGGTGAGGACAGTCGACAGTGAGATGGCTGCTCCAGCTTCATCCCTTCTTCATCTTCTACCAGATGGAAACACAACGTGCTCAGTGAACCTGGCTACTCCCATAGGACTGGGAAGAACTTTACTCAAACTTTCAGTAACCTTGAAATCTACATACTTCTCTATCCTGAACGAGTCTCTTCGAATGCCCAGTGGGATAGTGTATTAAGAGTACAAATGCACTGCCAGCCTTCTCATGGGCCTCATGTAGCTTCCACAACATATTTATGCTGAGCTTTTAAAGGGATGTGGATAAGACAGATGAAACATTAGAAAGCCCTTCTTCTTAAGAACTTTGGACCCCAGAATTAAAACGTAAATTTTGTAATTCATTGAAGGTGATATGAGGAGAGAGAGAGAGAGAGAGAGAGAGAGAGAGAGAGATAGCATTTAACAACAAAATGTCTAAGCTTCCTGTAAAATATATGATAGAGTTTATCATTTGATTAAATGAGCAAAAGATGTATTGCATATATTTGATTTTTTTAACTTTTTATCGATTCTTTGTGAGTTTCACATTATGCACCCCAATCCCACTCATCTCCCCATCCCTTCATACCGAGCCTCTTCTCTTGCAACCTCCCCAGCAAAAGAAAATGCAAAACAAAATAAAGCATAGACAACATCTCATTGTGGAGGCTGTAATGTGTCACAGTGTCCCACAGTACGTCCCTCTGTCCACACTTCTTTACTTACAAATGTTCATTGCAATGAGTCATTGGTCTGGTTCGAGGTCTCTGGCTTCTGCTCCACCATCGATACTGGATCCTCACCAAGACTTCTCTCAGATTCCTGTTGTTGTCCTGGGTCATGGAGATCCTGCAGCTTTTAATCTGCAGAATGGAATCGGCCCTTTCACACACTTCAGCAGTTCACAGATCAGGTAGATGTTGCAGTCGGCCAATTCAAAGCCCTGGATCTGGGCCTTGGTGGTAGCTGAGTTGGTCAGCCTGCTGCATCTCCGGTACCCACACCACCAGGATAAACTCTCCAGCACTGCCCTGCTAGTTCACCCAATGCTGCAGCCAGGAAGGGGCAGGGGCAGGGGCAGCTCTCCTGCTCTCATGCCCTTGGGGTAACCCATCTGCACCCATGCCACCAGAGCTCTGCTCCCCAAGTGCTGCAGGTAGTGAAGGACGAGGGGGCAAATGGTATCACCACTGTGCCCAAACCACCTCACAGCAGGCGAGCAATGGGGCCAGCTCTCCCATGATGCCCACGGGAGGTACTCTCCCAAGTGCTGCAGCTGGTGAGAGGCAGGGACAGCTCTTTTGTTCTCATGACCCCAGGTGGGGTCAACTCTCCTAACTGCCACAGGTGGTGAGGGGCAAGAGGAGAGGAGGGCATCACCTCTGTACCCTTACTGCCTCACAGAAGATGAATGGCAGGGCCAGCTCTCCCATGCTTACTCCCTCGAGGCCCACTCACCCATGCTGCCACCACCAGGGCCAGCTCCACTGTGCTTCCAGGTGAAAGCACAAGGCCACCTCTCCCGAGTGCTGTAGCAGGTGGGAAGTGGGGCCACTATTCCAAAGGGTAATGGGTGGTGGGGCCATCTCTGCATAGCCATTGGACATCTACATGGTCCCAGGCAGCAGCCCAGACTAGGGATGTCTGTATGGTCTTTAGTGGTAATATGAGCCATGAACATCAATACAGACTCCTGTTGCTTCATGGCCGTGGACCCAGACATGGGTGGCAGTACGGATGGGACTTCACCATGGCCTCAGATGGCAGGGCAGGCTGCTCACAACAGGCTTTTCCTCTCCACCCTTGTGTCTCCTCTCTTCATTATGCTCAAGCTGCTCTCTCACATCTGTCTGCCACATACTCGCACATTGTAGTGGCTCCCACTGCCTGCCAGCCACAGAGCATCATCCGCTCACCTGCACCATGTGCCGTGGTTGTGGGTGGGCTTCCACCATGGCATAGAGGTAAGTGGGTCTTCTGGATGTCTTTCTCCAACTTTTTTGATTTTTATGTTGGGATTCCATCACCAACTGATAGAAGCTGTTTGGTTCCCTCTAGATAGTTCCCAGACACTGAATTAGAATAAATTTAAACCATATATAAATAGAGGGGTTGTATTGATCAATGTTATTATATTTGTGGCAAATAGTATATATAAAAGAAACAGTCCAGAAAATGAAATGTTTATCTTGGCTAATAGTCAGATATTACTGTCTACTATGGCTGGAAGGGCGTGGCAGAGCACAGATTCACATGACTAGCAGAGAGAGGAAGAAGAGGATGAGGCAGAAGGAGAGAAAAGCAAAGAAAAGAGAGAAAGGAAGTAATACCTAGGCTAGCCAGTGTCTTCTGTCTTCACTTTTATTTCACCAAGCCTATTTCGTCTTAGACCACATTCAGAAAGTCCCACCCCCTTCCCTAGTAAATCTTTCCTGGAAACAACGTCATTGACACACCTGGAAGTAGACTACCCTCACATCCTCCATGTTTTCCAGTTCCATCAGGTTGACAGGATTAGCCATCACAAGCCAACCTCTTGTCAGTGTGGTCCCAGGCACATTGCCTTAACTCATATTTGACCCCTGGGCTCTAAAAGGTTCATGTCTATCTCATAATGCAAAATGTGTTCAGTCCCATGCCTCAGAATATCTATAGTCTTCATAGTGCTAATATTGTTCAAAAGTTCAGAGTCTGCTCTGAGGCTCAAGGCATGTTTATCTGTGAGCCCACGTTAAAGAAATCAGAAAACAACTCACCTCCTTCTAAGGTACAGTGGAGTAAAGCCCACATTCCCATTCTGAAGAGGAAGAACATGAACAAAAAAAGAAGGACAAGAGTGGGAGAGATGAAAGCCCAGAAAGGCAAACATTAAATCAATATTCACTGTGTAGGACAAATGTCCTGATGTGAGCACTCACCATCATAGGCACTGCTGTCTCTGTGACATTTCTGGCTTTAGCTTATATGACTACTCTGTTAAACTGGCCCTTTTGGCTGTTGTGAACCTCCCCAGCGGAGGGCCCACATTCCTGCATATCTCCCTTCCTGGGTTTTTATTATAGCTTTAGTGTCATCTCCCAGCTAAGTTTATCCACAGGAATACTAATGCCACCACACAACACATGACCTCCAAGACACTCCTGAAATCACAAGTTTCCATGATGCTGGAATTCTTGCATAACTGTAAAATTGGAATTATGTGGATGACACCAAAGTCTGGCACCAGAAGCCATGCCCACCTCCTTCATCCATGGCATTAGAAGCTTGTGAGTGGGTTGCTGAACCTGGGGGAATCATTTCCTAATTGATCATGTGTAATCAGGGTACCCAAGAGCTCTCTATCAAAGTATAGTTTTGTTTTGTTTTGTTTTGTTTTGTTTTGTTTTGTTTTGTTTTGTTTTGTTTTGTTTTGTTTTGTTTAACTCTTGAGCCTGTGAGGGGTGAGGTATAGCCAATTCCTGACATGCTGTCAAGACATCTTTCCTACTGTGTCAGTGTGAAGTCCACAATTTTCAGCAAATAGAAGATGTATCTGTAGGGTTTTTTTTTTTCATATCCTTCTATTCTGCGTTTTGATCCCAATTCTCACTGTAAATGTCACTAAAACCAGCCAGCATTAACCACGGCACAGCCCTTACTGCTGTGCTATCTTGAAACCTCCTCATCTCGAATTCAATCTCACTCAAAAAGTCTCAGGCATGAACGAAATGAAAAGACATACTTTGCCATGATGTAATACGAATGGCTTCAAGTCTGATTCCCGGTATTGGAAATTACAGATCCCTCATTCCCTCATCAAATCTTCAACCTACAGTCATCGACATACACATTTCTTCAGCATTCTTATCTTCTGAGATCCCACCAAATCACCCATTATCCTCCTCTTAGAGTATTCTAAGCGTTTCCTACCCTGTGTCTCCTAACTTTTACAAGTGCCTCCCACAAGCCAGTTCCAAAGAATTAGAAGTTTTGCCTTCAGAAAGTCACAGTGACCTCACTTTTCTGGTACCAATCTTCTACATATCTGAGCCTCTTCATCTGTGACAAATACCTAAGAGAATTAACATAAGGGAAGAAAAAGGTTTTGGTTCATTGTTTCACTGGCTTCTCCCATCACAACAGCACGGCATGATAAAACACAATAGCTCACTTCATGGTATCCTGGAAGGCAAGGGAGAGGAGCAGGGGTTGGGGGAGGGAGAGCTTGGTTACGAGGAAGTCTTCTATCTTCCCTCTCAATTCCTTCTGGGCCCCCAGCCTAAGGAGTGATATCGCCGATGTGGAGTCACTCTTCTCCTGTAGTTAATTGTCACAGAAATACCCAGAAGCACACATTACTAATCTCAGTGCGACCGAGTGGACAACATTAACCATTAGTGATCTATACCACTGAACACATCCTTTTACAGTGGCAAACAAAATGAGTTACATCTATTCTGTAAAATGTATAGGATAGGATTCTATATATTTTATAAGTATATACATTTGAGATTCTATAAAAATCTCCAAAATGCATATTGTGTTATAATTATTTACTTGTGGTTTAGGAAACTCTTGCCTGCTTTCCTGAGACCCTGCCCTCTGTCAACTCAAGATAGCACAAGAGATCTACACTATAGAGTGAAAAATAGTTTAAGGTATAACCCATTTGTATCAACAGTATTATTTTTAATTGTGAAACATATAGAATTTGGTAAAAACCTAAGTTTTCTCTGTTGTAGTCTGAAGTTATAACATATATATTCATGTATAAGACAACACATAGGAAATATTATTCATGAAAAATTAATACTAGAAAAATATCTATATTTAGAAAGTTTGTGTGTAGTGACATTTTTTAGAATTCTGAAATTTTGGTTTCTTTAAAAAGCACAGAAATATTGTAAGAATGTGGTTTTGTTGTAATTCCAGATGTGGGGACATGGGGCTGCTTCACATTGTTTGCAGCAACTGACTATGATTTGCCTCGTGCTCTAACAGAGGCATGGTTTTGGCAGCCAAAGATAGTTTCTGCAATTGTGTGATGTTTAGAATGTTGGGGACTTTTCAGAGGGTACATAAATGTGAGGGCCTCTAGAGACGGGGTCAGTGATTGTTGGTCATTTGGGGAGATTGGTTGGAATTTGTTAATAGTTGTGTTCAAGAAGAAACGAAAAGAAAGAAATTAGACTCTGGGGTCTCTGTCTACCTCTCTCTCCCCTCTATCCTTCTTTCTCTATCTAGTAATAGAGAGTGAAGCCAGGGCTGGGGAGGACAGGTGGATAAAAAGTGGGAAAAAGAAAGACCCACAAAGTAGCAAAGACCAGCTACATATGTGCCCACTACATTTTAAAGCTGAGAAAAATACAATATGGTATTCTCCCTTTTAGAAATGAATAAATGACCTACATGCAAAGCACTCACAAGATTCCTCTATTCTCTCAAACATTCTTGGGACTCGAACACAAGTCAATCAAATAATCGTTAAGTTGACAGAATGAGAAATATGAACAAGCTAACCCTTCGGTTAGCACCAAATTCCACTCCATGGAAGGCCAAAAATAATAATAATAATAAAGGAAAGAGATGTTTAGTGGAAAGAGGAGGGATGGAAGGAAGCCCAGGGAAGTTTAATAAGTGTCAGTATTGCTGAGAAACCTAAAGGGTGATAATATGAATCACAAGACAGGTGCCATAGGGCAGCTATTTGAAATTTGTTTTTCACACATTTGGTGCAAAAACAACAGCTCTTAGGAAAAAAAAAAAAAAAAAACAAGTCAATCCACCCACACATGAATCTCCAGACAAGTAGCACTTCCAGAATCCAAATGGAACTGACAACGTCTCCCATGCCAGGATGAAGAGGGTCTTTACTGCAATCTCTAATGGCCAGCAGCTTATATTCATTGTGATCAGGTGTGGAAAGGTGTACTAGGTCCATGATTGGTACTGAGTTCCAGCATCTCGTCTCATTACAGTCATACTCATATATACATCCACACACACTCATGATTGTGCCTTGGTACCATGAAGTCTGCCTTAATCTCACTCAGACATAAGGCTTCATCTCCACCCTTGTTTTCTTACCAGAAATGATTGCAGGGGACTCTTAAGCATGTCTGAGCTTACCCCATGTGTCATAATAAGAGGCACAGCATATTGTCATTAGCAGACACTGTCTTCGCTCTTGTGGGTTTAAGCCTGAGCCTAAATCATTCTTTATCTCAATATCTGTTATTGTGTCTTGAGTTCATTTCTAATTGTTCAGTTACTTTACTTTAAACCACTGAACACGCACACAGAGAAGAGTACATTAAGCAAACCATGCACACTCTGGCAGAATCCAGGCTTTCTATTGGTGTAGTTCAATTCCTACTGGATATATTCAGTTATGTCTGGCTCGTTATGTCTTTCTGGTCAACCTATATTTTTCTGCATATCTCATAACTTATCCACATATGACTCCAGAATATATGTCACAGTTGACTTAATCATCGTATTATAGGAATTCAGACTTGTTTCTAATGAGTGAGTGTGTGCACATGGAGATTTTAATATCTGTTATGATACTGTCTGAAATTCCATTATTTGTCTGATGTTCCATTATTTGCAGCAGGAATTGCTGGGGGACATACAGCAGAGTGGGATCATTTAGGACATTTAGATATCTAAGTTTACCTTTCCTCAAAAGTGGACATTGTTTTCCTTAGTTTCCATCTCACACGCAATGTATGCAAGATTCTTATAGCTTTACTGCCCAGCACTATTTAGGAGACCAATTTCTGGTTTTTGTGTGTGTGTGTTGCTTTGATGCAGAATGTGGGGACATAAGGTATTATTGGCTTGCCAGATTGGGACTTCTTTCCTTTTTAAGCAGAATAGTTTAAGGAGAAACCTTTCTTGGACTCTCTGTATCTCTTAAAATTCACAACTCTTTGCCCACCTTGTATCCTGTCAATGCACACATTGAAAAGTCCCTTAATATAGAACTTACACAGGTCCTGAACTGCAAGAGTGTTGGGCCATGGAAGGGTATCCTGGTTCTTGGGTTGTGGGTTCGGTCATGTCCCCACGACCCAGGCTCCTGACATGAGGCCTAAACTCCATTCCACCTTTACGCTTCAGTCACAAACACAGGTGGTAGGCGTGACAAACAGGCCCCCAGGCCCTAGAGAGATTTACATACTAATGAGGTACCTGAAGGCCAGGGGGTGGAGCCGACTAAGCATTCCTCCCCAGCCCCTCCCCCTTTTCCCCTCCCTATTTAACTGGGTTTTGTGGGGTGTGAATCCAGGTCCATCCACCATCCACCATGCAAACAAACCGGTTTTGGAAACCCAAGGACTTCCTCGTGTGTTGGGGCCGCACCATGAGGAACTGTGAGGAACCATGGAGAGGCCTTTAGTTAATGAACAGCCGGGACTAACTTCTAGCTGGAGGAACTTAGTGCGTTTCCAGCCGACTACCCACAACATGGCAGGAGGAACCCTGGGTTCCCCAGCCATGTTTTTCCCACATAAGAGTTTACTACAAGTTTAAAAATCTTCAAACATATTTAAAGACAAAAAGCTAAATGTATCACTATTCAGAGGCCAAATTTATCAAGTTCCAACAGACCTATAGAGAAGTGAGAAAACAGCTCTGTGTTGTCTATAAACCAAATAAATAAACAGGAGGTTGGGGGGAAATGGGGCCCTACTAGTGTGCCTGAGAAAACTAACCACAAAGAAAAATAAATCTGGGGAAAGTAGTTTGAGAATTTGAGAATTAACTAAAAAGTCTTTCCTTCTTCACTTCTGCCTCCTCTTGCATGTGCACACACACACACACACACACACACACACACACACACACACACTTCCAGCACTAGAATTATTTCTCTTCCTTGATATGCTGACAAGTCCCATATAAAACTTATGATATAAAACTTATGATAAAAAAGAAAACTGATAATGATATGTGACTTAGTTAGGGTTTTACTGCTGTGAACAGACACCATGACCAAGGCAAGTCTTACAAGGACAACATTTAATTGGGGGTGGCTTACAGGTTTCAGAGGTTCAGTCCATTATCATCAAGGTGGGAGCATGGCAGCTTCCAGGTAGGCATGGTGCAGGAAGAGCTGAGAATTCTACATCTTCATCTGAAGGCTGCTAGGAGAAGACTGGCTTTCAGGAAGCTAGGATGAGGGTCTTAAAGCCTACATCCACAGTGACACACCTACTCCAACAAGGCTACACCCCCTAATAGTGCTACTCCCTGAGCCAATCATAGATAAGCCATCACAATGAGTATGTGTTAACATTTTTTTTCTAAGAATGTCTTTTCTCTCATAGTAGACTTCTTTCTGCACAGAGGAGCAATGCTCAAAACAGGCACTTTCTTCACGTGATTCCCTTAACAACTCTCTAGTTCTCTATTTAGAAAACCAACAAGAACAATATATGTTTGTGTAAATACCTAACAACTTGTTACTGTCTATGACTAATACTGTAACAGATGACTATGTGGTTCATAGACTTCCAAAATATCTTTTTAGGTTTAAAAATTAATCAACGATTCCATTTATTTCTTGTTTGGGAGGTCATTTACTATCGTGTAGTGTATTTAATTTTCACACCAACAGTATATCTGCTGGATCAATAGCTAACTCAGAGATGTGAGATCGTGAATTGATTATACTTGGAACCTGAACTCACAAACACAGGAAAGCTACCTCTGCTACTCTTCATGAGCGAGGGATTGCTGACTCACAGTTACCATAATTAGCCAAAGAAGCCATTTAAAATGTAAACGTTCTAAAAATTCTTGTTCCATAGTAACAGGATAGTATAGATATTTCCAAAAATTCCCCTGGCAACTTGTGAATGCAGCAACATTAAGCAATAATAAAATAAGACAGAAGAGGAAACCTGTAAAAGTCAAATGTCAGAAGAACAAAGGTCTTCAATTTGAGATCCATTGAGAGCATATTAACATTGAAGTTAGAGTGTCAAACGCATGGTATGGTAGGGGTAGGAGACACAGCCTGCCTCCTCCCATCCTGCTCCACTGCTGGACTCAAGAACTATGTCCACAAGTTAGCTCACTTTGTCCTTTTCCACAGCACATGGCCCTCCCACCATGATGTTTTTCCTGGTTTTCTGCACCCCAGTTACATCCAAATGCAAATTCTTTCGCAAATATGAAGGAACACAGGAATCATGTAAGTCAAGTTTAGGGTTTGTTTGCTTGCTTGCTTGTTTGCTTTAAGCCACAACCATTTAAATGCACTATTTTTTCCTTGAAAGAAGCTATTGCTGTGTATTTTATTACAAATGGATAAAGAATCAGATATGGTGGCCCAGGCCTGTCATCCCAGCATGCAACAGACTGGGGCAGGAGGTTCATGAGTTGGAGGTCATTATGTGCTGTGCAATGACTCACCACCCAGCCTGCACTATATAGGACAAATAATAAGTACTTTTTAACATAGAGCAATGCATAAAAGTTCACAAAACTTTAGATAAGAACCAGTGTATTTAAACAGCCTTCAAGTTATCACAGTTAGACTAAGACAGTATGTATCATCGTCCTAGGAAGTGAAATTGAGTTCTAGGTTATGCTCTGTCTTTACTGAAACCCAGTAACACTCCCTGTGCTACTCTGCCCACACGCAAATAAGTTTCCAGTCCAGATTGATAATGGTGTGACCCTACCCAACCTATCCAAATAACAAACTACTCATTTGAACGTGGACAAGGATATAACAATGAGAAAAAGTATAAACCATGAATTTCAAGCTAAACAATAATTCACCATAACTACATGTTTCACTTTTTCCAATAATAAATTTTAATATTTTGGCTTTAGGCCAAATGGCACAGATTCTGTTAGATTAGTGACCTCATATATGTGGTCATTCTAAAAGGCTATAAAACATAAGGCACCAAATGATTGTTATACAAGCAACCTAGGACACTATGATCAACTTGATAAAAATATCAATACCATGTCAATGCTAACTAGAAGACATCATGTACCATAAAAGAATGCGGCCACTCACTGACAAAAAAAAACAAGTAAGAGACAATATGCTTCTCTTAATAATAACAAAATGTTGTTTACTTCCCACTAAAACCAACAAAAACTAACAGCAAAGTGTTACTTCAATGGCCCATTAAAGCCAAGTAACCAATATGATACACATGTTATGATTGAAAATCACCAGTATACATGTACCCAGCAATCTGAAATTGCTTAGAAGGAAATCACATATGCACATTGTTTCCCTGGAATGAAAGCAAATTTCTTCTTCTTTATTGCCAAAGGACTTTCTCTACTATAAGAATTGCTTTCTTTCATCATGGTGAGGGTTGGGAGAGGAGCACCCACAGATACTTGGGAAAAAAATAGGGGGCACAGAGATAGAGAGAGAACAAAAGAGGAAAAGAGAAACTGACTGAAGGACAAGAAGGAAGACCAGAAAATAATAACATAATTTTAACATAATTTTCATATTAACAAATTAAAGGAAATAATATTGTTAGTGTAAAAAATGAGAAAATGTTGAAATCAATAGTCACATTTGATTTTAGAAAGGAATAATAAAATTCTTTGTGAGACTAGTGGTTTTATTCACACAAACACATATACATATACACACACTGCAAAAAGCATTCTTACTCAACAGTAAAACATTACAAAGACTCACAAACTCCTTTTAAAGTCATGGGTAAAGCATTCATGCCTGCTGACATCACTTCCACGTACACACCTTAAAAGTACAAACACAGTAATATGGCTTCAGATGAGGAAGAGGAGGAGGAAGGAAGAAAATCAACAAACTAGTGGGAGGAAGAAAAAGAAAGAGGCAGAGGGGAAACAAAGGAAGGAAAAGATAGAACTTAAGAAGAAGAAACAGCAAACTCTCATTTTCTCACATGATATTATGCTTTTCACAAAATACCCGCATAAATCTATAGTTATTTACAAAGCTAATAAAATAGTTCAGAAAAAGTTGTTAGATGTGATTGATACATGTGCTTGTTAGTTTCTATTGTAAACTTAACATAACCTAGAGTCATCTGGGGAGAGAGAACTTCAGTTAGGAATTGCCCAGAATAGATTGGCCTGTGGACATCTCTATGAGAAATAGTCTTGATTGATGTCGTAGAGCCCAGTCCACTGTGGGCGCCACAATCCCTAGGCTTGTCGGTCTGCTTGTGTAAGAGAGTAAGTTGAGAAAGAGCCAGTGAACAAGCCACTACACAGTGTTTCTCTGTAGGTTCTACTTTAGTTCCTGCTTGAATTCCTGTTCTGACTCTCCTCAGTGAAAAACTATCACTTGGAAGTGTAAGGTGAAATAAACTCCACTCTCTCCCATGCTACTTTTGGTCAAGGTATTTCTCACATCATTCAAACACAAACTAGAACAATATATAAAAGTCATGCTCTCCTGTACAATAAGAGCAAGCAAAGTGTTTAGCAGATTTAAAATGAACCATCTGTAATATCATCAAACATCTAAAAGAGCTAGAATCAAAAGTATTTGAATTCTTAATGGAAGAAAAAAATCAACTTTTGTTTAAAGACATTAAAGAAGATAAAAATACTCAGAGGGATCTGTCCAGTGTGGAGATTAGGAAAGTCAATATTACAGCTTTGAGGACCAAATCAACTCTCCCCACACTGAACCACATTGAATCCATGGCAACCAAAGTTCAGAAAGGACTTTGTGTGGAACAGATCAAGCAGACTCCGAAATGGATATGAAGAGTCAAGTCTCTCCTGAGGAACAGACAGTAAGACTCCATCCATCCTCTGGCAGATGAGGAGATGGGAGACCACCCTTACTAGGGAGCACATAGTAGGGGCACATATGGTCAAGTAGAGTACCAGAAGAGAAGAGAGTATTAAATACACCCAAGTGTAGCACAATGAGCATGTGCCATCACCCACTGAAGAAAGTAGGCAAGATTTAAATTACCCTGGAATGATCAGCTATCCCATGGATAACAAATAGGTAAATGGGTCCCTTCCTTGCTTCTCCTATGGATATTTCTGTAGCTTAGAAGCTTGTTTGTCTTAGTCAGAGTTTGTATTCCTGCACAAAACATCATGACCAAGAAACAAGTTGGGGAGAAAAGGATTTATTCGGCTCACACTTCTACATTGCTGTTCATCACCAAAGGAAGTCAGGACAGAAACTCACACAGGGTAGGAACTTGGAGGAAGGAGTTGATGCTGTGACCATGGAGGGGTGCTGCCTACTAGTTTGCTTCCCCTGACTTGCTCAGCTTGCTTTCTTATAGAACCCAGGACCACCAGCCCAGGGATGGCACCACCCACAATGGGCTCAGCCCTCCCACCCTTGATCACTAATTGAGAAAATGCCTTACAGCTGGATCTCATGGAGGCATTTCCTTTCTTTGTGATAACTCCAGCTTGTGTCAAGTTGATACACAAAACCAGCCAATACAACAGTTTTGGGGAAATATTGTGACGATTGCACATTTACACAAGCATGAATCTCTTAGAAAAAGCAGAGAAGTAAAATTGTGAAGAAAACATGTTATTAAATGTAAAGAACTCCTGCTTATCAAGCTAACCCAGGTGGCACACACCTGTAATCCTAGAATTTAAGCCACAGAGCCAAGAAAATCTTGTGTTCAAGACAAGCTTTGCTACATAGCTAGCTACTGTGTCAAGGGCCGGTGGGGGTGGGGCGTAAACCCAACGAAAACCCTAAAGAGGATTGGCAACACATGTAGTCAGGAGGTGGATCAGCTTTCCAAATGTGCTGCTGTACAGTCGCAAGGGCTGGGGTTCAGATACCAGAGCACATACAAACCAGGCATCCAGCACATGCCTGTGACTTCAGCACCAAGATAGCAGAAACAGGAGGATCACTGGGGCTCCGGCCTAAAAAACATAAACCCCAGGGTTAGGGAGAGACCCTGCCTCAAAGGAATAGAAGAGAGAGAGAGAGAGAGAGAGAGAGAGAGAGAGAGAGAGAGAGAGAAACAGACAGACAGAGAGACAGACACACAGAGAAGGATACAGAAACAGAGACAGAGACCTAATATCTGTTTCTAACCTCCGTGCAATCACAAATGCTCGTACTGCCCACATACAGATAATATACATACACACTCACACAAATAAATAAATAAATCTTCACAAAAGAAGAAGAAGAAGAAGAAGAAGAAGAAGAAGAAGAAGAAGAAGAAAAGGAAATTTGGGCTTTTTTGAGGGAAAAAAAAAAGATTAGTATGAGACTATCCTAATAATTAATAAAAAGAAAAGGCCTCAAAAGGAAAATAGCAAGGTATATGGATAAGACAAAATGTGACTGGCCAATAACTATGAAAGGTGATAAGCTTTTCAGTAGTCACAGAAGTGAAGTAAAAATGAAATAAGGTTAAACTGTGTCCAGGTTTAGGCCATGTGAAGGAACTTGTATGTAGGCCTGAGGACCTGAGTGAGTTTAATCCCTGGAACCTGTAAAGTGGCAGAGAGAACTGACTTAAGAGCTATCCTCTGACATGCCAAGACTTACGTGCCTGTACATGTAGACACAAACATACAACATACACACAAATTGTTTGATTGATTGCTTACTTGATTAATTAATTAAAATGATGTATTCAGGTCCAGTGTTTGGGAATGTGCCTCAGTTAGTAGAGCACTTACCTATCAAACAGGAGACTTGGGGCCTGATTCATAATAACACATAAACCAGCATGGTGGTCCATGCCTGTTATCTTAGCACTAGGAAGGTGAAGACAAGACATCAGTCTTGGACTGTATAAACCCTTGTCTTTAGAAATAGCTGTCTTGTCTAGGTTCATGAAATTTTAAACTTGGGGTCACAGAGTGTCAAAAGAAGCTCACATACACTGTAACTGTAGCATAGACTCTTCAGAAAAGTTTGGGTGTTGTCTCCCAAAGCTGAAGAGGCATGTGCCAACTTTCCACTTTCCACTGAGAAGACATGAGGTCCATGCAGGAGTTAGTCGGTTAATTAAAATGACAGAGGAGACAGAATAAGTGGACAGAGCATCATGAAGGGGAAGGCTTCTGAGAGGCACTCCAGCAACTGTGGAGCAGGAAACAGATATAATCACAATCACAGTGAGAACCTCACAACAGCAAAAGAATAATGGGGAACAACCCAAATAACCACCACTGGGGTGCACCCACAACAGAATGAGCAGGCAAAAACAGTCAGCTTGAGCTTTGCTGGTGTGTGTGTGTGTGTGTGTGTGTGTGTGTATACTTGGATGAGGTACATGAGTATGTGTGCAGGTGTGTGCAGGTATCTGCAGGCAAAGGTCAGAGGACAATTTCCAGTATCGTTCCATGTCAGTCATGGTTCACTTGTTATTTCATTTGTCCTTTGGTTGAGGCAGAGGCTCATGTAGCCAGGGCCAGCCTGAAACCACAGCCTGCCTGAAATTCTCTAGATGGAGCAGGATAGCCTTGAATTCACAGAAACCTGCCGGCCTCTGCCTTGCCAGTGCAGGTATGAAAGCCTTGTGCCATCAAAGCCAGCCTCACGCAGGTCGTCGTGGTCATCGTTGTTGCTTGGCCTGAGAATCACAGGTATCTGCCTGTCTCCCTCTGCTTCCCAGGGCTTCGATTATCAGAGTATGTTACCACTCTTAGCCTTTTCAATGTGGGTTATGGGAGCTGAACTCAGGTCTTCATACATGTGCAGCAAGCACGTTACCAACTGAGCCATCTCCCCAGTCATGGATGGCTGTTTCCATCTAATCCAATAGCTGTGTTAATTTTGTCTTTCACTCTGAAAAATAAATGCACTTGTTTTTGGGTTATCTGCTCTCCACACGGTGCACTCCCTTATAACTGATCTAAGAGAGTCAACATGCTGGTTTATGTCAGAATTAGAAATACATGTTTATTTATTTGATTACTTCTGCATACATAGGCTCACGCTTTTGGCACACTCTCCACTGGCCCTCTTAAAAACACATCTCTCTAAGTATGCAGAAACGCCCACTGCCTCTCCCTGACGACCCCTATCCGTGGATACCTCTAAAATTCCAACCCTTGACTACATGCAGCGCTGAGAAAGCTATTTTTCAACACCTGAATGAGAGCGGAGGATGATTAAGATACGAATTTTATGTGCTAGCTTATTTTATCTCTAATTATATTCTTGGTAAATGATGTTACTATTTAATAGGGATGACTTTGACACTCAGTGCATTACCCAGTAAAGGCAGGGTCCTTACATTTTATTGGTACTAAAGCAGTCGGCTGTGACATAGGATGACCCGCAAGGGTGAAGAAGAACGGTTCTGTCCCTAAATTAAATGTCTCCTGGATGACTCAGATGTTCAAGTGGAGAGAGCAGTTGCTCCAGAGAACGCTTACAAGACTCACTCGCCAGGAAACACAACAGAGGGAACCCAAGGAGACTGAGTGAGAGGGATCAAGAATTTTAATGGGTGTTGACAGGATCACCATAATAGAGGAACCTGTTTAAACCAGTGCTGGCTCTTGACATGCATATGTATAAGGCCGTAGTAAGTAAAACAAGAGGGGGAGGGGACTACAAGGAACAGTGAGTCCTGTCACTGTTCATGACTGCACAGTATCGCCCTCCATTCTGAGTACCCAAATGACAAAGGCAGTTAGTTCCTGGGAGAACTCTCCCCTCCTGCATCAGCACCGCCTAGTCAAGGGACTAGGACAAGACAGGCTTCACACAGAGGATACTTTCTACCCACATCCCAAACAAACGGAAATTTGCTTAATGCCAACTCGTGAATGAGAAACGAGCAGCAGCAAAGAAAACCATTTGATTTTGATGTTGTTTTTGTTTATTGAGACAGGGGGTGTCTGTATGTCCTTGACCTCAGGATGTAACGTAATTTGAGGCAATCTCCCTGACTCTGCCCCCCAAAATGCTCCCCACCTTACCTAGTTTCCCATACTGGTGGTTTTATGTGTCCACAGAAAGCCCCAGTTTTACAATAGTTTGACTTCAGGATTTTTACTTCACAATGATGCAAAAGTGAAATACATTTAATAGGGACCATAGTTGGAGCTTTGAGTTTTTCCTTTTTTCAGGCTAGTGACACTCATTCCAATTTTTTTTTTCTTGATGGTGCTACAGCGGCAGTGAGCCACAAGTCTGGGCCAGGCTCACCATCATGAGAGTGAACCACAAAGTCTCAGTTTGGCAATGTTACTAAATAGGACTGTTGTCAAATGTATTTTTTTATTTATGATTTGTTCTTTCTTTTCTCTTTTGTCTTTTGTTTGTTGTTGTTGATGATGATGACGGTGCTGCTGCTGCTGCTATTGTTGTTGCTGTTTTCAAGACAGGATGTCTCTGTGTAGTCCTGGCTGTCTGGAATTCGCTCTGTAGACCAGGCTGGCCTTAAACTCAGAGATTCTCCTGCCTCTGCCTCCCAAGTGCTGATGTACCACTCTGCCTGGCATAGTATTTTTAGTTTATGATGGCTCATTGGGATGTTAAGTGTTAGCATTCTATCTAAATTCCACCCCCACAGTTACCTGGCAACAGCCAGGTAGGCCTGACCCACTGTAAAAGGGGCTGCTTGCCCCCTCCTCTCTGTCTTGATCTCTTGCTCTCTTGTTCCTCTCCTGCCTTCTTGCTCCCATTCTGTCCCCTTACTCCTTCCCCATTCTCTCTCCCTCCTCCACATGCTCATAGCCTGCCTCTACTTCTCTTCTCTCTCTCTCCCTCTCTTTCTTTCTCACTCTCCCTCTCCCCCCCCCCTCTATGCTTTCCCCCACCCCTCTGCCTTTCTCTGCCTCTTCTACCCTCTTAACTACCCACCTCATGCCCTGAATAAACTCTGTGATATACTATACCTTCATGTGGCTGGTCCCTGGGGTGGGGGAGTGAGGGGGGGGAAGGGATGCCTTGGCATGGGACCACTGAGACATCCCCTTCCCCCACACCTCACCACACCCATAGAACATATTCCCTTTCTCTTTATCTTTTTATAAACACATCAGTGAGTCAGCTGTAACTTCTGTGTGACTCTGTTCTAAGAACTATGAAAAGTCCCAGTGAAAGTGCCTTTTTCTTTGAAAATATTGGATTTAAAGCAGAGCAGAGGAAGTGCACAGAGATCATAGCCCAACAGAAGTGGATAAATGTATCTGCTTACAGAAAAGGGCTGGATGAAGGGGAAAGAGGGTTCACTTCACGGTAATCAAGGTCTCCAAGGGTCTCTGCCTTTCTGTCTTGAAGGTTTATTGCAGGTGTTGGGTATAGAGCATGTCCTGGTAAGGAATCAGAAGCAGCTTGGAAAGGGCTTTAGGCAAAAAGGGCTACGCAGAGGAGACTAAGGTGAAGAGTGGGTAACAAACAGAGAGTCATCGCTAAGGCAGCTAAGGGGGACACTCCAGAGCCGTAGAGCTCAATGTCTCTGAGAATTAGTTAAATCAATATTTTCCATTGGTGTACCACCATTTTCCAAGAATCCATTCATTTACCTTCAAATGCTTCTCTAACATTCACTGTTAATCCTGAGATACGCCAGAGAAAAGCTATCTCCACCATTTTGGGTCAAATTAAAAAAAAAGGTTTTATTGAAGAGTAAATACTGACCAAAAGATGGGTTTTGGTTAGGACCATTCCCTGGAATTTCCCAGCTGGAATGGACTGAGGCCCTGTGTTGCAGATGCTTACAAGGACTAGCCAATAGAAGATCATACTCTCCCATGAGGCTTTGTTATTTTCTAAGAACTACAACTCCCAGCAGTCCAGGAAATGGTCCCCAGGTAGGTGGGGCTTACAGGTTAATTTGGGGCATTATGTTGGCCATTACCCTAGAACCTTTTTCTTGCTTTGAGTTCCTAAACAAACAAAGTCAGTAATCTTTTAAAGCTTACACAAGAAAGCTTTTGTTTTCCCAGTTTAAGAGTAAAATGCCTAGGTCCCACTCAGTTCTATGCCCTGATGGTTCAATCAGCAGCTATAGCTTTATTCTATCCCTCTCCTCCAAATAAAGTCCTGCCCTCCCACGTCTCTCAAAGTTCTAAAAATTACACGCTTGTCCAATCCTTTTAAGCTAATGATTCTCCAAGGGTAGTCAGAGACAGATCATCAGTTATGACACAAACATCAAGTGTCCCTAATGTGTCTTTGTGTTGAAGTTACTCTCCCAGCTAGTGGCACTATTGATAAGTTCTTGGATCATGAGGGTGCTAATTTATGGATGGATGCGTCCCTTTATGGAGTCATAATACACTGGCAGTATTGGAAGGTAGAGAGACATTAGGAGAAAAAGCCTAGTTGGAGGAAGAAAGTCACTCACTGGGGTGGGTGGTGTTTCCTGTAAAGATATGCTTTGTTCTTTCTGACCCTGTCTCTTCTCAACTAGGAAGGCCAGCTTCCTCTGCCTGCTCCTGCTCTTCTTCCTTCTCTTCCTCTTCCTTCTCCTATTTCTGTTATCATAATCTCTCTTTCTTGGGCCCAAAGCATCTAACTTTGGGTTGAAATGTCTAAAACCACCAGCCAAAATACCTATTTTCTCCTTTTAAACTGCTCTCTCATATATTTTGACACATCAACTATTAAGGTTAATTTTCATTGTCAATTTGACTGAATTTAGAGTTGTCTCTGAAGGCGGGGCCCGCTTCCAGGGTGTGTCTGCTAAAGACATATCTTAGGGGCCCAGATGGCATAAGAGGGGCAGAAGGAGAAAGACGGCCGAACACCAGGCTTCCTCTTCGCCATTTCCTGTCATGAACTGTGATTTCTGCTACATCTTCCATCCTCCTCATCGTTACCTTCTGTCACCTCTGAAACAGACAGGCAGCATAGTCCTTCTCTTTCAAAGGATCTGATACAGTGATCCTGAGAGGTACAACACCGAACACTGACTAAATGCTAATACAGCAGGTAGCCTACTCTCAGGTTCCACCCCAGACCAAGTGGATGCCACATGTTTAAGGTGAAGCTCAACCACTCTGTCTTAACAAGACTTAACTGCCTATTGGGGTTGAAACCCCCTGCCGCATACCTGCCAAGCCAAGAAGCACACAGGTTTGTGCTAGCTGTTGCAAAAAAAAACAAAAAAACAAAAAAACAAAAAAACAACAACAACAAAAAAACAAAACAAAACAAAACAAAAAAACCCAAAAAAACCTTCTGGCTTGTCTGAATAAATAGGACAAGAAGAAAAAATTGACTCTCGACCATCCTTTTGAAAATGGCTTACATCAACTGAGCATGGTAGACCACAACTATATTATCCTAGCCTCCAGAAAGGTGGGATAGGAGGACCACAAGTCCCAGGCTGTACAAATCCAGTCTTCCAAAATGGAAGACACGTTTCCCAGGATGAGTAAATTTCTTTCTAAATAGGATAATGTTGATAGAGTATGTACTTGTAGATCACAATGTTTTACAAAACAAAGCAGAGACCAAGGAGGAGAGAGGGGAGGGAGACGTCCTGGGAGAGAGGGGCTTCCCTGCAGGTACTGGGCCTCAGAGGCTCTGACCCAACACGGGCAACTGGACCGGCTCTCACTTTCCTTGCCTGTGCAGCAAAGGTTTTTGAAGATAAACTTTAAGCTGAGGAAAAACTAAGCTCGGTTTTTTAATAGACATGTTTTTATGTATTCATATCAAAAATCTCACGCACTCACCGCTTACTGCAATCTCTAGAAAACTCTCTATCTCTGCTTGTCCCATTCCAGATTCTCACTGTCAAAAACAAAAACAAAACAACAACAACAAAAACCTTCTTTATCGCTAACACCAATTAGCTTACACCAAAGTTCACAAGAAAGATTTTCCTTCCCTATTTCAGCAGCGGTCATTTAAAAAGAAAATGAAAATAACGTGGAACTCCCTCCAAAATTAGCCTACGCTGTGATATAAATTGGTTTTCTTTGTGGCCGAAAATTGACTCGCAGTTCACTAGTTAGAAAATAGTTGCTGAAAAGCCGGGGCCTCCGAGCTCCCGGGTCCTGCCCGCCTTTCACCGAGTAAACAAACGCCTCAGATTTAAAGTTTCCCATAATTGTCATGCTAACTTTGGAGCGCAACCTCTCCATTTGCATTTGAAGGAGTTAAATATTAGGCAGGAAAGAAAGTGCTCTTTTTGAAAGCCTGAGAAAATGTCCCCGCTTGGGGCTGCTTTGCCATCTGGGCCCGGGCTGTGCACCGCTCCGCCCCCTAGACCCTTGGCAGAGGCACCGGTCCTGCTGGAAAGGAATGCGGGCATGCGCCCTGCTTCCTTGCTGGAGACGTGGGAGCGGCAGTGAGGGTCCCTGGTGACAGACAGAGCATCCCTAGGTCTCAAGGCACATTCCAAAGGCCAGCTACTTTGCAGGCTACAGGACACTTAACCATGGTGCACCTGAGCCTTGTAGGCTGTAGGGCGAAGGGGGTGTCCTGTGGGCATGTGCTCATACACATGAGCGTGCATGTATATACATGCAGATATGTGTGTGCTGTTTGAGGATGTAATTAGTCCATGTAAGTTATTCCGTGCGCGCGCGCGCGCGCGCGGGCACACACACACACACACACACACACACACGCTATAAAAGAGAAGTGCATCTTTGTAAGTGCCCTGCCCACTTTCCATATGGGACCCCCGAGCTCCTACCCAGTCAACTCTAATATAAGCACACTTAGTCACATTAAATTTGGAGTCATTAACAAAAACACTGAGCTAAGTAGCTTAGTTACAAGTAGGTAGGGGAAAAAAAAGCCCCAAACTCCTACTAGAAAACCTGCACGCTCCTCTATGCTTTCATTAGACCTGTTCTCTGTGGCAAGTCCCAGGGAATCAATTCTAGGAGATGCGTGGGGTTCATCCACCCTGGAGGGGGTGGGTCTGCTGGATTCCCAGAAGGCACCTATAGGGCCCACTTACTGCAGGCTCTTTTCTCATGGAATTCAAGGGCGCTGTGATTGGAAACTCACTTCCCTGTGGTCAGCATTAGCATTCCCGGCTAGTCCTGGGAGACATTCCAGAGAACAGTATTTTTATTTTCCTTTTTCTCCTGGATTTGACAAAGGTTTCTCATGCATCACTGGACTGTATTACAGAGTTCAGAGATTTTTTCCTTTCCTCAAAGAAGATCATTGAGGCTGCAAGTAACCCTGGTAGCTGCTTGGAGATGGAATTCTTTAGACCAAAGTGCATGTTGCACAGAAGGGGTTGGGGGCTGGGGGGGGAGGGACACAGAAGCAAAGAAGAACACACTTGAATCCTCCACAGGGCCAAAAAATGCCACTCTAGTGACCTCAGAGGTACACCCACATGGAAAGGAAAGTTGTCTACCCTGCTCAAAAATAATCTGACATGGAAGTTTCTAAAATGCACCTGTTGTCATTTCCTGTCTTCGCTTCCCAAGTCTTTAGTAAAAGGCTACAAGCTGTGTTCACTTCTTTATCAACGGTAGGACCTGGGCCTGGAGTCTCCAGCTCTGGCTTCCCTGGCAGGTCAGCCAAGATCCAGTTCACAGGCTTTACAGACATGCTTGCTATGTGTGGAGTCGATGTAGGGTACTCATCTCAGAAGACTCCCCAAAATGATTGAGCAAGCAAGCATGGTGTCACTCATGTGGCAAGTACACCATAAGCCATTGATGTTGCTGTTCCTATTATGTCTAAACACTCGAAAGGGCATTTGGCTACATTGATTTGCTGTCAGATTCTATTCTAGTTACTGGAGACAAACAGTTGGAGAATACACAGGATTGTGGGGAGTAGAGGAGCCCCCGAGTGAATGCTTATTATTGACATGGGCACAGCTGAGTCAAGAGCCAACCTGGCAGCGGCAAAGTCTTCCAGGTATGGGGCTCAGACAGAGGGCAGGGCCTTTTCTGATTCAAGTATAAGTGTTTATAAAGGACTGACCAGTGTGTGCAAAAACTAGCAACTAAAGGTTTCCCTTCCATGATGACTACAACATGGGGTTGGTCCCCTGCAGAGACCTCCTACTGAGACTAACTGACACCCGCTTTGATGCTGCATATATTAAAAACCGTGCTGTTTGTGGTTATTGGATAGTAGTAAGTACTCTCTGTCAGAGTGAGCACAACCTATCTGATCCCAGATTCTCTCTCTCTCTCTCTCTCTCTCTCTCTCTCTCTCTCTCTCTCTGCATATGTGTGTGTGTGTGTGTGTGTGTGTGTGTGTGTGTGTGTGTATGTGTGTGTGTGTCTGTTGTCTGTCTATCCTTTCTTCATTCCCAAGTTGCTCCTGTCAGGTTTCTGGGACAAGCTCATCAAGACATGACTCATGGAAGTGTTCTCATGAAATTGATATTTTACTCATAGGATAAAAGAGAAAAGCAATAAACAAGAACACTTCTTTTAATTTGATTTTTTATGTCCTGCTCACTGCCCTGCTCCTGGTCAGCCCCTCCCATAATCCATCCCTCATCCCCTCTCCCCTTCTCTTCTGAGCAAGTAGTCCCTCCTGGGAATCTCCCCTCCCCCCTTCAAGCCTCTGCGAGGCTAAGCCTTCCTCTTCTTCTGAGGGCAGACAAGGCAGCCCAGCTAGTAGAACATATCCCACGTACAGGCAACAGTTTGGGGATAGCCCCTGCTTCAGCTGTTCAGGACCTACATGAAGGTCAGGCTGCACACCTGCTACATATGAGTTGGGTGGCCTAGATCCAGCCTGTGTATGTTACAAGAAAACTCCTAAACATGATCATTGCGGAGCAATGCTTCCATACAGAGAATGAAGCAAGAAGCTGAGGAAGGAGGGTGTGGCTGGTGTTTGCAGCAAGAGGAGAAAACAGCCCTTTGTGACAAGGAAGACAGAGCACCTCTCTAAGGACATGACATGGATAGAAGCCAAGCTAGGTAAGAACACAGGCAGGACAAGATCTTTGGAGGTCAGACGTTTCAAAGTCTTTTAGATTAATGAGAGACCGCTTGATCCTTTCAAGCAAGAAGACATGATTTTTGGCTTAGGAAAGGCATGCTAGCTCTGCAGAGGAAGCTAGGCAATGAGAGTTAGACAAGAAGTGTGCAACTATGGTCCATCAGCCTGGAGGCACAGAGAAATCCCATGGAAAGCTCTTTCAGGGACAAAGGCCACCTGCATTCTTGGAGCAGAGCCCAGGCATTGTTTTCTGTGGTGAGGTGAGCACTGAGCAGACAGGGCTGAGTGATTAAATCCCGGGTGATCCTAATATGTGGTCGTGGTTCAAACTACTCATTTAGAACGATCCCAGTGGTCCAAGTACGAGATCTGATAACTTTCACCAGTGATGGAAATGAAGATACCCAGAGGTCATGGAGATGGATGGAAGCAAATGAATAAATGCTAATGGATTAGAGGTGCCAAGGGTCAGCGGGGGCAGGACGGTCAGCGGGGGCAGGACATGAGAAGCAGGAAGGATTCCTAGCAGGGGCAACAGTGTAGAGTGTGATCCCGCTTATCAAATGAGCAAAATGAGAGAGCAGTGCTGATGGACAATGGCAACTACAGCTATGAAGACAGAAACTGGGTATCTCTGTGGCTTTCCACGGGATGCTTGTTAGATAAAGGTTGATACAATTGAAAACCTAGTGATGAAGTGGAGGCACCCAGTGGGCAGTTGATTAGAGAGCAGTACAGGAATCTCAGTTCTGCCTACATCAGAGCTGTTCAGGAGAACATTCTGCAATGACAAGTACTGTGTCTGTGGTGTCCAAGGCAGAGAGGCCGCCAATTTGAAATGAGGCTAAGATCGTGTTTATGAGGAACTGAATCTTAAGTTAATTAAAAGTCAAACGACTATCCATCAATGAGGTGTTTGTTCTATGCCCCTGAACCAGTTGGATATGTAACTGATTCCCAGGTGCTGTGAAAGAACTTCTTAGGACTCTTACCATGTTTCCAGGTAATGGGTCAAAGTCAGCAGATTGTTACTTATCTCATGGCTGTGAGCAAATACCTGCCAAGAAGCATCTGAAGGAGGAAGGGCTTACTTGGATCTATGGTTTAGAAGGAAAGTCTGTCATGACAGGGGCAGTTGCTGATCTCAGAAAACAGACTCCTCTAAAGCAGGGAGGCTGTTTATTAGTTATTAATGTATTTACTTTCATTCATTCATTCTTACATCTTCCGTCAAGAAACAAGAAGCAATGAACACTGCTGTTCGGTCTTCTTTCTCTGTTTTATCGAGTGCAGGACCCCAGCACTCAGAATGTTCCCTCCACAGTTAGGATGGGTCTTCCCACCTCACTGAACCCTGATACAGAACCTTCCTCACAGACATAGCAAGAGGTTTGTTTGCTAGAGGACTGTAGATCTGCTCAGGTTGACAACGGAAGTAAACCACCACAGCCAACATCACTCTCAGCATAGACTAGGGAGCAATCAGTTGTCTGGCCACATTCCCCCACCATCTCCCACTCTGTATTCTCAGTGCAACAGCTGAAACAATCTCCATAGCTTAAGTCGTGGCATGGCTTTCTCCTGCTCATAGAGTTCTAATGCTCCCCCCACCCCCCATCTCAATACAGTAAAAGCCAGAGTCACTTTGAGGGTCCACAAAAAGCCCTCCGTCACTGGGTGGCTCTTTTGCTCCCCTGATGTCATGCCCCTACCTCAGCTCAGCAACATTTTTCATTGTGTCATGTAATTAACATGCTTGTTAATTACTTGCTTGTTGTCTGTTCCTTTCCTACTAGAAAACAGGCTCCACTAGGGAAGTCTATTTATTTACTTCTTCATTTATTTTGCTCGCTGTTAGACTCCTAGTATTTAGAACATAATAGAGGCTTCCGACTTGAAATGGGGCTAAGATAGTGCTTGTGAGGAACTGAATCTTAACTTAATTAAAAGTCAAACAACTATCCATCAGCAAGACGTTTGTTCTACGCTCCTGAAGTTTATTTGATATATACATACCAAATAACTAAATCAGTCTATAGAAAAAGACTTATAGTCAGAATGTAGAAAAGGCTCAGGGATGGGTCCTGGAGCATCCTAGCATGCAGAGCTATGCTATCCAATATGACAACCCCATGTGGCTACTGGGATTTATGCTCATCCAACCTTGTCTTTTCTGAAAGTGCAGATGACTCACTGGATTTTGAGAACTACCTATATAATTTGAAAAGAATATAAATGATCTTACCACTGTAGTGACTTATGCTGATTTTTTTCTTGAAATTCTAATGTTTGGGGCATATCAGATTGATCTAAACATGCTATTCATGTTAGTATCATTCAATCTCTTTCACTGACAACATGGAATCCAAACAGTAGGAGACTTAAAATCACATGTGTGGCTCACGCTATATTTTTGTCAAACACACTGGTCGGGGAATGAGAGGAAATGAAGCTAATAGGTTCTGTCTAGGAAGACAAGCAAACACAAGGCAAGGTGGGGAATGGATGGGAACAGAAACCATTGCTTTAAGGAAGGGATAGTTATCCATGTCACAGGACTAAGATGAAGGACGAGACTACAGAAGTGTTTCAGTGAAACTATGCGGATGGAAGCCCACAAAGGGAGGGCTTGACATCAGGATGAACAGTGAGGAAATGGGTCTGGAGACAGAGCTCAGGGTCTGCCTGTTTGCCACACAGCATCAATGGGGCTTGCCCTTCAGGGTTATGAACCATGGCACACCGACTTCCCAAGTGTGTCAAATAACACAGTTTAAGTGAATCAGAAAGTGTGTGCAGAAATAATTCATGTTCAGGCCCAAAAGCCCTTCATTTTATATAGATACATACCAAGACCAGACCTATGACCAACTGCAACTTCTCTTGGAAGAATAAAAACTCGATTCTAAGTAATCACTATTTGTTTCCATGTATAAAATTTAAAGTATAAAATGGCAGGGCAGTGGTAGCACATGATTGTAACCCTGGCACTTGGGAGGAGGCAGAGGCAGGCAAATCTCTGAGTTCTAGGCCAGCCTGGTCTACAGAGTGAGTTTCAGGACAGCCAGGGCTACACAGAGAAACTTGTCTCAAAAAAAAAAAAAATACAACAGCAACAACAACAAAAACCAACCAAACAAACAAATAAACAAAGAAACCAAGTATCCAGAATGTCCTAAAATTAACAAAAATGACAAGTTATAATAAACCGTTTCCTGGTTCACCTCAGGTCAACAGAAAGCTACTTATTATTTCAGTTCTGTTAAAAGTTGTACTTAAATTTCTAGCATTTCTTCCTTTAATTTGTGGAAATCTGTTCATAACTTAATTTTTAAATAAGTCAACATTTCTCAGTGCCTTAGACCACTGTATTCAACAATATCTTATATTATCTATGTAGTATTACAGAGACATCTATAAAACGTCAGTATTGGGAGGGAGACTGGATCTTAACTGTCCCTCAGAGGCATATGTGTGAAGGCTTTGGCCTCAGTGTGCCAGCTGCTAGAGATGATAGGACGGCTCAAGGCAGGCTGGAAGCTGGAAGTCTTTAGGTCACTGAGGTCCCTGTACTTAGGTAGATCTTAACACTCTCATTTTTTCTCTGTTTGAAAGCTGAGAAGTATCTGTTTCCCTATGGACTCCTTTCTTGTAGGCACCTTCACTACACCACAAGACCAAAGAATGACATGGACCAGTCATGGACAAGAGCCTCCAGGTCTGGGAGCCCAAATAAACCTTTATAAATTAATCATGTCAGGCATCCGTTACAGCACACAAAGCCAAAAGAAATTCTGTGATGATTTGAGAGGCTCCTAGTGAGGTACTTATTTGATACGGCAACTTCTTCTGAAGGTTAGATAGGGTAAGCCACCAGGAAAGAAGGCTGCCTTGTCACTCAAGGGTTATGAGTCAGCTTCCATCGCTTATACACTAAGAAGATATGTTTTTCTTTACTCGTCACAAAGACGGTGTATGTTAAGGGGCCTGAGTTAATATCTATACTGAGTTTATCACATTCCTTACCCAGAAATTATTATGAACCGTAATGTATACTCTCAAGATGGCAGCCTAAGTGGAGTCAGCCTTTGACCCTGAGGGGCAAACTTTCCTGTGTTTGAAGACTGCAATGAATGGCTTATTTTCGTAGAGAAGAGATCAATACTCTTTTCACTCTGAAGTCGCCCTATTCCTGACCCTCTCATGGTTGATCTGTGCTTTGTATCCTGTCTCCTGTGTCGATTTCAATAAATACTCCCCAGTCCTTTGTTTTTCTCAGCTTCCCAAGAGTCTTTACTGCAGCTGGATTCTTCACCAGAAAATTCGGATCCCTTAAGCTCCTAGTGTATACCTTACTCCTTTCTTCTCTTCACCTCTCTAAGTTCCTAGTGTATACCTTCCTCCTTCTTTCCCTTCACCTCTTTAAGCTCCTAGTGTATACCTTCCTCTTCCCTTCACCTCTCTAAGCCCCTAGTGTATACTTTCCCCCTTCCTCCCCCTCACCTCTAGGAACCCCTTACCAGTCTCTTCCTTGTACCTCCTGATGATGGGGTATAAGAAAGAACAGGTATAAGAAAGCCCCAGGCCCCCAGACTTCTCTTCCTTCTCTTCTATGTCTGGATTCTTTCATCCCTCTCCTGAACTCTGACTGTTTCAAGGACTAAGTCAAAAGTTTCCTTAGTAACAAATGTCTATATATAGAATCATCTGGGTACTACCACCCAGATATCCTGAGAGTTACCTCAACTCAACACATCCAAAAGCATACTCTGTAACCAGCATGTCCCTTCACCTGCCATGTGGGCTGCTCAGCAAGCTACTCCAGCAAGCCAGAAGCTCCACAGTCCCCTTTGCCCCGAAGTCAGTTGTCTTTAGATAAACTATATATGCAGACTAACTCTGAAGACGTGCATTTTGCACTAATGTGTTAATGGATATTTTTAATAAAATGCATCCTTCCAATCTGGTGCGCAGTCTTACTTTGGATTGTCACCACACACACACACACACACACACACACACACACACACACACACACGGCTCTGCCCTTTGCAGTTGTCTTGTGGACAGTCAATAGTCCCCTCCTGTGTACCACTTCCATGCCCATCCTTCTGAATCCCAAAACACAAAGTGATGGGTCGTTACACTTCTGAAGGAGCTGTGCAAGCCAACTTCCCAGCCATCTCACCCATGACGTAACGCTTGGCTCTGTTTCTAAACACACCCTGTCCTTCATACTTGACTTTTACCTACCTTCTTCTGAGGCCCTCCCTCTTTCTTCTGAGGCCCTCCCTCTTTCTTCTGAGGCCCTCCCTCTTTCTTCTGAGGCCCTCCCTCTTTCTTCTGAGACCCTCCCTCCTGCTGAGACCCTCCCTCCTGCTGAGAACCTCCCTTCCTGGGCTGTCTCTTTCATCCAGAGCTCCTACTCCACTTTCAAGGAATCTTGTTAATCTCACTTCTTATATTTCTATTCATCTATTTCTATATTCATTTATCATTATAAGGCATTTATTATGATGTCTTATAATTATTTACTCACACGTCAACCTCTACACTGGTCTGTGATTATCAAGTGTCACAAGGAGCTTAAGGGGAGCAAGCACACTTCTGCCCATTGTTGTGTCTACACAACCAAGCGTAGTACTCAGTAGGACTTCAATAGATGTACTGAACTTGAAATGCCTTTGTAGAATAGTCATTTGAAATAAGATGACCATATTAATGTAGTGAGCTCATCTTCATTGCCTTCCCCTGTTGACAAGCACCCCCCTTGGGCTCAGAAAGCAGATGATTTGTGATCTCAAAAACCCTGCTTTATGTGGAAGCTAACTGCTTCCTGGTTTCTTCATTCTTCCCAGGAGAATCGATTGCATTACACAGCTGGGGCTTCAGTTCGCTTTTTCAAGGGTATGCCCTGCCGATCTGCTCCAACTCTGTGTCTCTCCTGTTGCTCTTTCTCTGAGTCTGCTGCCTGGTTTTCAGAACTGAACATGCTGCAAAGACTCTCTGTAGCAAGACGTTGTACATTATCACGTTAGCCACAGTTATAATACAAGGGGCCGTGGAGCCTGATCATACTATACCTCACAGCCATAGGGGGCAGGGGAAATAGGGCTTCATCAAGAAATTTATATAACCAAATAACCAAATGGAAACTTGCTAATGCAATCGGAAGTTATCAGACATAATGCAATTCAGAAGTCTCACACTGCTAGACTCTCAGTAGGAAGAGGTAGAAAGGCCGTTTGATGGAGGAAGCTTTTAGCAGAGACTTACTAATTCAGTAAAACTGCTCGTTGCTTTCTCTCCCTCTCTTCGTCCTACCATGTATCTACTTGGTTTTGTTTCTCACTTGAATACTGTCTTTGAAAATCACCCTTGAATATCAGAGATAAATAAGAGAGACCCGAGGTCAGGGAGTGGCACATAACAGACAACGTATTTTCAAAGCATCCAAAGTATTCCAAAGCTTCGGAAAGACTTCTGTAAATCTGGTCCATAGAACAAAAACACTGTCACCTCATGCAGCGTGAAAAGGGACAGGCTTGCTTCTTACGCTCCCAAACTAATAAGCAGGAAATCATATAGCAAGAGAAAGAGTTGGCACTCAATTTCCATCCAAAACAATGAATAAAAAAGATAAATCTAAGTGGTTACAATTTTCTGCCTTTACCCAGCAGTTCTTGCATGACAGTCATCGCACCAAATTCAAAGAAAATGTTAAATGGAATTTTCTTCCTCATAATAAATCAAGCTGCTGCCGAACTTCAAAGGAAGAATTAAATAGTCCTTTTCTTTTCTCTAGAAAATTCTATTTGTCTAGAACTAAGGCAGTAGGGTAAGCATATTGACAGGCAGCCCAAAGATATATGAAGTCTGCTATCTCATATATTTGTATAGAAATGTTCATCTCTAATCCATATATTACATAGACAAATAGATATTAATAGATATATCAATACAATATCACATGTTGTATATATATGACATTATATAATTATTATATCAAGTATAATCAATATATTAATAGCTATTGTGAATTGTTGATGATAATTACATTAATGATAGAAATTATTAACTTTAGACAGAGTGTCATGTATCCCAGGTTGGCTTTGATGCAGCCAAGGATGGCCTTAGACTCTGAACCTCCTGCCTCCATCTCCCAAGTGCTGGGATTAGTCATGCACTTCAATTCCTAGTTTATGCAGTGCTGGGAATAGAACATGGTGTCTCATGCCTGCTCCGTGATCTCTACAAACTGAGTCATATCGCTACTCTAACGTTAACTGATATATTGATTAAAATTCTTACATATTGTGAATGTATATATGCTAAACACATCATATTATATATAGATACAGATATGGGTATGTTAGTGAGAAAAGGGTACTTTCTAACATAGCAAACAATAAGAAAATGTTTGCTTAAATTACCCCTTCAGTAGTTTATTCTACTGAGATATAGAAATCTCCCTCTAACCTGAGAATTTCCAGTGTGTGTTAACAGCAAGTGAGCATTTGTGGTTGTGAAGGGTTTTAGAGCTTTAATTATTTGTATTTTGTCTATAGTTGTTTTTCTTGCATGTCTGTCTGTATATCATTTGTGTGCCAGAAAAAGATGTCTATATGTAGACATCTGTGGATGCTATAGACATCTTGGCACCATTAACAACAGTGATTAATATATTGATTATACTTGATATAATAATTACATAATGTAATATGCAATACATAATGTTATATATCATTTCTAATATATACAACATGTGATATTATATTGATATATCTATATATAGTTTCCCCTGGAACTGCAGTTATAGGCAATTGTTAGCAGCCTGATATGGGTGCTAGGAATTAAGCCCAGGTCCTCTGTAAGAGCAACCAATTCTCTCAACCTGCAAGCCACTTTTCAAACAACCCAGTTAACACTTGTAATTGATTCCTGTGCACTCAGCTTGACTACCTGGAGATTTTACTAATCCTGTTTTTTTGATTAGTGAGTTCTATGAGTTATGCAGACCTCGTTTTTCAGTCTTGGGGGGTATGCATTGTGCAGGGGAGGGGGAAGGGGGTGTTGCAGCCACATGTTTCAGGACACCACAGCTCCCACCTACAGCATCTAAATGCTGCAGGGTAGTAACAGTAAAACCAGATGTAGTGAATTATATACCTTGAAAACCTGCGCTCTCCCAAGCACCATCTCTATGCAACTCTACGTGGTGGAATAGAGATTAGTGGATATATATAAAGAGGTAGGAGCCGCCTTGGAAGTGGGACAGGTAGTATTCATTCAAAATTGCATTATCTAGGAAAAAGCCTCACGTTGGTCTGTAGATTGTGGACAAAGCTACGGGATTGAAAAAAAAAAAGGTCTGGGAAGCATCTGTGTCTATGTGGACTCCAGACACCCAGTTTCCTGCCCTTGGTGAGCATCCCCTTTATTTTAGCAGGTGGAAGACAACCAAGATTTTATAAACCGACAAGGTTTCCGACAGGGTTCTGACAGCTTCACTCTCCTCTAGTCATTGCCAGTCACTCCTAGTGACACACCTCTAGTCAGTGCTGCTTCAGTCAGCTCAGTGTGCTTCTGTCCCATCTGCGCCTGTCTCCCTTTCCCTGGGCACTCAAGGACAGAGTTTCTCAGAGCCGGCAGCCCACTATAGGGATGGCGACCACTATATCCAGGAGTCCATTCACATGCCAAATCATTCAAATGATGTTAAGCTTAAAACTTCATACTTGGGGGAAGAGTAAAGGTTTACAATGAATTAGCCCCCTTTAAAAAAGTAACAACAGTTTCTTGTAACTCGGCTATAGAAGTGTGTATGCTCGGTTGTATAGCACAAGGCCAGCTAAGGTTAAATGTGTACACGTCTCACAGACACTATTTCTAGTTCGAAATGCCTTTTACCAGGTGTAAAGTCCTTAAGCCCTGAAATCACTCCCTGGGGCATGCGTTGCCTCTTTTTCCAGTTGCCAGAGATTTGGAGGACAGGCTCTGTGGTAGTGGGGCTTCAGTTTGCTCTCTGTCCTGTGAGTTTTCAAAGAACAAAACCTTGGTGTTTTATTTCTATATGCATAGCCTTCCTCATCTGGAAAAGATAGGTAGAAATCAGAACAACAGCTCTTTGGGCTTATTAGTAATATTAAACGAGAAAATATGCATGATATACTTAACACACCATCAAGGCACATAGGTAAATGGTGTACACTGGTTATTAAATGACATTATTGGTAGTAATAATTACAGTTGCTATAAAACAAGAATATTTCATGACTGAGCAGGTCTTATTAATGCTTAATATTATTGCTAAAACATGTAGCAATCTTTACCACTGTATTGTGACAAAAGATACACTTTATATAACTATTCTAAACAGGAAGGACCAATAACTAGCCAGTATCTACCCGTAGATGGCAATAGCCATGTGGCATCACGTATGAATTTCCCATCACTTTTGTGTTTGCCTGTTGTAAGCGCCTCTTCATTTGAACTGTGTCATGTCTACACTCAAGGTTCTCCCGGGAATTCAGTCACTGTAATCTGAATCAGGCACAGGCCTTTGAGACAGAGAAGTGTATTTCTCTACACTTAAAGAAAGGGTATCGCATATGATAGTTGTATCGCCTATCATGGTACCCTCAAAGGGACTATGGATGTGCTTTGCACAGGAGAGGGAGGGCAGGGAAATGAGAAAATATCCCAGAGAGAATCATGGGTTCTTGGCAAGGGCTGTTCTTGAGAGGCAGTCTAGGAGATGAGAGAACAAACAGAAATCACATGTAACTTGAAGTTGAAGGGGAAAAGACAAGGCTACTGGAGAGCAGACATCTGAGTTAGGTAGACTCTCTCAGCTAACAGGCCATGACAAGAAGGTGAGTAGACATAGTAACTCTTTGCACGATGAAGCTATTTATAATCCCTAAAGGAGTTAGGATAAGTGTTAAACCCAAACTGGAGGTCTTTATTTTGCAGGTCCCCTGACCCATCTATGGATTGCCCCATGCTCTCTTCACTGAAATATGGAAACTGCCTTACATCCAACTATCTTAATCACCTATCTTCAGTCACTAGTAGATAGTTCTGAACCAGTGACTAATAGGTTTTGTTTCTATTTAAAGATGTCGAGATTGATGAGTGACTCATGGTGCTGGGACACACTGCTTGGTGTCAAATGTTCTCCTGATGGCAAACAGAGCTTGCCTCTCACCTGCAGGAGAACTCCGGGAAGCATTTTCACTGTCAACCAGAGTGGTTTTTCTTTCTTCTTTCTTCTTCTTCTTCTTCTTCTTCTTCTTCTTCTTCTTCTTCTTCTTCTTCTTCTTCTTCTTCTTCTTCTTCCTCTCCCTCTCCCTCTCCCTCTCCCTCCCTCTCCCTCTCCCTCTCCCTCTCCTCCCTCTCCCTCTCCCTCTCCTCCCTCTCCCTCTCCCTCTCCCTCTCCCTCTCCCTCTCCCTCTCCC
>JANHMN010000006.1:14754709-14771286 GCA_030674055.1 Rhabdomys pumilio | reverse complement strand
TTGCCAACCCCCGCCCACCCCCCCAACCCCCCCCCCCCCCCCCCGCATCCCCCCCCCCCCTCCAGCATCCCCCCCCCCCCTCCAGCATCCCCCCCACCCCCTCCAGCCCATACTTCACCAATTCCAATTCCATACACTATAGAGTGTTAACAGTACTTGAAACTCTAATTTGAAACAAGTTAACAAAAAATCAAATGGATTTGTAAATAAATCTACAATGGACTTTATTTTTTTTTCCCTCTTAGGTCTATTATAGATACAGTGTATAACAATTGTATTCAAAAACAAACAAAAAAAAAATGTGCCTGTCCACTAATCTGAAAACTAACGGTAAACAGAGAAAGGTCACACAAAACCAGATTTTCAGCAGACCAATAGAATATTTTAAACAAACAACAACAACCAACAACACCAAAGACCATCGTCTGGAGAGAGTAAGTGATCTTGGCTATCAAAAGAATCACTAATGTTGATTCACTTATCTATACCTCCCCCTGTTTCCAGAAGTTTAGATTATTTCTAGAATCTTCTCCCTCCTTTCTACCGTTGTTTGTTTTGCTTTGCTTGCCCTTCTTACCAAGGTAGCGATTCTCTGACTCTTCGTTGACCACAGCCATACCTTACCCTTCCTCCTTCTGCATTTGGTGACTGCTATCAAAGAGAATTCAGCTTGACCACTCTTCCCCAGAGGGTTCAGTGCTCCGTCGCCATGTTTTCTGTCAGAAGTTAGTATCTTACTTGATCCTTTTGTTACTATTTATGTGTATTGATGAACTCTGGCCATTGTAAGTGTCCCTGTAGCTTATAAATTATTTTCAAAGAAACTGTTAAATTCTTTAGATTAGTAAAGTTCATCTTTATCATCATCATTACTATCACCACCACCGTCATCATCACCATCATCTCCATCGCTATCGAAAGTGAAAGCTCAGCAAACAATAAGCTTAAGTCCCACACCACTTAAGGAGACAAACTGCCAGTAGGCAAGAGCTCAGCTTGTGTGAAGAGACAGACCTGTGCTACTTTGAATATGTGACTTCACCTCTGACACTAAAGTATCTAAGACGAAGGATGTTCGAGAGGCAGGGCAGGAGCATCAGTGTGTCCACCTTTGTTCTTCTCCATCTATTAACCCATGAATTCTATTTGAATTCCTGTGAGGCAGTTGCTACATTGATTTTTCTGCTATGACCAATGGCCGACATCCACCAGGGCTAACCCCCACACCTCAGGGAATCTTGTCTGCACCCAGAGGTCTTCTTTTGTCTCTGGATTATTTCTTGTGCCCCTGTGTTATTCGAGGCAATTAAAAAAATATAGTGAATGTATGTTACCCCTCTGATTAAATGTCTAAGAAACACCCAACAAACCTGAGATCAGCTATGTCCATAAAGCCTGTGCCGCACTAAGGAATTTCCCAGACTCCCATTCTTCCTTAAATTTCCATTCAACACCCAATTTCCATTCCTACGTGGGACAAGAATGGAAATTAGAATATTGATCAGAATCAAGTGAAGTTCTCTCTATTTCAGGTACTAGAAGTTAAAAAGACAGAATTATCTTTAAAATTTCCAGGAGAAACATTCAAACGTTCATCCTTCATTCATCCCTTCTGCCCCAGGGATGTCTCGCCTCTGTCTCGCTTTCTTTAAAATTAGGGCTTCCCTTGCACAGCTCCTTCAATGCGAGCGAAAATTCCAAATTCCTCATTTGTTTAGCCTGAAAAAAAACCCCCACACATTCCCACAAACTACTTCCTTTTCTCTCTTTTTAGCAGGACTCCCCTTCTCTTTAATGAAGAGAAGTTCAGAGGATTTTTCCCATGAATAGATGGCAGGCACCTGGGAGTTATGAATTTTAAAGTGATCATTTTCTTTCAGCCATGCCGGACAATGGGCATGTCCTTTTGACTCACTTTCGCAGCTTTGAGAGGCTCTCAGATCAGCCACATTCCAATGGGACTGGAGTCAGATCAGAGCTGTGCTGGACAGCGTCAAGGTCTCACAGAGAAAGACAGGGAGCAGATGGCCAGCACCAAGCTCTCCTCCCCCTTTCGGCGGGCAAAGACAGGCAATGTGGGAAAGCCTTTGCCCCGGTTGCCTATTGATCCCTGAATAGAACCACCACATGCCACCAGCCTGTAGGTATGAACCTCTGTTAACAGATGCTGAGATCATTATGAGCAATTAATTCCTTTAATGTATCAGTGGGAACATGTTGGGAAGGGTGACGCAAGCCCTAGCTGAATAGTGAGATTCGGTCTCCCAGTGGGGGTGGGGAGCAGACAGGAACCACCTTGGGGGACTCTGGATACATCTTCCCAGGCTGTGCCTATATCCCAGGCTCCAGACAGGAGCTGGGAACCAACTCTAGGAGACCCAGTGTGGTTTTCATTAACTCAGTTGTGAATCCCTCCCCATCCTTCCTGATTAATGCCAGATTTATCTCTAGGTCATTCTTATAAACAGAAATCATCTAAAAAAAAAAAAAAAAAAAAAAAAAAAAACCAAAAAACAAAACCCAGAAACAAACAAAAACAGTGTCTGTCAGTAAATTTAAGAGATGCACGGGAACCAGTTCACTAAAATCAGCACAGGGTCAGGTCATGAGTCACTTCTGCTAAACACATCTGTAGTCCTGACTGTTGTACATTTAGAACGAGCATGCCAACAGATACAGAGGAATGGTAAATATTTGTACATATATGTAACATGGGTGTGTTACACACACTGCTGATAGACTCTGAAAACAGTATGTTTCAACACATTATATGTGAGTTGTTTCAAAGCATCTATTTTAAAATATAAAGTTACATATCTGTAGAACTCGAATGCAGGACACTCATAAAATTAACTCATATAAGCTGAGATCCTTTGGAAAGTCAGTAACAACTGAACATGCTTCTCATTGGCTAACAGAAAAGCTCTGAAAACTTGCTTTTCAGATACTGATCAATGTAACAAAACACGGGTACATGTTTCTCTACTTTCTTTAAAATAAGAGTCAGGAAGAGGAATGTTTTTCATTTACAGGAAAAAGTAAAATCTTATGGAGCAATGTAGGTCCTTGGGCATTTAGAATTTAGGAAGACAGAAAACTCAGAAACAAGAAATGCAAGCAACCACTCGCTTAATTCCTATTTAAATGGCACCCTTTTGCTTGTAATTAAGATACTCCAGTAGTGTCTCTGTTCACAGAATTTACATAACTATACAATAGCTTGCCTAAATGAACAGCAAATGGCAGTTAACCTTGAAGTGTATGATCTTAATTGAATAAATCTGGCTTTAATTCAATAAATTAAAAACATAGAAATCATATCACAAAAGGACTTTTAAAAGCAGATTTACTCTTCATGAACCCTGTCCGGTACTGTTTACAGTTGTGTTGGAATCCTCGGACACTGTCCAGGATAGTTCCGCAGCTCAGAAAGCATTCCCATACACACTTGACTGTTCCTATCATGGCTTCCAGGGCAAAGTCAATGTCCCTTTCTGCGAAACACTGCCGAGAATATCTGAACTCTAAATCAAGACATGTAGTCCTACTGTGCAAAATCAGACCTCTGAGTCTCTAGTGGTTCCATCCACATGAGATATTTGATCTTCCTTAATCAAATTCTGCATCCTGTATTATAAGTGTCTTAACACAGAGAGAGAAACAAAGAGACAGAGAGACAAAGAGAGAACTAGGGATTTTATTTATTTATTTATTTATTTATTTATTTATTTTGCATAAGAAAAACAAATTCATACCACTTTTTAAAATCAGATTTACACGGATCATAAATCCCTTCAATGCAGGGAGAATCGACAGAAGATGTGGAATTCTTCCTTCCTAAAGTTTGTTCGTTAATCAATGCAGTCATGTTTCAGTGATTATGTAGTTAAGGAGAAGAAATCCTGCAATATGTTTTTATTTGCATGAAATAACTTAATGAGGCGTCACCTGTGCCTTCCATCGGCGTGCTGGGGGAGCAAGCAGAACAGCACAGGTGTTCTCAGAGCACCATGGTGGGTTTTTATACATCAATTTAAACACTCTAAATCTAAAACCATCTATTGGAATCCAGCAGTGCACATTGCTAAGGAGTCCCCCCTCACATGCACACAAATAAAAATCCTTGTGAAGACATTCTTGGTTTCTTGACCGGCAGGAGGAGGAAAAAAAAAAAAAAAACAGGTCGTAATTCATTCTTGGCTAGTTCTCACAGTGCTTACTATTGTCCCATCTGCAATGTACAATGTACAGGCTCAGCCATAACCCGTACGGCGGGAAAAAAGAAGCATTCACGCTGTCAATTACCATTTTCCCAGCATCTAGCGCCAGTCAAAGACAGCACAATAATAAGCTAGAAGCTCCTTTGTCTGTTAAACATTGTTCTTCATTACTACATGAAAAGCAAATTGTCTTTGTATAGAGAAAGAGTGGTACCCATGGCCATGGGAGTTGGGGGGAGGGGGCTACGCTTTTGCCTGACCACCTCATAGCCACCAAGGTTGCTCTCCCATCTTCTTTACTGGCCCACCCACCTGTGACTTGGAAATTATTTTTCACAGGCTCGTTGGGGCTGATTCCTTGTTCAGTTGATGGGAGAGCAGAAAAAGGTTTGTACTGGATATTCCGAAGCTTATATCCACATATGGACTCTTGTTTTAAATCAATTCTGTATGTCCCTTTTAAAGGACTGGGACAGGTGAGGCTAACCCTGAAGCAGTGCTTTTCTTGGGAGCTTCTGATGGGTTGTTTGGGCTCTCCAAAATCAAAGGAAAAGCAAGCTCATAATAGCTAAATCTTTGAAATAGGAAATATACATGAAAAAATGTGGCCACACAGCAATAGCACATGCTAAGAGCTGGTATGAGAGTTAAAGAAATAAATAGCTTAGAGTTTCTTGCACAAAGAAAGGGAAGGTTTTTATAATATAAATCTATCATTAATATGACATTAATGATCAAAGGGCTTTCTTTTAGGTGTCAAAAATCCCAACAAATTTGCAACATAACAAACTTTCTTTTTTTTAAGATTTATTTATTTTTATATATGTGAGTACACTATCACTGTCTTCAGACACACCAGAAGAGGGGTCCCATTACAAATGGTTGCGAGCTACCATGTGATGGCTGGGAATTGAACTCAAGACCTCTAGAAGAGCAGTCAGTGCTCTTAACTGCTGAACCATCTCTCTAGCCCTATAAAACTTTGTTAATTTAAAATAGGCTTGACTGTCTTCTCATATGCAGATCAAACTCATTCCCTTCTTTGGTGTGTGTGTGTGTGTGTGTGTGTGTGTGTGTGTGTGTGTGTGCACCCACGCACGCGCATGAGCACTTGTGTGCATAAGGGTACCCATGTACATGTGACTAGAGGTTAACATCAGGAATCTCCTTCAATCTCTCACTATCTTATTTTTTGAGACAGGGTCCTGTCACTGACCCTAGAATTCCAGGAGTCTTCCCGTATTGGTCTTCTCAGTCTAGGGATTACAGGCCAACACTTCCACCAGGCATTTTCCGTGGGTACGTAGGGATCCACTCAAATCATCATGCTTGATCAGGAAGTACTTAAGTGACTAAGCCATATCCCCAGACCCATTAATTCTTCATTTCAAGTCTCAAAGCAAAGTACTTGTTAATAACAACCGATTTGAGCTTCAAGAAGCCATTACCAAAGTGTGTTAGCTAGAATCAAGTCCATTCCATTGGCCAGGCAGGGACTAGCCAGATGTTATACCTGAGTATCAGCTGAGCTACATTTCAGTTTGTGTGTTTGATATTTGAAAGAGTTTAAATCACATCAGAGACTGGTAAAAAGTCATTTGCAGAAGAATATCCAAAGATAAGCTTTGCGCATAAAATAATTGTTCCTGCACTGGTGGATTTTTCAGTATAAATTCGTATAAAACTGTGTGTATGTGGCTTGCTGAACTATAACGAGGCTTTGAAAATGTCACAGTTCCCCATACACAAGAGGTTCACAGCAAACACTAGAGTGCTGCTTATAGTATATTGGCCAGTTGGATCTTGAATTCATTGCAAGATTCCTGCCTCAGCCTCCTGACTTCTGAAATTACAGGCATGAGCTACCTTGCCAGGTACTTTTGTGGATTTTTACTGTATCCCCTTACAATGGCAACTTGCAAAACTAATGTTTATAAATACAACCATAGTATTCCCTCTCAGTTCTGGAATGTTGTTAAATATTCCCCAGTTTCTGAACTCCGTCTACCTACCCCGGAACCCAGCCTTCCCTCGTAGAGTTCAGAAGCATATTCTGTCCAGAGAAGCTCATTGGTAAGTTTTTACCATGCATCATGTGTCTGAAGGCCAACTATGACTCCAGAAGGCTCATCCTGGGCAAACACGATGCTAATATCACCCAATGATGGGGGCAAGAGAAATTATCTAAATCCATACCCATGAGAAAGTATTTTTAATAAAAAGTAAATCACATTAAAAAAAAAATCTGCCTTCAAAAGCAAGGTCATCCTACATCAAGGGACAAGTTTTAGAACATGTGACCTACTCACCAACTCAACCTGCTTGCTTATTCACCTAATTCAGCCAATGGTCTCTCTCTCTCTCTTTCTTCCTCTCTCTCTCTCTCTCTCTCTCTCTCTCTCTCTCTCTCTCTCTCTCTCTCTGAGAATACTTCATTTCCTTGAAAGTTTGCATGCTGACTTCTAAACTGTTGCAACAAACATGTCTTATTCTTTTAATTTTCAGCTTGAGTGCCCCTTTTTAATTTAGAATGACAACATTTGTTCTTCAACTCATAAAACAAAGCATTTATTAACTCCCCTAGTTCTATCTTTTCTTACTTCCAGGGAAACACGTTGAATTTGGAACTGGAGGGAAAGCCTTAAATTCCTTCCTTTCTCCCTCCCTCTTCAGCAGCTCCTTCTCCATTTCTGCAAACATACACAGGACCCATCAGAGAGCAGGCATCCCCAAGCAGGGACAAATTTGCCTCCAGAGGCATCTAACTAGAGCCATGTGTGACTGCCACACCCAGACATGGCTTATAGAGGTCTAGTCCAGGTCAGCTGCTGCCTGTTCTCCACTCGAAGGACAGCACTCTCCCTAGTCAGCACAAGGAAGCCCAAGTCAGCAATAGTATCAAGTTAAAAGTAGATAGATAGATAGATAGATAGATAGATAGATAGATAGATAGATAGATAGATAGATAGAGTGGCCCCTGAGAGAAATTAGAGCAAACAAACAAAACTTAGTTTTGCACCATTTCCTTTGTATTTCTTACCTATCTACCACTTTCCTTCACTGCCAAAGGCTTCACTGCAGCCTTTTCCTCCCATTTTCTCTCCTCCTTAATCCACTGCAGGCAATATCCTTTCCAAAGAAGTCATCACAACCGCCCTATAAAGTCCCTAACCACCAGGTTAAGTCTAATAATCCAATGATCGCTCTCCTGTCCTTATCACAGTTTGCTATCTCTCTTGGGCTTAAATGGTCATCTCCTCCTTATAATTCACTTTGATACCTTCTCTTCCAGCCTTCACAATCACCAGTGCCACTGTCACCATCCTCAATCATTACCAACACCCGCCCCCGTCATCTGCATCGTAATCGTCATTCTCACCACCCTTGACCATCACCATCACCGTTACCAACTCCATCAACCATCAGCACTGACTGCATTGACCAACACCACTCTCACCGCCATAACTGCCATCATTATCTCTACCATAAATATCTTCTATCTCATCTCAACCTGTTCTCCATTTAGACATCCCATTTAGTTTTCTCATGCTTCCCTTGCCCAAAGGCATAATAATCTTTCTGCCTCCTTAATGTATGTCCTACGGTAAACTTTATCACTACACGAGATTAATGTGTAGATTTATTTTAAATTTGTTTATCTAGTTTCTTTTCTCACCCCACCCCTTCCTCCTCCAGAATGTAAGCGTTTTAGTACAATCAAGACAATCTTCATTCTTGTGCTAACAGCTCATGGCGTAGTTATACTTAAACATGAATATTTGTAGAAACTGTGAGATAATAGATAATCAAGTAAGTGAAGAATGGAGTGGATGCAAAAATATACATTTGTAAGTTCCTTCTGGCTCTAGGTACCATGCCGAACACGGTATCCATGGGATGCCGCCTGTATCTGTTTTCTCAAAATGCTTTTATATCTTAAGATGCTGCCCTGAGCTGATACTCCTGTTTCCATGACTACCTGTCTCCTCTAATGCCTCTTCCTCTTGCTGTTTGGCAGCCAGGAGTCTTTGATGTCAAGTCATCCACCCCCCACCCCTTGCTCTCTACTCTCTTCCCAGCATGCCCTAGTGCCCCACTTGAGTGTTGTAATAGCATAGGGTTCTGTGGGTCACCTTGTGTCTGTAGAGCCTGCTACGCCAACCGTGGCTATGGTAGAGTAAGCACCATCTAGGTCAGCGCTTTGGCTGGTGAATGTTCAAGAAAAACCTGGACAATTTTAGAAGTTATGTTTCTGGTTTTTGGGTTTTCTGGTTTTGTTTGTTTGTTTGTTTGTTTGAGCAGCACAGTCACAGTGAGGGGCATACCAGCAGCAAGATGCAATGTGGGCAAAATGTCCTCCCTGTGGTTACAATGGCCTGAGGTTGGATAAAGAAACTAACAAAGAACCTGCAGCCCCTTCAACCCTCAAATCCCAAGACTTAGTGCTCCTACATTTAGGTCCAGATAGTCCTATGTGCTGTGACCCTGAAGAAGCCCTTCACTCCCTCTGCAGTGACTCTTGCCCCTGCCTCCATTCTGGGCTTCCCTCTGGAATGATTCCTGTTCACTTGAGAAGGCAAAGGACCAGTCATTGTTTCTGTTTGATTTGTTTGTTTGATTAGTTTTGGTTTGTTGTTGTTGTTGTTTTATTTTTTAACAAACAGAAGTCTATATGTATTCAAAACAAGAAAATACACTTTTAACCCAAGTCCTATAAGAGTGGACAGGGACCATAAATGACCCACTGCACGGGTAAGTACAAATTTGAGAGTGAGCTCATCAAACTTTAAAGAGTTGCCTTCTTCTTTCTCGCTGTCCCTCTGCCAGATTTCCCTCTTCCAAGTAGTTTTTCTTTTTGTTACTTACTTTTTGTCTATATAACCTCATTACCTTTTAGGAAAAGGCTCTGGTAGTGGCCAACTACTGAAAGACATTGTGTGCAGTATATTTTCAATGAAGAGTTGGAAGAAAGTCGATTTCTTCTTCAAATAAATACCAGCCACAACAGAGATGAAGCTAAAGGTTCGTGTACGTGTCTGAGTGTGTGTGTGTGTGTGTGTGTGTGTGTGTGTGTGTGTGTGTGTGCCTGCCTGTGGCACTCTTCGCACACAGCCATGGAATCTGGGCTAGGGGGGTGTTCTTAGATATCATCCATGTTTATATTTTTCTGCTAGCCACGAACCAACAAGTCATGAACCAATGACAGACACGAACACATGAATATAAAACAATTATACAATATCATAAAGAAGAGTCGGCTTTCCATCTCTGGAAATTGTAAAGCATTAGACCTGCATCACAAATTGCTATATTAATAAATAACATCCTTGCAATTTTATGCATATTTGCACATTAATGTAGCTTGTGGGGGAAATACAATTGGAAACCACCTTACACATGAGCCCCCAGGGTGAATTTCACAAAGGAAGAAGGAGCAATACTATTTTTCTATTTCTGACCTTACCCCAGGGATTAATATTTGCAGTTCTTGCTTCAGGTTCCTGTTGGTTTTCCATAGGACAATGTCCTACACGCATGATTTCCCACACAAATGTGTAAACATCGAGATGCAACATGGGGCGTAAATTTAATATTCCACTTAGGGCATCCTATATTTATCATAGTGCATGATAAATGTAATTGATTAAGGAGTTAACCTGTTTGTGATCCTAGGTGGTTAGATTATTGTGTGGGTACCTCGCATATGAGAGGATGAACTGATGGGAATCACCTGAGAATAGCCCTCAGCAACCATGTATAGTTAGACAAAGGAAATTTAGTGGTGATTTGTCAAAAAGTCAGGATCCTAGAATACTCAGAAGGAAGGCGTTGGTTTTTTTTTTTTTTTTTCTTTTTAGTTATCTGACCAGTCTGCATATTGCACAGTTTAAGACGGATGCTGAGGAGAATTGTCTGGCTTGCAAAATTGTCAAGGGACTAAATGACTTAATCAACCTTCCTCGCTTTTATCTACAGTCAATCTGAGCTTATTATTATCAAACCACTCAAGTGATGGCCTCTGATTGAATAGAACATTCCACCGGGAATGCGGCGAGCAGCCTCCCCTCCTCCCTGGAGTGGGGAGCCACAGACACCCTGTTCTCTTTGTCACCTTCAACCTCCATAGGTAGAAACTTAAAAGCCATTTTGAACATTATCTCATTATCGCTTCACTTCTGAACCAGGAGTTGATTGCCCTTAATTTACAAGGGACACTGTGTTGAGAACTAAGCCAATTTCTGTGGTCACATGCAGAGCACTCAGTGCTGAGCTAAGAACCGACTGCCAGCCTTGGGGTCAGGATTCAAGCTTTGCCTTAGCATTTACATAGCATAACATTACAGTGGGTCCCCCTCTCTGCCTTGGAAAAACAGCAAGACTCCACGGACAAACAATTATCTTTTTATGCACACTTAAAATCCTTCTTAAGTCAAGAGTGGCTCTTTTTTTGAAAGAGAAATAACAGCCAGGCTTTCAGATATAGCTGTGGTTTGATTTTATTTGTTTTTCTAGTTGGAGAGCTCGGGCTGTTTACTGTGTGCCTCAAAGAGACAAACTAAGGTAACCCTGATTGTGATGTTGACTTTGCTGAAGGCAATGGTCCAAAGCATTAGTAATTAAAGCCCATTTAAAATTAATTTAATTTCTGGATCTCCACGAACCCATAAAATCAGACACACGCAAAATCAACAGCTACAGACGCACTTCTGAAACCAATGATCTCCAAAATAAAGAAGACAGACAGGGGAAGATGGAAAGGTTTGTGGGGAGGGGCAGGGCACAGGGGAGAGAAGAGAAAGTACCCAGTGTCAGTGGGAGAGGCTTGTCTGGTGGGTCCCAGCACTCCCGCCTTCACTGCTAAAGCAGCTTTGCTTCATTTACTAAGGATTCAAGTTAGTAAAAGCACCTTTCTCTTTCCACTCTGACTAAAGCCAGAGCGAGGGACAAGGGACAGACATTTGAAAAACACCTTCCTAGGTAAACATTGATTTTGTCCACATTTCTCAAAACAGATCAGAGCTCACAGTGGCTCTTGTCTTAACTTTGCGAAGTAAATAAATAAATAAATAAACCTACGGCTTTTTTGGAGGAAAATATCACCCAAACTTCATGGGGTCAAAGACTCCAACTATGACTTGTGACTTTTAGACGAGGGTTTTCAGGTTATCAAGTGTTGCTTGGAAACTAACACAACAGCCCAACTCTCATTTTTAAATTAAGTTTTAACGTTTACCATCCAACTTAAGGTTTATTTGTTTTTCACACAGAGTCATTCTATGTTGCCCAGGTTGGCCTCAAACCTGGCATTCTTGTGCTTCAACTTCCTGAGTCCTGAGATTATAGCTGGGAACTGTTACATCTGGTTGATTTAATGTTTATAAAATAGGAGTTGGAAAGATAGAGAAACACATCTTTTTCTTAAGTTTTAATTTAGTTTTTTTAAAAATTTCATTTATTAGTACTGTATTAATGTCATTTATACTTCTCCTATTCCTCTCCAACTCCTCCCACGCCCTCTCACGCCCTCCCAAATTCATGATCTTGTCTTCAATTATTGGGTGTGTGTGTGTGTGTGTGTGTGTGTGTGTGTGTGTGTGTGTGTGTAAACTTAATTTAAAAACAAGATTGATGGGCTGGAGAGATGGCTCAGTGGTTAAGAGCACTGACTGCTCTGCCAGAGGTCCTGAGTTTAATTCCCAGCAACCACATGGTGACTCACAACTATCTTCATTGGGGTCTGATGCCCTCTTCTGGTGTGTCTGAAGAGAGCAATTGTGTACTCATATACATTAAATAAATAAATAAATAAATAAATAAATAAATAAATCTTTTTTAAAAAGATTTAAAAAATAAACAAGATTGACTATTATGTTACTTTCCAAGCAACACTCAATAACCTGAAAGTCATGTCTAAAAGTCACAAGTCATAGTTGGCATCTGACCACGTGAAGTTTGGATATTTTCCTCCAAAACTGAGAGAAGTGCTTCTCTTCCCTCAGCAGCCATTCATTGCTGTAGCTCTTCATTTAGGGGTAGGGCCTTGGAAAGACATATTTTAAGTTAAGGCTTGAAGACCTACCCATCCAGATGTGAAAAAGAAAAACTATGGCATCCACAGTACACAGCAGTAGAGGTGTTTAAATGGAGGAGCTAGAGGTGGGATCTGCAGGAGGTAGAGTAAGTCAGAGGAAAATGAAGTGTGCTTCTCTACCCAACCTCTTCTCTTTGCAGAACACAGCAATTTCAATCAAGAGAATGACCTAGTCCTAAGCATAAAACTGACTCAAAAAAAAAAAAAAGACAATTTTCAGAACTCTATACTTGAAAGACTTCAGTGCTAACCCAATTATATCCTAATTACATGCAATAAATCCTGCTATATCCTGATAACAGTGGCACTTGCCACTGGCCAGATCACACATCGTTGACACAGTTTTCGATGCAAGTTCTTGGGAAGTCTTTCTAAATCCTGACACCATTCTCTCAAGCAGCAGTGCAGTATAAGGCATTCAGTTTCTCGACATTTAAACAGTAGCTCTCTTGTCAGACATGGCTCAAATGATGGTGGTTCCTCAGGCTAGCAGACAGAGCTGCTGCAGGGAGCTCGGCTTCCCTCGTTTCTTCAGCTATAAGAGAGAATGATCAGTGCTTCCCAGCTCATGAGCACATTATATTATAACATATTATAACAACAATGCTCAGATATACGCTCAGTATCATTGTGTCAAGACACAGATAGTCAGAGATGCTCTGACCTTAAGTCCTAGGTCTTCTCCTCAAAAGCAACAAGCAGCAAAACCCGGAATGTCAGTGGTAGAGGTGGGTCCAGTGAAGAATGCCTTTTGTAGGGAGAAATATGCATAATTTGCTCCCCTCCCCTGCTGGTGGCCCACAAACACTCCAAGTGTCTACACACTGTAGGGTCAAACATATTCCCCTGCCCTCTGGGGCTTGTGCCTTGCATAACCTGTGAGCTGTGACCTGTGACCTGTCTAAGTTCTCTCATTTCTCCTCAATGACCCTAAAATACCATGTTATTCATCCTCCATTATCACTCAGAGTTCCTAGAGAAGTAAAATTATCTATGTCTTCAAACTTGAGATTTCATATTGTAAAGAATAAACCACTTCCCATTAGGATGACAGTTTATATTTTTAAAAGTATGTATTCCCATCCTGACAGATCGCCGTGTGTGTGTGTGTGTGTGTGTGTGTGTGTGTGTGTGTTATACACCAGTGTGTAAATCACATAGATTTTTTGTTTATCTGTAGAATGAAGGCATTAGAGTAGCCTTAAGAAGTTCCTTTGAGTCTTTTACTCCTAATATTTTATAATTGCAATTTCTCTCCCAGTCGTCCCTCACTTTTCTTCATAATTTGTGATTTTGAGAATCACTTGAGAATTTGTGGGGTTGTATTTGTTTTATGAATTAAATAGGGCCTCTTCCAATCCAAGTTGGCCTTGGACTCCTGGTCCTCCAACTCCCATCTCCTGAATCCTGGGATTACAGGCAAGAGCTACCATAAATCAGGTTTGTGCCCACACAGGGCTTCAAACCCAAGGCCTTGTGCATGCCTACCGAGCTACGTGCCAGCCCTGTACACATTTCTTTGTGTGTGTTTCAGTTGTTAATATACGGTTTCTGATTTACAGTTTCTCTAGCTCTGATGCTCCGGTGCCACTAGCACCTTCCCATTTCTCCCCACCTCAGAATAGGCATTCATGAGCTACAGCACTGGAACCCTTAGTGAGCCGTCTCTGCAGGCAGCATGGCTGCTGGGTGCATCTACCCAGCTCTAGCAGGCAGAACTTGCCAGCACACCTGGAAACCAACCCCCCCCCCCAAAAAAATGGGGAGGAGGGTTTTCCTTCCCTGCCTTCTCTAACTCTGAAAAAGAGAGTTGCTTAGGCGCCTTTGCAAATCAAAACCTTTCATCCGCATTTGGTGATTCGCTCTGAATGGCCCTGTCTTAGAAAAGTCTGTAATGTGCTGTTGTGTGAAAAGGGGTAAAATTGGCCTGTCTCATTGACAACGCTCTTCTTCTCACGGCTGGGGCAGGGTTGGGGGAGGTGCTGGGCACAATGGAAAAGGCTCTTTACAAAAGGCCTCCCTCACTGTCTGCAGAGCCAGGCCAGTGTACCTGTGTGGGCCCGGCTGTCTGCGCCCTGGGTATCACCGCCGCCCCCTCCATGTTCATCACCTCTCCTCTGCAGGAGACTTGGGTTTCAGCAGGCATGAAGATGGTGCTTGTTTTTAACAAGGCAACCTTACAAAGCTTCTACACTTGAGGGAAAAAAAAAAACTGTGGGGGAGGCAAACACAACAGACCATGCCAAATTTACTTCTCCCCCAAAGCCGGGAGAGACAAAGGAAATCACTAGCATACCTCCCAGACACAAAGAATATGTGTTCACTCTCCAAATTCAAGCCAGTGAACTCAGCTCATTATCCCAGGAGCTGGTCAGTACTTCTGTGCCTTTGAAAACAATTCCTATGGTCCCATTCACTCAAGGAGGGTTCATCTCCGTAAGCAGTCAACTAAGGCTCTATGCCAGGACCATGGACTTTCACGCAGTATTATCTTATTTAATCTCTTCAACAATCAATGCTGTAGGTTAGGAAGAAAAATACGGTTATGATTTATAAGAGGAAAATCAAACCGCCTCAACAGGAGCTGGCAAGCTGAGGTCAGTGGAGTGCTTGCCTTACCTCTGTTTCGTCCCCAGTATAAAATACCAGGCACAGGTTTGCAATCCCAACCCTGAGGAGGAGGAGACAGATTCCTGGGGGCTGGCAAGGTAGCCTAACCTAATTTAAGAGTCTCAGGTCCCAATTTAAAAAACTAAGATGGACACACACACACACACACACACACACACACAAGCTACTTCTGCTAATGAGCGCTGACTCCTCACTTGGGCTCATTAGGAAACATCAGTAGAACAAAGCCTGGTGTTTCTGCCTTCATGTCTGTTTCTCTCCTTTTACTTTGGCTGGGGGCACAGAGATCAGTCATTGTCCCTAGCCTTTTCTCTAGACTTATCTTGGATTCCTGGAATAGCAGAACCTCATGGACAGGCCGTCTCCCAGATTCCACAGAAGGAAGGACCTCACCATTGGGCCAACTCTTTACTGTGGGGGAGGATGGGTGCTCAGCACCACAGAATGTTTGGCTCACCCAAGCCTCCTGTCCCTGGATGGCAGTAGCTTCCTCACTCCAAACTAGAACAATGAAAAATGGCTTTGGACATTACTACTCTCCCGAGGGAGGGTGAAGACAAGTGACTGCTGCTTCAGGACCACTGCTGTGCCTACATCCTCTTCATCCAAAAGTGGTACTAGACAGGCACCATCGGCCTCACTACCTCCAACAGTTGTTCATGTGCTGCTCTCTAAAGCATGTGCCTTGGTGAGGATTGTAGGAGACATTACACACCGATCTCAGAATCTTTTAAATCTTTTTATTTATTATATTTTGAGACAAGGTCTCATATAGACCAGGATGGCTTTGAACTCACAATGTAGGTAATTCCTTGAACTCCTGATCCTCTTATCTCGACTTCCAAATACTCTAATTGCATGTATGTACCAACATGCCAAGCTCTAGATCCTTCCTCAATGATAAATTTCCCTAGGGAGGGACAATATGAATGAGGAAACCACCATATTCTGAAGGAAAGTTGGTAAGAAAGGTTGGTTTTAATTGTTTGTTTGTATGTGAGGCTTGGGGAGGGGAGAGGAGTAGACACGGGTCTGTGTGAGTTCTGTGCATGTGTACCAGTCAGGGGATGACTTTTGAGAGTCGGTTCTCCTTTCCAATCAGGTGGGTCCAGGGATCAAACTCAGATCATCAGCCTTGTGCCCTTACCTGTCAACGCCAAGATGAAGTGGTTTTAAGAAAGAAAGGGAGCTAGGGGCAGTGGTGGGCATCTGCAATCTCAGCACCCAATCAAGGTAGAGGAAGAAGGTCCATGAATTTGAGGACAGCCTGGGTTTCAGGGTGAGACCCTGCTGGAAAGAAAGAAAAGAAGGAGTGGGAAAAGAAGGGATTGGGGACAAAAGAAGTGAAAATTAAAATGAAAAGAGAGGAAGGGAGGGGAAAAGGGAAAGGGAAGGGGAGAAGAGGAAGAGAGGGGAGAGGAGAAGAAAGGAGGGGGGAGACAGGAGAGGAGAGAAGGGGAGGAAAGAGAAGGGGAGAGGAGGGGGAGGGGACAAGAGAAAAGAGGAGAGGAAGGGAGAGAAAAGAAGGGGAGAGAAAAAGAGAGGAAGGGAGAAGAGAACAGAGGAGGGGGAAGGGGAATGCAGAGAAGAGGAGAGGAGAGGAGAGGAGAGGAGAGGAGAGGAGAGGAGAGGAG
>JANHMN010000006.1:14630616-14754699 GCA_030674055.1 Rhabdomys pumilio | reverse complement strand
AGAGGAGAGGAGAGGAGAGGAGAGGAGAGGAGAGGAGAGGAGAGGAGGTGAGCTATGGCATTTTTCAGAAGTGCCACCCAGCTGGTCCACCTGAACCGTAGCTTTCTGGGCTCCTCTGTGTGCATGCTTCCTGTGAATGAGTGGGAGAATGAGCTTACACAAGTCAGCCCCCATCCCACTTGCTTAACGAGGAACCTCATAGTCTTCTGACGAAATCTAAGTGCAATCCTGTTCTTGTTTTAACTGGTTGTTCTGGCAAGGGTCTTTTCCAGGCCTGAAATTTCTCATGTTGGCAACATAGTGAAGAAAAACAAACCCATTTGCCAGATCCCCTCATCGTCTGCTCTAATTAGAGGCAAATTCTACAGCTCCTTTCACAACAACTCTACAGGTGAAGGGGATGCTGCAGCGTAGAGGCCATGGTCCTGCAGGGGGAGGTCAGGGGATGCTGCAGAAAAAGTGCCCCTGGGCACATGTTTGAATATTGGGGCCTCACATGGGCATGCCATTAGGATCCCGGCTGGAGAGCGGAAGAGCACCTAAAACATCCTCCCTTTATTTTTTTTCTTTTTTCTGAGACAGGGTTTTTCTGTGTAGCCCTGGCTGTCCTGGAACTCACTCTCACTCTCTAGACCAGGCTGGCCTCGAACTCAGAAATCCGCCTGCCTCTGCCTCCCGAGTGCTGGGATTAAAGGTGTGTGCCACCACCGCCCAGCTACACCTCAAACATCCTTACACGTTGTTGATAACTAAGCAACCACAGACCTCCACTCATCAAAAGCTACAGAACGTGACCCAAACAGCAACTGAACGGACAGGTTTCAAACAATCCCCTGGATGTTAAAACGAATTAGAGTTAAGAATCTCAAAAGTTGGCCAAAATAGGAAAATACTGTTTGAAAAGTAGAAGAAACATTTGAGGATGAAAATATTAAGTTTTAAAAAAAGAGAAAAAGAGCAAAAAGAGCAAAAAGGCAAAAATGGCAAAAATGGCATGCTAGCCACAGATAAAGTCTTAAACAAATGTCCACAGATATGCAATAGGATGCGTAAATACAGTCATGAATGAGACTTCTTAAAATCGTGAAATACAAGAAGCTCTCTCCACCCTCTCCCCATCAAATGCTGCCAGATAGCTCTGCTAATCTCTGCATAAGGAAACCCAAATGCTTTGCTCATAAGCCTACATACGCCCCTCTCGCAGCACAGCTGATTGCTTCCATTTGTCTGGAAACCTCGAGTCCCAGAGAAGGACAGTATCTTATATGGGTCTGTTCCCTAGCTCTGGTCATGCTTGGCACAGAGAGCACGAGAACTGTTTGATGGATAAATGAATTCAGAGGGAAGACATGGGCTGCAAATGTCTGGGAGGAATCATCGTTGAAAGAAACAGGGATACCTGACTGTTAAACCAGGCGATTATAAAACATACTGTAGTTGCGTGAGGGTTCCTGTGTCAACTTGTGAAATAGAACTGAGGTCACATATGTAACATGTGTAGGTAATGTTCAAGTGGCAGAAAAGCCAATTAGACTCTTGGGCCTGTGATTTTCTTCCCAGAAATTTTCTATTTACATTATCATCTATCTATCTATCTATCTATCCATCTATCTATCTATCCATCTATCTACCTACCTATCCATCTATGTATCATCTATTTATCTACCTATATCTCTGCCTATGTATAATCTATCATCTATTTTTCTATCCCTATCTATGTCTATCTACCTATGTATCATTTATCTATCATCAATCTATTACATATCTATCATCTATTTTCTATCTACCTATGTATTTATCTATGTATCATTTATCAATCATCAATCTATCATATATCTCTATATTTTTTATCTCTGTCTGTCCATCTATCTACCTATATATCTATATATCATCCATCTATCTTCTATCTGTCTATCATTAATCTATCATATCTATCATCAATCTATCATCTATCTATCTATCTATCTATCTATCTATCTATCTATCTAGTGTGTATGTGTGTGTGAATATAGATGCAAATGTGCATTGGGGTGCATGTGCCTCTACAAAGGCATAGAAACCAGGAGGTGTCAGGCATCATTGTCTATTACGCCCTGACTATTCCTTTGAGGCAGGGTCTCCCCTTAACCTAGAACATGCGTTTTCTCAGTTAAACTGGAGGACAACAAGCCACAGAGGTCTTCTTGCCTTAGAATTGAGATCATAGGCGTCCATGGGATGCCTGGCTTTTTCTGTGAGTGTTGGGATCTGAAATCTGATCCTTACGTTTGTACAACAAGGGATCTTAGCCACTGATCTATTGCTCCAGGCCCCGTTACATCATTTAAAGGTGAGATGTCTTACTTCCTTCAAATTAACCGAGAACCTTCCTGACTTTCTTCCCACTACACCTTCCATAACCCCAAGCTACCCTGAGACATTGTAAGACTTTAATACAGTAGACATTAAAAACAAACAAACAAACAATAAACCTGCCTATCTATCATCTATTTTTCTATAAAAAAAAAAAAAAACACTTTTGGCTAACATAGGGCACACACACACATAATACTTCCTATATTTCTGTCAAATACCCAATTATGGCAGTAAACCTCATCAGACTGGTAGGAAGCCTGATCCTAGCAAGGCTAAATATTCCACTAAACTGCCTGCCAGACGTTGCTAGTATCAACATTCTGTTCCTCACAAGAAATTGCAGTCTAAAATCAGTCCAGCCTTTTCCCAAATACCATGGCCACCTGTTTAAATGCTTTTCTCCTCTGGGCCCAGCATGAAACTGGATCCACCCCCAACCCAAATTCTGAGTCAATGACTTTTTCTTCATCGGCTGCATTAAATGCAGGAATCAACCCACAGTTTAAAGCTGATCAAACTTTACAAGCTGCAGCCTTCCAGGGTTCCATTCTCCAGGCAAGCACCCATGCTGGCTGTCCCCACCTAAAAATCATCTCTCCAGCAAGTGCCACTTTCAGACAAGACATGCGATTGCTAACACTGAATCTGATATTTGTAATTACTTAGTGCCGTACCTGCAGTGAGTTGGCTTCGCACTAGAGGAGATGCAAATTACTTTGAATCCAGGTGGAGGAGTTTTCTCCCAAGTGTTTATTGAAAACCTTAGAGCACAAGAGACCTGGAAGCTTAGAGAATGCAGAGGAACTAGAAGGCTGAAAATGTTGTACTCACTCAAACAAGATATGACCATGTGCACCTGCATAATATATACATTCATGATGCGGATGTATATGAATTGGTGATCACTGCACAATCAGGGCAGCCCATTCCTTGGGTCGTTTTCAAGGACTGCTGACTTTTCTGCCATACAACTTCCTTTCCTTTCCCTCACCCTGACTCTTCACAATGCCCCAAACTGAGGAAATAGACCAGGTACCAGACAAACGTCCAGCAGCACTCTCAGTTTCTTACTGACCGTAGATCACTACAATAAAAGTTAACTAAGGGAAATTAATGTTTGATAAACCAAATAAATACAAAGCACATGATTCAGAATTCCCCTGAACTGTAGTTTAGATCTTCAATGTCCCCCAAAAGCTTCTTGTAATAAAGGCTGATGGCCTAGAATTATGTTTTAAAAAGGTAGGGCCTTAGGGGAGGTCTTTGGGCAATTGGTAACTACCCCTAAAGAGGAATACTGAACTCCAGGCTCTCCTGCTCTCTCTCTTGTTTTTTAGCTATGAGATGAGCCATTTCACCACATGCCTCTACAGAGAGCTGGCCTGGACACCATGCAGTCGATCATGGACTGTAACCTCTAAAACCAGTAGACAGGCCTAAATGCCATTTCTGCCCCCCCCCACCCCCCGCATTGAGTTTCATGAAGCTGACAGTGGTTCATGAGCACATGGTCTAGCCTCAGCAAACCATGGTAACCACTCAAGACGTTGGACCTGGTGGCCATGATGGGAAGACACACAGGAAGGGTAGAGAATCTACACTGTCCACTATGACTTCCAGTGGCCTGGGTACAGGCAGTACCATTTGAGACTTCCACTGTCTGTGAGGGAACAGCCCTGTTCTCACCAGGATTCTGTGTTCCTCTTCAACTCCCAAGTGTGGGTATTTAACCTTCCAGGAAGTTCAGTGGGAAAACCAGCACATTTTCTTGTCCTGGTCTTTCTTTTACTCACGATAAAGAGCACAATAAAGATCGGTTGGATGCAAACAATTCTTTCCCTTGGCTTATTCATCCATCAGTCACTCTGTCCTCAAGCCCCGACCCTGGAAGTAATCACACACACACACACACACACACACACACACACACACACACACAGTCTCACACTGTACTTACCCTATGATGGCCTAGATATCACTAAGGAGCCCAGGCTGATCCCATTCTCGTCTCAGCTTCCTAAGTATGAGGATCACGGGCATGAACCAAATACCTAGCTAAGCAATCACATTTAATCTGTTTATTTCTTTTGAAATTTACCTCTCTGTTTTTCAGTTATACGTTTAATACTGGTAGTCATTGATTCACTGATGTTGGAAAACACTTCTACTTATGCTGAGTGAAAAGTTGGTTCCTCTCCCCCATCTCTACAGATCCTAGTCACATCTTCCAAATATGGTTATACGGATCTTGTATTTAATAGTGGTGATGTGCTTGTATAGATGTGTGAGATCCTGGGTTCAGTCTGCAGCACTATAAAACAAACCAATGCCCAGTGCCTTCATTGTGCGGGCTCTGCAGAGGCCAGGCGGATGTGTCGATTATCTCCTTCCCCTCCGCCTCTGTCAGTTTTTATCCCCCCTTTGAAGAGTTACTGGTCATTTCCTACCACCAGTCACAGTGCTTTCCCGAAAATTGTGCAATAAATTTAGTCATCCCCTTACCCTCAAATGCTTGGTCGTGTCAAATAAGCTGTTCACATCATTCCTTTTCCCCAGGGACGCCATGTTTATCTGGTGACACTTTGCATTGGAAGATTTCCTCTGATATTTGAGGTTCTTGGCTGTTTACAAAGTAAACCCCAGAAGCAGTGGGAAATCCAGAGCCTGGGATGATACAGGTTATCATTTGGTGGATGCCTCTGCAGAGGGAGTGGGAGGAAAGCTTGCAGTTTCTTGGGGGAGTTCCTTGGCCCACGCAAATCTCATTTCTGCACTGTTCCGTGTCTCCAGAGGAGAATGCATCCATCTCCTTCGCCAGGTGCCCATTTGGCTTCTGTCTGTCTTGAGGGAGAAAAGCCCACCATAGCTAACTATGTAGATTTTGAGACACCGCACAAAATGAAAATGTGAATCCATTGTTTCAAAAGCAGAAGTCCCATTAACATGTCACCAGCACATCCCTTCTCTTGCCCAGTCTTTCCTAATCAAGCGTGTTCTTTGTTATTATTTGGTTTTTGTTTTACTGTTTAAAGTTGTCCTGAATAAAGCTATACACATGTCTATAATCCTAGCTCTTAGGAGATAGACATGGGAAGAAAGCAAGTCCAAGGCCAGCTTGAGTTACAGAGTAAAACTATGTTTCAAGAAAACAAACAAGAAAGAAAGAAAGAAAGAAAGAAAGAAAGAAAGAAAGAAAGAAGAAAGAAAAAAATTTGTTATTCTAGGTAAATTTAAAATAATTAAATTCTTAGCATGAAGTTTTATATACTCTTTTGTTGTATAATGCTAGCATTAACTGAAACCAGAAAAGCATTTAGCTTTTGAACAGAAGCACTGAAATCACACATTTTTAAAGTTCGTACGGATTACCCTGTTCTTACAGGAGACTGTCTACATGGTCTCATAGGAAGAACCTCAAGGATTCCCTAAGTTAGAAGGAACTATGGGCCACACAGTCTTGCCACACAATGAGTCTGAGTCTTTGCTTTGTCCCTTGTCTTTTATACTGATGATGACTTCAAGAGCCAGGTATAGCGTAGAGATGTTGGATAATTCCCTAGACCACACAAGAAAGCCCACTTTCCTCTGCTCTACCTCCATCTGCTTCGAGGAAAAGTGAAGCCCTTGGCTCTTCCCGAGGTTTTGGAAAGGAACTGAGGAACAGAGGAAAAGTCTGTCTAGATGTCCTTCAGATGGTTGGCCTGTCTTTCATCCCTCCACTGCCAGGAATGGCCAGCCATTGGACAGTGCACATCACCTCTAGCACTTTAACTCACTCAGGAGTCTGCAGAAAACACCGGGCTCAACAGCAGCTCCATTCTCCACACGCCATGCCTGCAGTTATGACCCACTTTGCAGATCAAGAAGTGGCCTATGAAGAAGTCCCTGCCTCCAACTGCCCTCAGACAGCACTGGTCCTCAGAAGCAGGGTTGTCTGCAGCCCACCAGAAATGAGTGTCCTCAGAGCACACAATGGCTACAAATCACTTTCCTGCTCCATTTTCTGTTCTTGCTTATCATGAACTTTCCTGGGACACTGCTTTATAAAGAGAGACATGGTTCTTGTTGTCTCTGTGCATGAGAGTGTCCTTTGTGTCTTTGTAATAAGCAGAATAGCTATGCTTATTGTTTCCCTCTGGATTTGCCCTTTGAAACAGATATCTATTAACAGTAGTTACATAATGTGTGTGTGTGTATGTGTGTGTGTGTGTATGTGTGTGTGCAGTGCATATATATATATATATATATATATATATATATATATCCATATGTGCTTCTGTGTTCATATGTTTGCACATGCATGTATTGTGTGTATGTATATATGTATAAATGTGTTATATGTATGTCTATATATGTGTATATGTATGTGTGTTTATTAGGGTTTATGTATCTATATGTATGTAGTGTGTGTGTGTGTGTGTGTGTGTGTGCAGTGCACGCACGTGCGAATCTTCACACACAGTCTTGTATTTGACTCACTGGGTAGACAGTGTTTTCCTTGGTTGAAGACCACATAGGAAGTTGTGGTTGGTTTCTGAGACACCGTGGTTCTATTTTCAGCAAGAATTCGACACTGGGGGACAGAATACTGTTTTCTGAGACAAACCTGAGTCAGATACACCTTTATTTTAAATCTCCAAATTAAACCTAAAATAAAAATTCCCCAAAGGTTTAGGCAGAGCACACAATGGCTACAAATCACTTTCCTGCTCCATTTTCTGTTCTTGCTTATCATGAACTTTCCTGGGACACTGCTTTATAAAGAGACTGTCCAGTGTTCCGTCTGTCTGTCAGGAGGCAAAAGAAAGCAGATAGTGAGGGTGCACCGGCCTGCAGGAGACTCATGAAAACCACAAGAATGGGAAGTGGCGCCTGCAGGGAGAATTAGGGGAATTATTACCCTTCTATCAGAACACAAATAGCCCCTACCCAGGGTGAATGAGTCTTCTAGCTCCCACAGAGTCAGTGGCTGTGAGATGTCATCCAAATTTTCTGTAATGGAAACAAGACACAAATGACCACTCTTGGATTTCTGTCACAACAACAACAACAACAACAATAACAACAACCTGCAGAGAGAGGTTACATAACCGTATTAAATCAGAATGTACTTTGCCTCTTTCAAAAGTTTCCAGTATGCCCAGTAACAGATATGCTAAAGAATATGAGTCAGATCCCCAGTTTAGTTTAAAAACAAACCAGAAGAGTGTTTCTGTAATCCCTGTGCCCTTGTTCATTGTGAAAGCATGAGGGGGATGGGCCAGGGAAGACAAGAGCAGCAAGCAGGGTCTGGGTGAGTGGCAGCTGGGACACAGCTGTGGTTTGGTTGAGTTTGTGTCTATCAAGCATTCCTGTCAGAAGCTTAAGCCCACACTCACCCATTCTGATGGCGATGGCTGGTGGTGCAGGCTTTTGTGAGTAACTAGAATTAGATGAGATCACTGGGGGGAGGGGGGACAGGGAGGCAGGGGTCCCATGACAACACTAAGCATCTTTATAAGGAAAGGGTGAGAGACCAGTGCTGTGATGCTTGTACACCAAGTCATGTCCTCCATCACCTTATGATGCATCACCTTAAGTCCTAACTGCATCCCAAACTGGGCTCTTGGCCATCCCAATCTTCAGACCTACGAACCAAATACACATCTACTCTCTTTTTATAAAGTACTTAGTCTCAAGTGTTTGGTTACAACGATTGCAAATAGACTAAGCTGCAACTTTCATCTGCCTACCCAGATAATGGTGGAGGAAAGACTGCTTTGTCACCTTATGCTGAGAGCTTCCTCAGGATTCTCTCAATGACAAGAGAACCCTCAATGATGGGTTTCTCTTGGTAAGGCAATACAAAGACTGGTCCTGCTTGGTCATTCAGAGGGCTGAAGCTATCTATAGGGGCAGTGTTGATATTGAGACAAGCTTTCTCTCTCCACCAAGGTCTTAGAAATGTTTCCTATTGGCCAGATAGATATAAGCTAAAGAGGTTGCCACTGAGACCACATATCAGACTGGACCACAGAGCAAGAGTCTGGAGGCTAAACCTATCAGAGCTATGTCCTCACCTCAATGCTATGAACACACACACACACACACACACACACACACACACACACCATAATGGGAATGATGGTTCAAATAACAAAAGCAAACTTAGAACAGAACAAGATGTAGGTCAGACTAGAGAGAGGCAAAAGCAGCTTGCTTGTTCTTAGGTGTGCTCAGAGCAAAACAACATGGGAAAACATCCATTTTGAAGCAAGATACCACGTAGTACTGCTAGGCATAAAGAGAAATTAAGAGTTTTGAGGCAAAAAAACCAGCTGTCAGACGGGTAGAAAATATGACATAGCTCTTGAGAGGAGACAACGGTCCCAGAACAGATGGGCGCACCTCTGAGCTTTATAAAGCATTAACTAGCTGTTTAAATAAGTCCTCAGCAGATGTTTTCAATGCAATTTTGGAGGTGAAATGAAAAAGAAAAATCAAAGTGCAAGGCACAAGGATATCACAAAAAGAAGAGGCACTCTAATCAGAGGACAAGCATTCCCCGTGATTTCTCTCCTCTCTTTCTTTAATTTAAATTAACCACAGTGTTTGTAAAAAAAAAAATAAATAAATAAGACACCTCGTTAATGATGTTTGCAATAGAGATGCCATATATCATAAAACCAGCATTTAAAAAAAAAAAAAAAAGCCTTACTCAGTGATATAAAGTTAAAGTTTACGATGGAAGCTACACTACAAATGTCTGTCTGACACAAAAGGGCAAATATACTTGTCTATGTGGCCACAGGTAATTGTCTTCTTTATGATGGTATGAAAAGTTTTAAATATTTATTTTCATTTTTTACACGTGAGTGTTTGGCGGCATGTGTATATGTGAACCATACTCCTGTAGAGCCTACAGCACCCGTGGAGACCAGAAAATACCTTCAGATCCCCTGGAGCTAGAATTACAAGTGGTTGTGAGCTGCCCTGTGGGTTCTGGGAGCCAAACTCAGGTCCTCTCCAAGAAGGTCTTAACTTCCTTAAGAATTTACTTATTACTGGGCAACCTGGCCAGTGTCAGCAATAAGTAAATTCTTAAGGAAAGAGATAATGATAAATTGTAAAGACAGTTTTGTAAGTGCTTATAAGTTTATGTTGGAAACATTGATGTCAATAGTATATTTAAATATATGTTAAAAGAACAGTTCAGTTGATTCCACAGAAAATAAAGAGAATAGAGTCCTCTGGAGCACAAATGTGTATATATATATATATATATATATATATATATATATATATATATAGAAATAATAGACTATACATTAGGAATTAGAGCATCAAATGGTTATTAACTGTCTCTTGATGCCAGTAGCAGACCAGATCACCCAGAAAAGGAGATATCCCTTGGGGTAAGGAGGCCTGCTGTGCACCCAGCTGGATTGGTGGGAGGAAGGCTCAGCTGGATGCTGGTGAGCTCAGGCAGGACCAGCTGGGTGCTGGTGAGTGCAGGCTGGACCTTCTTCAATGATGAGTATGCAGGAACATCGTGAAACCCAGAAAGGGGAGACAAAATAGAGGATGAAGAAGAGCAGGAAGAAGGTAAAAAATGAAAGGAGGGAGTGAGGGGCAGGAAGGGGTTTCAGTTACAACAGTGTCTCTTGTTCATGGCTTCTGATCATTAGTAACCCCCAAACATTGATCCCCAGCCAAATAATTTTCTAAATTTCACCTTCAGGCCAAACCAAATACTTCTCATGACTTACAGTCTGTTTAGTGTCTTATTATTGACAATCCTCAACTTCAAATTTATAGAAATTGTAACAAGGATTAACTTTAATTCCATAGGAAACTCACAGCCATCGGGGAGGGCCTTGAGAAACAGTGCCTCCCTGAGGAGCCATTGTGGTTAGTGTCTCTTGGTGACAGGGAGTTGTCACCTTCTTCAATGGAGTAAAGACTGGTAGGTGGCCACCCTCTCCACCCATGCTCCTGCAAGTGACCTTAATTAAACTCAGCGGATCACAAAGTCCCCCAACAACAACAGCAAAGAAAAGGTGTGAAAAATGGGAGACAGACGTGTCAAGAACAAAAGAGGTTTAGTAGGAATGGGAAGGGATAAGAAAAGACAACTGCGTGGGGAGAGGTAAAAATGCCTAGAAAACATTATATACATGCATGGATCTGCTAAAGAATAATACACTAAATAAAGAGAAAGAACCACCTGCCCCTTTGTGGGTTTTTAATGCCTGTGGAGTCCTGCTTGATGATTCCTGGGGAATCTTAACAGGAATCCACTACAGCGTTCTCTAACGTCACTGTCCACGAGCAGAAAGCCCCACTGAGGGCATTGCAGTGAGAGCTAAGGAATGGCTGTCCAGATGGAGCCGGTAGGAAACTGTTGACTTTCAGACAATGGAGACTGTTTTCCTAGGAGCAAAGGAGAGGTGCCACAGGAGTGGCCAGCATCTCAACCACACAGGAGTTAGACTCCCCACTAATGATTTTGTTTGTTCTACCGAGAAGACATAGAGGAGAGTCTTGCTGGAAAGACAAGTATTCATATTAAACTGTGCAGTGGTCTAAATTTGAAAGCAATGTAGAAATATCTATTGGGGGTTCTGGGGAAGAGTCCCAGTAGAAAATAAGCTTGCTTACAAGCAGGGGGACATAAATTCAATTCCCAAACCTACATGAAAGAGTCAGTTATGGTGGCAGGGGCTTATAATCTCAGAGGTGGGGAAGCCAAGACAAGTGGATTCCTGGGACTCACTGGCCACACGGTCTAGCACACTTCACAAGCCATAGGGCAGTGAGATACCCTGTTTAAAACCTAAGGTGGCAAGCATTCCCAAGGAACTATGCCCAATGCTGTCCTCCAGGCTCCACTCACATATACACACATGTGCACCTTCATACATATGAACAAGTATGTATGCACATAAAAGAGAGAAACATAATTAAAGAATAATGAATAAAATAAAATACAATGACTGGAAATAACAATAAATGATGTAGTTAAAAAGCAGGGTTTAGTTGCTACACCCTGAACTACTTAAAAAAAAAAAAAAAGGTTGAAATGGAGTAGCAACCTGTAGACATGTTTGAAAGAGTCTTTTTGACCCATAGTAGATTCTGTTAAGAACACCCTGGTGCTCTCCTGAGCCCACCCTACTACCAGGAATAGAAGCCAGGGCCGGTTGCATGGTGGACAAGTATTCTGCTATTGAGATGCAGTCCTAGCTTTTGACTTTTTGAGACAGACTCTCAGCTTGCAGCTCTGGCTAACCTTCAATGTTAAGTGTTCAAGGCTGGCCTCAGCCCTACTATGAAGCCCCAGAATGACGGTGTACTTCTGACCTTCCTTGCTGCACCTCCCAGGTACTGAGAGTCTAGGCACAGTCCACCACACTCCTTTTACTCAGTGCTTTGGATCAAACCTGCAGCTTCACATACTCAAGCCAGCAAGTGCTGCCAACTGAGCTATATCTCCAACGCTGGTTTTCTTCTTGACTGCTAGCTCATTTCCCTGTTTCCTTCTGACTCTTCCAGCCTCCTACACTGGACACCCTGGGTTTCTTTAAACTGGTCTATTGGTAGTCTTAACTAGGGAACCATTAGACAGCCCATCCAAAAATGGCTTCTAGCCACCCCAAAAAACAGTATGTTTCCCTTGACTCATGCCTATCAAGAGCTGAAAATAACACAAGCGCAATCTTTTGTGCTACCCATGACAGATACCAACTCTGTCACTCCAGTGGGGTGCATAGAATGGGTTTTTTTTTTCCCATTAGTTTCCTTTGTGGTCTGAAAACTTGGTGAAGGCAGAAGTATCTTAGAGTTTAAACAATGAATTCAGGAGAAAGGGGTTCCATATTCCCAGGATTGACTGAAATATGTTCTTTTTTTCTCCTTTAAATGTGAGGTTTGATATGCTCTGCTGTGAGACCTGCGTCAGATCACCTGCACAGGCATCTTTGCACAAAGTCAGCCATTCATTCAGAACTAGAGACGAGATAAATAGCAAGATTCGAGTCATCTCTTACTTTGTTTTGTTTGCTTGTTCGCTCATGATAACATTTTTTTTCCACAACAGATTTGCTGCAACAGGATAAGCAACAGAATAAGAGATGTTTTCGATTTATATGTATGTGATTTAAAAAAGAAAGGCGGAGAGAATGGTGACCTCAGAGGAGAATAGTAAGGTTGATAAGCACACTATGGTGCCACGTGATCAGTGGAACACAATGGAGAGGGGGAGATGCTGCCATTGTGTTACACTGGGTCCAGCCAACCTGGAACACCGTGAGCAGTGACCACTATTAACCAGAGACCCAAAAAATTGATGTGTCAATCACAAAAAAGAGAAAATTTCTCGCTTTTAAAACTTGCTTTTTTTTTTTTTTTTTTTTTTTTTAATTTTAAGAGACAGGGTTTCTCTGTGTAGCCCTGGATGTCCTGGGACTCACTCTGTAGACCAGGCTGGCCTAGAAGGAAGAAATCCATCTGCCTCTGCTTCCCAAGTTCTGTGATTAAAGATGTGTGCCATCACTGCCCAGCTTAAAACTTGCCTAAATTTTGACTTAAGATATTCAACCATGAGACAAGCTACCTCAAACATTTATTCTTTTTATTTCTCTGTGTATACAAATGTCCATGGGTCTGTAATGTGTGTGTGTGTGTGTGTGTGTGTGTGTGTGTGTGTGTGTGTGTGTCTGTGTGTGTGTGTGTGTGTGTGTGTGTGTGTGTCTGTGTGTGTTGAGGTATCAGAGATCAACCTTTGGTGTCTTCTTTTCTAGCTGTCCAACTTAGGTTTCAAGACAGGGTCCCTCACTCTCTCTGGAGTTCATCCATTTAGCTAGATTGGCTGGTCAGCAAGCTCTGGCGATCTTCCTGTCCCTGCATCCCCAGCTCTGGCATTATAATAGCAACTGGTGCACGGACTTTCTTACAAAGACTGAACTTAGATCCTCATTGTTCTGCTGCAGGCTCTTCACTGACTGGGCCATTTCCCCGTTCCTTTAGTGTTGATACCACACAGTAGAAGTTCTCCTGAAACTACTGTGCAGTTGTCTGAAGGCTCTGGGAAGGAAATAGCCTGTGAGCAGAATGGTGTCTTATTAACTAGCCATGAAGACTCAAGCTTTTCTCCCTCAATATCATCCTTTTATCTGTCGTGACATCCTTGATGAGAAGCACAGGTGGCATTGAGAGCCAAGCAGGCTCAGCAGACTTGACTATTGCCATGCGGAGAGCAATGTATGTTTAATTGCAAACCAGTTGGCCTCCAAAGTAACCTGTTAGGTTTGCCATGTATCCAGTTGTGCTATTTACAGCATTAGCAGAGTTTCCCCCACAAACCTTTGCAGGTGATCTTGATCCAATGGCAGAAATGTTTGAATGTGTCTTTCGTAAGATGTGGCCAGCACAAATCCACACACGCACAGTGGTCCACACGTGTCAAACACGAATCGAGGTTTGAAAAAAAGTCACTTCTTTTGACAATTTTATACAATGCATTTTGATCCCATCCCCCATACCTCCTTCTAACTCCTCCCAGATCTCCCCCTTATCTCCCCACCCCCACTAGCTTCATGTTCTTTCTTTTTTTCCTAAATAACTTAAGTCTTATTTGTGCTGTTTATATTTCCTGGGTGTGGGGATACCTACTGGAGCATGGTCAACCTACCAGGGGCCATATACCCTTGGGAAAACTCACCTTTCTTCCCGTACAAGCCTCCAACTGTCCACGGTTTTTCAGTTAGAGGTGGCGGCGCATGAGCCTTTCCATCCTCTAAATCTTAACTGGTTTGGTCTTGTGCAGCAATTGCACCTGCTGTGAGACCAAGAGGGGAGTGGTCCTGTCAGAACCAGCTTTAGTCCAGTGCTCCCCGACCTCTGGCTTCTACAGCCTGTCTCTGTCTTACACAGTGGGCTCTGAGCCTTAGGTGCCAATGGTGACTTAAGTATTCCATTAGTAACTGAGCACCCAGCAGACATTTTTTCTCCTTACTTTGAGTTTCTGCTTTAACCACTGTCCCCTGCATAGAGACACCTCTCCGAGGAGGTCTGAGAACTGCATTAACTTATGGGTAAAGAGATATGAATTTAGAGAACCCATGGGGTCTGTTCAACTCCACAACCTTGAGTTCTTAGTTAGATTTACAATACCAGGCTTGTGTTTCCCCTTGTGCGGCAAGCCTGAAATCCAACCATAAAGCTGACAGTTAAATTTAGACAAGACTCTCTTAACCATTAGTGGTCCATCTTTTCCTATTTACAGTCAAAACTGTGACTTACTTGATCTCGACTTCCAATTTCTTTTCCTTAGGGAAACACCTTTCCCATCTGGTTCAAATATCATGTTTAGGAGAAGAGTGAGGCCCAAGATGGGATTGAGGACCTTTGGGGTCCAGACCTACACTGGGTGCACATTTTCCTTCCTCATGGCCCTCTACCTCAGCTGATCCACTTGCCTTTTACAGGCTCAGATGAAGAACAACAGAGAACCAGCAGATAATGAAGTGAGGGGCACTTTTGGGCCAGCCAGGGAGAACCAGTGTGCACAATTCACCATGGCCCATTAAGCAAGTAATTTGAAAATGGGAAATTATACTACACTGAGATGGGGCCACTTATCCTCAGGTAAAGTAAACGTTTAATTTCTGAGTCCAGTGACCTTGAGTAAATGTCCCTGCCCCCCTCAAGCCTGTTTCCACCATCCTTCCCACAAAACCTTCAACTGTCAGCACACTCCTAATGCTGTTTTCTTTGTGAAACAAATTCTCTTTCAAACCACCACCAAGAGAAGGAAGAGATCCACTTACTTAATTTCACACTAAGGAATAGGTTTGCTTACATATCCTTACTTAACAATGTTTGTTCATTCAATTTCAGCACTGGACAGGGGTCTTCTAATGAGGGAGGTCAACAAGCCAGGGTAAGGACCTTGAACGCACTGTTCCTTAGCAGAACTTTACCACTCTGGGAGGCAGGGAGTGCAAAGCATTGGTTACCATGGCTAGCTACCTCCATGCTAAGCCTCTGGAAGACTTGCTGTCCTGTTGATATTCTGAACGCCTTTTATCATAGTTCATACCTACTGAAATATTTATCTATTCTCTCTCTCTCTCTCTCTCTCTCTCTCTCTCTCTCTCTCTCTCTCTCTCTCTCCATCCCATCTCTTACCTTCTGATTCTCTTCTAGGGGTTGCATATGACATTTTCTCCATGCTAGAGGAGCTTTCTACCCTACAGCTGCCCTCCCAGCCCTCATGTTTGCTGTCTATAAATATGCAGTGATGGTGGGAACAGAAAAACAGAAAGCAAGAAAGAAAGAGAAACTCAGACTCTCTGGCTCCACGCACCACTTTTTTTTTACTTGCCTGGTAGCTGTCTCCTCTCATTCCCACAGCAGTGATATGGGGAGATTTATTGTCAGACAGGCCACCGACCTGCCCAAGATCAGCCATTGACAAAGGACAGAGCTGAGATGCAACCCAAAGTGTGCAGAACCTTAAGGGACTCCTAGACCACCTCAAGGACTTGTTGTGCTGAAAGGTCCCCACACTTTCTCTGTCAATTTCCACATTTCCAGAGGAAACTACCTCTCCAAAATAATCCTGCAGACAGGGTCTCTCTCACCTGGTGAAATTAACTGTCACTGGTGTTTTTCTGTCCAGCCTGAAACATCTTTTTCAAGCTGACCAAGTCTTACTTAATCCACTAGGTCTCGATCATTACAAACAGACCATGAAACACCAGTACCCCCAAGGTCACAAGGCCTCCTCTGTGCCATCCTCACAAGACTTACACACAATGCGGTATACAGGATGAGTCTCTGCAAATGACAGCACTGTATTCTTCACTGAGGAACACTGGATACATAAAGAGAAGTACAGTAGAAACCATGGAAATCCAGCAGGCTAGAGAATGTGCAGGTTGGCTCTAATGACAGTCAGTCCCTATTCCCTCTCTTTTTAAGATCTTCCTTATTCCTGAGGCTTGGCCAAGATACCTCAATTTTACAAAGCTTTCCACTATCCCTGTATAATCCAAATTTACATAGTTTCTAATTCTATGATGTCTGCTTTATGCCTATCCATTACTCTGGAAGTATCCCACCTTCCAACGTATCTAGTTTTCTCCTTCAAGCCAAACGACAGCCCTTATGAGCAGGGAACAGGCCATGTCTAACTCAGATTGGAAGCCATCTTGGAAACAAGAGTAATGACAATATTAGCAGTCACAGCCACTTGTGCAACACAAGGTACACTAGCCCTAGTTTAGAAACCAAAGTTTGAAAGTGTTGAGCAATATCCCAAGAGCGACACAGTCAACACATGGCTTCTATCCCACATCTGACTAATTCCCCAAGGATTCCCCAGTAACCACTAAATAAGTATTTACCAAAGAAAAGGGGACAGAAAAACTCCACCTGCTTACTTATTTTGTCCCCAAACAGTCCAAACTAAGTCAAGCAGGCAAATGAGGTTTTCTGGCTTTGCTGTTGTTAACTGTCTGACAGTATCCAGCCTGAGCAGAAGCAGTATCATAGGCTTAGCTCCAACATGTACATGTATATTGAGAATAAATATGCTGAGAATTTTAAAAATATGTAGGAGCCAATGAGATGGCTCAGTAGAGAAAGTGCTTACCATTAACCCTGAAGATCCAGGTTCTATCCCTGGTGTCCCAAATGGTAGACAGAAACAATTGGCTCACACACATCATCTTCTGACCACCTCATGTGCGCAGCCATACATGAGTACACATGCACACACACACACACACACACACACACACACACACACACACCATATACAAATGTAATTTTAAAACTTTTTAAAAAGAATGTGATGGTTTAGAAATGCTTGACCCAGGGAGTGGCACTATTAGAAGGCATGGTCCTGTTAGAGTAGGTGTGTCACTGTGGATATGGGCTTTAATACCCTTGTCCTAGCTGCCTGGAAGCCAGTATTCTGCTAGCAGCTTTCAGATGAAGATGTAGAACCCTCAGCTCCTCCTGTACCATGCCTTCCTGAATGCTGCCATGTTCCCCACCTTGGTGATAATGGACTGAAACCTCTGAACCTGTAAGCCATTCCCAATTAAATGTTGCCCTTATAAGAGTTGCTTTGGTCATGGTGCTTCTTCACAGCAGTAAAACCCTAACTAAGACAAAAAACAAATATATTTCTACAAGTTCAACTTTTCTATTTTTTATGTCATTGTTCAGAGAATCCCCTTGGAATGGAGATATTCTTTCTATCGTCAAGCAAGCCACCACCAGTCTTTGATGGTCTATTCCCTATCAGTGTCTGTTCCTGCCCTGTGAATGCTTACAGCCTATGAATAAGAAAGGAAAGAAAAGCTGGAGAATTTCCAGATGTGTTAATATGTGTTAAGCAACCTGACCCTAGTATTGTTGTTTTTAAATTAACTGAGAGGCTTATAAGAGAACTAAATGCCCATCATGGTCCTTTCTGTGAGGAGGCAGTGATACCTCATTCCTCAGGGAATCAAACCTCCTGACATTGCATACAATATCTGTCTGCCAGAGGCCATTGCTGTGAACAAATGATGCTTGTACTAGAACATTTGGACTTAGTGTCTAGGTATAAAAATTTCCCTGCTCCACTGAGTCATAGAAAAGCCTTCTATGTGGCAACACTAATCAAATATGAACAGGTAACAAGGAGGGAAAGGAAATGACTGTTACTATCTCGGAAGAAGTTAGAAAAAGAGAAAAGCCACACTAACATGCACAGCTACTGGCAGCCGTGTGCAGCTACGACACCCCACAGGGCAATTAGTAGCACACGTAATCACCAAGTGGATGGCGTGACAACACCATCAATATCCATCAGCTTCACGATGTTCTTTGCACATTTGGTTAATCAAGCACTAAAACTAGTTAGTCTGACAGACTCTTTTAGGCCATTGACTCAGACTGTTTGGGAAGGAAGGGGAAATTTAGTCAAAGATGGTTTGTTCCCCCAGGTGTCTATTTCACATACAGTTACTGTATGCTTATCTTAGGCAGGCTCTGTTCCCAGGTCTATCTGTCGCACCAGATACAAATTCTCTGTTGTTGGAAGAAACAAGAGTGTAGGAAAATCATCACAGTGACGCTCATGATGTCATCTTTGCTACCCACAAGCACTTGGGAAGTCTTTAGGAAGCATCCCAGAGAAGACCCCAGTGGAGATGGCCTTGTCTGATGAGTAAGCCCTACCTCTGTAATCAAGGCACCATGGGCAACAAGATGGCCAGCTCGCCAGAGCACATGAAGGAGTGGAAGTGGAGATGGCTGAAAAGGAGAACTGGGAACAAGCAGAGAGGTTCTTGGACACCTCTATCTGGAACTCGGACTTCATCCCATCCGTGGAGGACAAATGCTAAGCAACCTACTATACACATAGGAAAGTACAACCAACAAAGTCAGGAGTGAATATGGAGAACTAAGGAATAGGCACTGGAAATTCTCAGCCCCTGTCTAGGAAACTGAATAAACAAAGAAATAAGTTAATTTGTGACTTGAAATGACCACCATTCTTTACTCTTCTTTCTATTGCTTGTCTAGTTGTGTCTCGTTACTGTGCTAAATAGCATGATTGAAACAACTTAAGGGAGAGGAGGCTTTATTTTAGCTTACGGGTTATCACTGAGAGCAGTCAGGGCATAAACGTTAAGCCATGCTCTTCTGCTAATCCACCCCGCGTCATTTCTGACACAGGAACTCAATCACAGCCAAGAAAGCACAACAGAAATCAAGGAGGAGCACTAATTGCTGGCTGGATCACAGGTTTATACGCAGCTAACATTCTTAAACAGCACAGAACAACTTGCCTAGGGAATGATGCCACTCACAGTAGGTTGGGCCCTTCTACATCAATTAAGAAGCAAGACACTCCCCCCAACTGACACATCCATAGACCAATCAGATCTGGGCAATATCTCAAGTAAGACACGCCTCTGGGTTGACTTTAGGGTATGTCAAGTTGACAGTCAACTCTAACTAGAACACCTCCCTTTCAAATGACAAAAATTTGAATATTGGTTTTCTAGGCTTTAGCACATGTGACCAGTGATGCGGCCATCTAGATCACATCCTGGGCAGATTAAACAACCGTGCACTGAAGTTTTTCACACACACAAACATAAGTAAGTTGTACTAGTTGCTTATGGAAGATTTTTGCTTTCCTCATCGAAGTAAATTCTCACCGAGCGGGAGTCTTCATGTCCTCAGCTGGCTCATGTTTAAAGTCTCTGCAAAGGCCCTGAACTTTTTAAGTCCTGACATTTCAATGGTCGACTTGAGGTCATGAGAAGGCTCCGGGCACTGCTCCCTAAGCTAATCACATACATCATCCCTGCCTGAAGAGTCTCCTCTAGAGACCCAGCAGTAACTACCCAATCACCATGGCTTATTCCCCAAGGTAGAAAATAAAATTTCATTCTGGTGCATTATCAAAGTTAAGAGAACTCAGAGGGGAGGATTCCAAAGGCAGACATAGTATAATTTAATGGAATGTGCATGGGATAGAAGGCTAGATTCTGGTGCTGGGTTTGCTTTTAATGAGATGAGCCAGTTACACTGACTGACTGCCACAGACGCCTTTGGGAAGTCAGAGCCTGAGCCAGATCCATTCAAAGTCATGTTAGCCACAACAGTGGTGGTAAATGAGGGTTCAGGGTTGGCCCAGGTGAGGCACTGAGTTCTCCTCCTGGGCTTCAATCCCTCATGACTGTTGGTGCACTGCTTCTGGTAGTAGAGCTACCAGGTTCTCTCTTGATAAGTACTGAGTAAAAAGAAGTATGTGTGGAGAAGGGACCTGGGTACCAGGATCTAGCCAGCAGTCTGTTGTAGCGTGTGAGCTCCAAGTCAGACAGTAGCATAGCAGCATGGGTGACTTCAGACTCGCATTAAAGATTCCACTGCTGAGCAGGTGGTGCAGCTGCGCAGAAAGGATGGGTACTCGTCAGAAGACTAGACCACATCTGGCAGGCTTGTTTCTATCTTGGCAAAGTGAAGGCTCCGAACTCCATATTCACATGCTTCTGATCATTCTCCAACTATTCTAAGACCGGATGTAGATGCTTGCTTAAAGAGGGAGGGAGGGAGGGAGGGAGGGAGGGAGGGAGGGAGGGAGGGAGAGAGAGAGAGAGAGAGAGAGAGCGATTTTCTATACTTAAAATTTATTGAGGGAGTGTTGGAAATAGGTTTAAGTCCTCAAAATGAATTGCAACATGTATCAGACTCCTAAGGAGATGTTGAAGTAAGACAGGACTTAATTAAAAATAAAAACTATCACCTAGCTAATTGCCTTTCAACCAACCCAATTTACACACTTTCTAAGAAAGATCCCGCAACAGTGAGTTAACAACATTAAGTAACAACATCACGCTAAAGGGATACACTCCTAAATTCCAAACTCCTTGTGTAAACCCTCTCTGGGTTGTGGGATTGTCACTGTTTCCATTCTAGGTGACTGCTAACTGTTACATAGGTCTCTGCTGGGGTTTGAATACCTTACTACATTTAAGCTTTCTCAGCTTCTGAGATAACAACAGAGCTAAAGCAGAGGAAATATATAGTATCAACCCCTGCTGGTCCATGTATACATTTACAGAAAAGAGAAAGGTTGCCTTTTCCCATTCACATAGATATCCCATCCTGGGCAGGAATCTCAATTCCCCTTCATAGCTACTCTCCCCTCCTCCTTGCTTTTCTGGAAATAAGACAAGCCAAACAGTGCATGCTGATGAGCTACCTCCCTCTCTTCCACACACAGAAAAATTATACTAATCATTTAACTTCAGCCTGTCTGGGAAACAGGTAGTTTTGATTAGATGATTTGAGAGCAGGTGTAAAGTTTCCTATTAATAGAACAAATGACAAATCAATACGCGATTTTATTTAGAACTAATGTATTTTTAATAAGTTTATTTCGACAAGTATTTACTATGCTGTCAGCAGTGATTCTGATTAATGCATTGATCATTCAAGGAGATGCTGGGATGTGAAATATGTTGTCTCAGGCATCCTATTTCAGGGCCTTGAGATTTTGATAACCAGAATATAATAGTTTAAGTGCTTTGTAATCATCAATGTCTGGTGCACAAATACAAGGCATGCTTGAAAATATGCACTGTAATCACAGCACAAGAAAAACCCTCAGTGAACTAGTATCTCCCGTCTTCTGACAAAGAAACCAGGAAGAGAAGTGCTGAAGATGGACTGAGCTGGAGGTAGAATATGGATTGAGATGTTAACCTATGTTCTGGGCCTGGGGAGATAACTGAGTTGGTAAAGTTCTTACAAACTTGAAGATGGGGATCTATCTTGGTTACTGTTCTATTGCTGTGAAGAGACACAATGACCAAGGCAAGTTATAAGGAAAGCATTTAACTGGGGACTTGCTTACAGACAACTACTCCATGATCATCGTGGTGGAAAGCATGATGGCAGGTAGGCATAGTTCTAGAACAGTAGCTAAGAGCTTATATCTGACCTGTAAGTTGCAGCAGAGAAAGACACTAGGACCATCATGGCCTTTTTAAACCTTAAAGCCCACTGCCAGTGACATACCTCCTCTAATGAGACCACACCTCCTAATCCTTGCTAAACAGTTCTACCAATTAAAAAACAACATCCAACTATATTAGCCTATGAGGGCCATTCTTATTTAAGCCACCATAAGACTTAAGTTCAAATCCCAGAACTTACATAAAAGCCAGGTGTGATGATATGCATCTATAATCCCAGCTCTGAGGAGGATCCTTGAGACTTGCAACATGTATCAGATTCCAAGGAGATATTGAAGGAAGATAGGGCTTAATGTCTAACATAGACTCTGTTGGAAATTCTTCAAAACTCCAGCCTAGTCAAACTGATGAGATCCAGGTATCAGTGAGAGACCATATCCCAAAAACCTAAGGTGGAGAGAGATTGAGAAAAACAATGGACACCAACCTCTGGCTTTAACATGTGCACATATGCCTGACCTCCTGTACATACTTATACGTAAACACACGAACACAAATAGATACGGATCTATTCTGGAATAGCATGACAGCTATCCTGAGGAAAGCATATACTGGCCTTCCTCATCCTTGGTTGGCAATAGGTGCTATGTGCACATCAGAATTGTGAGAACTGCGGGCCTTTTCAGATCACACACAGGAAAATCCTTCAACTTCTGCTTGGGACAGTGACAAACAGAATGTAAATCCATCTTCTACTAAAAAAGATGCAGTCTAGATTTGACACAACCCACCAAGAAGAACAAGCATTCACTCACATTTCTAATGTTTTAAGAATTGCCTGCAACACCCTAGGGTTGCAGTTCTATTAGAACAAGGAATCTAGATGTGCTAGAGTAATGTAGGATAAGCATTAAAGAAAAATTCTACCTCCGTTCTGTTCTATTTTTGTTATGAATGTCTAGGACATATCCAGAGTTCTTTACATACTCAAGATAAAAATTCTTTACACATTGGGAGTTAAAGTGCTCTTTTAAGGGTTATTCATCAATTCATTCTTCAATATACAGAAATTCAAAGTAGCCAAACCAAACTAGAGAGACAATAAAGTTATAGGACTAGTAATATCTGGCTTCAAGTTTTATATAAAATCTTTAGTCACCAACATGGTGCCCCATGGAGTCAAGACAGACAAGTGGATGAGTGGGTGGCAGAGATTCTTGGAAGAGTCACACATATGACAAATGGACTTGTTGATGAACATGCTATAGTAATTTAATGGAAGAATAAACAGTTTTTCAACAACTGGTAATAAAAATGAATATCCATATAAAAATGATACTCAGATAATGTCCAAAACTTAGCTGAAAATAGAGTATTGGTCACAATATGAAAGCTCAATTTTAGAGAAAGACATAGGAAGAAAAATCTCACAGGTCATGGGTTCAGTGAATCTTTTAAACTAAGAATTCCTTACTAAAATCATTGATTGGACTTTATCAAGCTTTAAAACATTTGCTAAAATTTGTCAGTTTAAAAACACTGGTTAAAAAAAAAAACAAACAAACCACTGGTATTGAAATGGGAAAGTGGGTTTCAGAATGTTTATAAAACCTGAATCTATAAATAACTTACACAGAGACTACATTAGAAATTATTGTAACTCCACAAGAAAGTCCAACAATTCAACATAAACACAAACATGTTAAAGACGACCTAGGGAAGACAAGTACAAGAAAAAGTCTCATCATTATAGTTAGAAACACTGAGGCTGGAGAGATGCTTAGAAGTTAAGAGCACTGGCTGTCCTTCTAAAGGACCTGAGCTCTGTTCCTACCACCTACAATATGGGACTTACAATAACCGTCCATAATTCCAGATTCAGGGTATTTGATGACCTCTTCTAACCACTATGGACATCTGCACACACATGGCATACATTCACACACCCCCACAAATAAATTATTATATATACATAAACATAGCCATAGGCATAAACATAGATGACACATATACATGTGTGTTTGTGTATGTGTGTGTGTTGTGACTCTGTAATTCCACTTCTAAGAACTTACCCAAGAGAAATTAAAATATGTGTCCATTCAAAGACATGCCTTTAAGTTCAGTTCTTTACTAATAATATTAATGAGTTTTTAAAACTGGAAATACATAAATATATCCAACTACTGATGAGATAATACGCTAACAATGTTATATTCATGCAATGAAATATTAATCAGCAACAGAGGAAAGAATTAGTAATATACAACAATAAAGATGTGTTCAAGAACCTTATATTCAACATAGAAGTGCCCAAGAAACTTACTTTAAGAGAGAGAAATAAGACACAGAAGACTATGAAGTTTCAAGTGTAGAAAATCCATGCTTTGCTGATAAAAAGGAAATCAGTGTTAGCAGCAGCAAGAATTAAGAGACTCTTTGCAAAGAGACAACTCAGGCTACAGTCTATTATCAAAGTAAGTCAAGCAGGAACATGGTGCAAAACCCACAAATGAACAATCTGCTGCTTATTGGCTTTTTCCCTGGCTCACATTAATCTACCTTTCTTTTGAAAATAGTTAAAGTTCATTTATTTTATATGTATGAATGTTTTGCCTGCATGCATGTATGTGAATCATGTGTATACCTGGTACCCACGGAGGTCAGAAGAGAGCATCAGATTCACTGGTAATGGGGTCATGGATGATGATAAGTTACTATGTGAATGCTTGAAATGAATTTGGGTCCCCTGAAAGAGCAACAACAGAACATCTTTTAACCACAGAACATCTCTTCAGCCCAGGCTCACCTGCCCAGGAATAACACCGCCCAAGTGGGCTGACCCTCCCACGTCAACTAATAATTAAGAAATGCCACAAAGCTTCACCTTGACCAAGTTAATGAAGGCACTTCCACAACTAAGGTTCCCTCTTCCCAAGTGTATCAAGTTGACAACCAAGATTTGCCATCACAAGTTTGTCTCTCATCAATTTGACACACAGATAGAGATCGCTGCTAAGCCATAACCTTTCCTTTCTTGTCCCCAAGAACTCAGGTTAATATTAATATTACACTATAAAGTACAATCCAGTTTTAGAAGTTCCACCATCATTGAAAATTCCAAATGATTCAAATGTGCAAGTTCTCTTTAAAAAATCCCAAGTTTCTTAACTGTGGGATCCTGTACAATAAAATACAAGTTAAAACATATTCCAAGAAAGAAGGGGCAGGGCATAGTTATAATCAGATCAAAGCAAAATCAAGATCAAACTGTATAAAAAGTTCATTGTCAGAGACATAGGACTCACTCATAATCTTCTGGACTCCAAAGGGCTTGGACAATGTCATTTCTCAAAACACACACTCACAGTGTCCTGTAAGTTCAGGCTGACTCCACTCATAGTTTGGATATCCTTGGTAATCATCCCATGGTCCTGACATCTCTAATATCATGGAGTCTCCACTGTAATTGAGGTTTCACTTTTACCAGTGGCCTCTCCTCAGGCACTCCAACCCTACCATATGGAACTGGGCCTTAGCCTCTTTCCACAATCTCCTCAATGTTAAGTCTCGCATGCCTTCAAAACCAGTACTACATGCATCCTCAAATTCAGCTGCCAGAATGAGATGCAGCCATGCCCCCCCCCACCGTTTTTTCCATGCTGACCCTAAGGAAATACTTTCCAGAAGATTTTGCCTTAATGCTTCTAGTCTCTTAATCACTACTGATTTTTCAGCTCCAGCTAACCAGGATCCTTTGTCCCAGTAAATCAGATTCTGCAGATGCTTGAACAGCTACAATACAGTCTTTGCTTCCCTCTGAAACTCTTCACAAGCCAGGCCTGTATTGTCTGCATTTCTTCCAGCATTCCTGTCTTCCAGGCTCCCACAGGATCACCCATGAGCAGCTCTGAGTACTCAATGGCTTTCCTAGTCCACAGCTCCAAAATCCTTCCATATCCTCCCCCAAGACAACATGGTCACATTCATTAAAGTGACGTCCACTTCTGATACCAATCAATATCTCAGTTTGCTTTCTGTCTGTGTGATAAGCGCCATGACCAAGGTAACAAGGTTAGCTTGCAGGCTAATACATCATCAAAGAGAAGCCAAGGCAGGACTGACTCATGGAAGAGTTTGAAGCAGAAACCATGGAGGAACAGCACTTACTGGCTTCTCACAGACTCATGCACAGATACCTTTCTTATGCCACCAGAGGCTTAGCTTCTTAGATATGGTCTTGCCCACAGTGGGCTGGGTTCTTCCATATTAAACATCAATCAAGGAAATGCCTCTCTAAACACACTCACAGGTCAATCTGATTTGAGGCGATTTCTCAATTGAAGTTTCCTTTTCCCAGGTATATCAAGTTAATGACCAAGATTAGCTATTGCAGGTTAGTGTGGTTACAATATTACAAACATTTGTCCAAAGTTACAAAATTCTATGCTTAATATTAAGTTTTATTATATATAAGTCTACAAAGCTAACAGAAAAATGGAAACACGCTATCACTCGATCGGCATCACACATGGGCCAGCAGGTACCTCCTCCTCCTCACCATAGCTTGGGTCAGAAAAGGATTCCCAGGAGTTACATTTCAAAACGAGTGAAACTGGGGCTGAGGAGATGGCTCAGCAGATAGAGGTACTTCCTGACAAGACTGATGACCTCAGTTTGATAGAAAAACCTACATGGTAGAAGAGAATTGACTTCTCCAAGTTATCCTTTGACTTCCACATACATGTGAGAACAATTACATGTGAGAACATGTATTAAAAAGCAAGTACTTTAAAAAAAAAAAAAGCATTGAAATTAAACAGTCTATCAACCTCAGCACAGAAAAAGCCGCCTGGCAATACACCAAATTCAACTCTTGTGCATAAATACGCTTATTTATCTTTATGGTAATCTGAGTGATATGAAATTCTTCCGTGAGTTTGGATGTCAGGGTATATATCAGATGCAACTGGTGATCACAAATATGAGGTCTTCCCCAACAGAGACTGAGGAGACTCTCAGCACTGGCTTTGAGTTTGTTTGAGTTTGTGCTTTCCAGTGCTTTGCGTTTGTTTGAGTTTGAATTATTTTCTTCAAAATAATTACCAGTCATATGCAAAAGGGTCACCCTGGTGCATCAATTATATTTGATTGTAACAAGTTTATCCACACAATTTTGTCAAAAGATTATTGAGTGCTGAGGAGATGGTTCAGCTGGGAAAGCACGAGTCATGTGAACAACAGGATCTGAGTTTGATTCCAGAGCACCCCCACAAAAGCCCAGATGATAAGTAGCACACAAATCATTGGCCAGCCAGCCTAGCTGAATCCATGAGCTCTGGGTTCAACAAGAGAACCTTACCTCAAAAAAATACGACGAAGAGTGATAGATGCTGACCTCTGGCCTGCACATACAATGTGTATGTGCCCTAGCATGTACACATGCACATACCCACAGGAACATATAAACCGGCATGCATGTGCACACACACATATCCCAGTATGCACACCACATAAACACAAACATACCAGAAACTGTTTATGTTATTAACATACAAAATGAAACGAAAAACAAAAAGTGAATTTTTGAGGCATGCAGCAATGTCTTAAAGCAATACTCAGTTATCTCTACTGTGGTGTGGCTCAGATGTTTCCCATTACCAAAAGTTACTCCATGGTGAGAGACACTTGCTGTCAAGCCTGATGACCTGACCTCAAGCCCATGGACCCACGTACTGAAAGGGCAGGCTCACTCCTGTGGTCAGTCTTCTGAAGGCCATGCCAAGTGTGCACTCTAGCTCTTGTGCATCTCCCCAAATAAGTAACAAAATGTAACAAAATATTTTTAGAAGAAAACTAAATGTGAATGTAGTTTGTCATTGTCAAGGCTAAACTCCAGGAATCTGTTTATGAGCCTTTGTGTGGTCAGTTATGGCTATAAAAATGAATAACAAACGGTCATCATGGGAAATATTTTTAAAGGGTACAAAATGATATGTACATATCTCAGTGATCTTTAAATATGTACAGGAGATCATAAGACACATAAAAATGTTGACAGTGATAGCCAATCAACAGCCTGTTTACTTTTCTTTATTTTCTATCCCCTCCTATAATCCCCAAGTTTTTGTGTTTTAATGAGGACATTTTGTTTATATAATGTTGGGTTTCAGGATACAGACAGTAACAGCGGGGACATATACAACACTCTCCCAGGAAAGGCATCTCAAGTGACTTAACATATCACGTCTGGAAGGTTCTTCCATGTTACCCTGTCAACCATAGACTTCAACTTTACCTAACTGTGAAAAGCCTTTCCACAGCCTGTGATGCTTCCTGACCTGGAAGTAGTTGGGCTTCCACAAAGGGTTGAGTAAGACAATAGCCCTGGATGCTTACCCCTTGTGCAGATAATTCAACACCTAAATATCAGTAGTGTTCAGGGACGGAACTGTCTAGCGTCTTCTTGACAGTCCTTCAGATGCTACATTGAGTTTGACACAAAGAGTTTCCTGTGACAACAAGCTTATTAGTGTATTTTTTTAAAAAATATGAGTTGAAAGTACAAGACCGCAGAAGTCATTTCCTTGCAAGTAATTGCAGAATGAGGCACTATCTGTTATCAAAGCAAATGAAATGTGTTGAAAATTGAACAAAGAAAACCGATGCAGAAGGAAAATGTAAGTACACTTCATATTGACAGCTGAAATACAAGAAATGTACCTGGTGCATGTTCAGGGAGAATGTTCATCCAAGATAACAGGCTCTGACTATAAACAAGTGCCTGAATAACATTTTCGAATTACTAAAAATATATCTGTGCTTTTAAAAATGTATGGATTTATGGGAGGAAAAAAATCTGCTAGAAAATACCTGAGGGATGACAGTTATTGATCCAGCCATGCATTTCTCCAAAGACATTTTACTGACAAAAATATAAGACAGTGAAAGTAATTTTTTTGTATAAAGATTATACCATACCAGATATAACTCAACTCCAGAAATGTGTATTATATAACATATTCATTGAACCACTCTCTAAAAAGCAAGCAACTGTTTCATCAAATAAATGATAGAAGCTTCAGATACCCTCTGACATAATATCTGAAATTTAATAGATTTGGTACTTGCCAATGAATATTCCTAGAATATCATTCTTGTCACTTCATGGCAACCAATATCTTTCACATCACTTTATCCAGAAATTCTAAACTGGATGATAAGCTCCACTCAACCACCTCCCCCACAAATCTATAGCAAAATGATTTAAAGTAACTGAGTACCTTGAGTGCCTTGTAAATATGTCTTTCAATATTACTATTACTATCAGAACAAATACCCTGGTCAAATACTCATTGCAACTACTCAAGCCTTACTTGATGTTTTTCTGACCGCAACTCTATGTAACATAGCATATTTTGTTAAGTTTTCTATACTTATTCATCATTCGTATTATTTACTATTTGCATTTAGTGTCAGCTATCACCAAAGAAGATAGACAACTGCTTCATTTGAATGTGATGTTTTTCCTGAAGGTCAAAGCTCTTAGAGAAGATTTTTAGTGATCTCTTCTTTGGGTAGACACACAACAGCCCAAAGGCCACTGTAGACCCAGTTACTCTGAGCTGAAGTCCATTACGGATTACTTTAGAAAGCTGTTTTGACTTGGGAAAATCTGAGTGTGAGGCAAGACTTCCTGCAAGGGTAATTACAAGAAGCAGACTCTGCTTCCTCCCTAGGAGAGTTCAATGGTAGCATTATCTGTGGCTCAAGAACAGTTTTCAAGATCAGGATTAAGTGGCCTCTCTCTTGCTTTAGCTCAGAGTAAATGGAATCACCAGGTGTCAAACATGCACGTATCCGCACGCATGCCCAGGCTCTGCTCAGGCTCATTACTGCACAGAAAACTTACATCTCCTTTATGTATTCTACCTGGCCTCATTTTCCCCTTGTGGCATTGTGACACAGCTTCAGAAGTCTTAATGAGGTAGTATAGGCCTGAGACTTCCTCTCTGAGTCAGCACTCCATCAACAATAGCTGTTACCATGACCTCTTTATTCCCCGTATGTAGAGGAAAGCAAGGTAGATGCAGACTACAGACTGTTACACAAGTAGCTCTGTCTCTGCAGGAAAGACAGAGCATCTCTCAGACTGAAAGCTGAGAGCTGGCTCCCTTTCATCTGGAGAATCTAACCAAAGTTTTACCTTACTTGCAATGTATTTTCCCTGCCTGCCAGGGAGAGGGTCACTTATTTCAGTAGATACAGTCCAGCAAGATATTCTTTCAGCAGTTCTAGATCTGTGAGACAGATGCAGCCCAATTCCAGCTGTGGTGACCTTGAGAACAGAGATCCAAAAACCCCCAGAAGCCTGACAGTTAGCCTCAGAAGGTGAACTTAAAAGCATGTATTAGTCACTTGCCACCAGAAAAATATAATTAGTAGAACAGATAGATGATTGATTGGCTAATTGATATGCAATGGATGATAGATTAATACATAGAAATAGAGGTACATAGATGATAACTAGATAATAGAAGATTATCTATTATCTATCTATCTAGATGGATGGATAGATAGAGATAGATAGATAGATAGATAGATAGATAGATAGATAGATAGATAGATAGATACATGGTAGAAGATCAATAGACAGATGATACATAAATAGATGATAGATGATAGATAGATAGATAGACAGATTGATTGATTGATAGATAGAAGAAAGATAATACAAAGATTTATAGATCGATAGTAGAAAATTATAAATACAATACATAGAAAGATAGATGTTGATACAAACATGAACAGCTTACTAGACAACAAATGATAGACTCAGAGACATAAATGTGTGGTTAGCAGATAATACATAGAGATAGCTGATTGATAGATATAGATAGAAGTAGATGATACATAGATTATATAGAAAGATGACACAAAGATACATAGATAACTAAAAGGTAAGTAACAAAATACATAGATAAGTATATGATAAGGAAACAGATTACATAGATAGATAGATAGATAGATAGATAGATAGATAGATAGATAGATAGATGACAAATGGAAAGTCTTGTCATGGATGCTGACTCTTACAATGAGAGAGGAGATTAAGTTTCACAGCATGCCACATGCCATCCATGGGACCAAAGAAGTTTGAGATATGAGTCCTTAAGAACCGAGGTCTAACAACCAGGAACTCACATGTCCCAAGGCAGAAGGTGGAGATCTCAGCTCAAGAAGAGAGAAAGACTCTTCCTCCCAGTTTTTGTTTTATAGGAGCTTTCCATACATGGGCTGGGGTCCACCCATATCAGGGAAGGTAATCCTCTTTACTTCAGCAATTTTATCAACTTTATCCAAATCCTTATTTCTAATGCAAATAACCTCAAGAACACAGCCAGAGTGTATCTTACCTGGGCATTCCTTCCCCCAAATCAACAACCCAGAAACTATGGGAAGAGGGACTGTGCAAAGACAAGAGGGTGAGGTTTGTGCTATGTAGGTTAGGTGATTCTGCACTGGCTGAGGCACTGATGTCTGGGGCCCAGGGCTGCTGTGTTTAAACACTGGTGAAATTCAACCTTGAACCTGTTTCCTCACTTGGGCACATTTACTCTCATAACACTGTCCTGTCTACCTCAAAATATTATTTGATAATCACACACACAAAAAAGACCTCACAAAAATGTATTTTGGCAATATAAACATTGTTTCCTCCAAATATAATCTTGAGAAATGTTCAAGACAGGCACATCTCAGCCTCCATGGTCATCTTAGATAGTTTATCTGGAAAATGTGAATTAGAGCTCCTCTTCTCTAGATCACTGTGAGACATGAAGATGCAAACAGAGACATCTTCCACAAGGTCCAACATCAGCAAAAATGCACATTAATTAGTTAAATGGCTCTCCTAAGAAAATGCCTCATGTCTGAGACACGTTGAAAGAGCCAGAATTCTTCCTATGATACACAAAGGCAGAGGTGGCATTGCTGTGGCTCCTGCTGGCCTTGTTTTCTCTCTACCACAGTTGGCCTTGACTGTAGTTCGAGGGCTGAGTTCAAAGTTTTCCTGTTTATTGATCTTTCTTTAACTAAACTTTTTTATTGCATTTTTATTCATTTGTTTTACTGGTGTGTGCTATGTTTATAAGGGAGCTCATGCCATGGATCACATGAAGAGGCAGAGGATGCCTTGGAGGACTCAGTATTCTTCCACTTTAGATCTTGGGGACTAGACTCAGGTCGTCAGGCTTGGAGGCTTCCTATTTAGTCACCCAGGCCCACACAGATGACCCATAGTGAACTCCCTTACACAGGGTAGACAGGTTAGAGGCTCCGATGTGCAAAATACCTTCTCAGAAAGACCTAGATCCATACTTGATCAAATAAATGAATTTGGGTTTCAAACAGTCTTATATATAAGTTATATATTAAACTTATAATGATTTTCAATGTCCATACCAAGAAACAGGTTCAGAGATCCATGGTTGGGGGGGGATGCTTTACAGAGCTTCTAGCTTGGTACAAAACTCAAGTTCCTGTGAAACTGATATACAATGTGTCATTTAAGAAACATTCTCTGGACTGAGTTCAGCTTAGTTGGTAAGTGCTTGTCTAGTAAATGCAGCCCTGAGTGGCATCCTCCGTACAAACACATGTGGCGATCCATATACACCTGTGATCCCAGTACCAAGCCAGCTGCATAGATGCTTCAAGGCCAAAGAGCGGACATAATACTTTGTCCCAAAGAAAAACATTCTTAGTTTTTCATTTTCAAGTATAGGCAGGTTGTTACACCAAAAAAAAAAGTCAAAAATAATAGCTTGCAAATTTGATACCTAAGTATATCATCACAGAAATCTATAGGACTTCACAAAATTCTTCTCAAATATTTTGACAGAAATGCTAAAAGATAAATTCAGAGTTAGATTCCATTTATGAACTATACAGCTCAATATTATAAAAATAATAGCGTTCCCAAATTTACCTGTAGACAAACACAATCCTACTTTAATCTCTTTCAAAGTCTATGAATTTCTGAATTATATGCAAATGCAAAGGTTCAAAATTAAATAAAATAATCCATTGTTCAATGGTGAAACTTGTACTCCAGAGAGCAGCAGGGCATAGTAAGACAATATTAATTAATTCAGAACAGAATAGCGTAAAAATTGATTAATAGATCAATGAAACGGAATAGAGTCCAGAAGCACACGACATTGTTTGATCATGACAGACCACGCACTGCAGGAATAAGGATTTTTCTACAGATGGTTCTTTGTCAGTTGGATAGTCAATAAAGAAATAATCTTTATTCTTACCTGGCCTGATACACACATGGGAAGATCTGTCCCAGAGGAGGTGTAGATCTAGATATAGAGTAAAATAAATCTCAAAAAAGAAAAGGTAGAACATCTTCACAACATAGGGGTTAGCAAATATTTCACAATCAATAAGGGGCAATAAATACAGACTGTGAAGATATAAAGCCTCAACCTCTCTCTCCCCCTACACTTAATATGCACATATGTACACATATAAATATATGAATATATATTGAATGTTTGTCTCAGAGTATATGGAACAGGGAGAACCATATGGCAAGTCAGGGAGCAGAGAAAGGCTGAGAGAGATACCAGGGGGTCTTGGACTAAGAGAGTCTTTGGTCACATTTAGTCTCATTTGGTCAGAATGCAATAAACAAATAAACAATGGAAAATAAATGCAATGTTTATTTACACTTACAAATATGTAAACAAATTTGTAAATTTAAAAAATAAAATGTAAATTTGTAAAAGTGTAATAAGTATGCTTGCTATAGACTCACCACCACCCATTTCCCGAAAAGGAACAAAGGAAAATTGAAGGAAAGAAAGGGTTTTTTTCATTGTTTCCGCCATTCATTTAAGACCTGCTTACTAAGCCCTGATCAGGCCTCTTCGGTGCTAACAGATATGACTGAAGAATCAGTTAAGACTCTGGAGTGACATCTGATCACAAGTCCGGTTCTTTTGTTTTGGTTTGGTTTGGTTTTTTAAGATTTATTTAATGTACAAGAGTACACTGTCGCTCCCCTCAGACCCACCAGAAGAGGACATGGCACCCCATTATAGATGGTTGTGAGCCACCCTGTGGTTGCTGGGAAATAAACTCAGGACCTCTGGAAGAGCAATCAGTACTCTTAACCTCTGAGCCATCTCTCCAGCCCCCTTCAAGTCTGGCTTTTTTTTTTTTAAATCATATTTTAATTAAAAATTTTAAACATGCAAACAATGTACTTTGATCATATTCACGCTCTACTGATCTCCTTAATACTCCCATGTCCACCCACTCCCCTCACAATTTCATGTCCTCTTTTTGATTGTTTTATAATCCTGCATCCAATGTGTGCTTTCCATAAGCCCTGGGTGTGGGGCTACTCACTGGAACATGGTGCACCTACCAAGGACCACACTGACTTTATCCTTAGAAACAATCAGCTGTCAATAATTCCTTAACTAGAGGTGGGTGCCTGTGAGCCCCACCCCCTACATTCCAGAATGTCCACCGGCTTGACCTTGTATAGGCCACAACAGCTGGTGTGATGTCATGCGCACAGTGGTCCTGTCCTGTCCATAAGACCCTGCTTCACCCTCTTCTTTCAGACCTCTGGCTCTTAGCATCTTTCTGCCTCCTCTTCCTTGATGGTTCCTGAGCCTTGTCAGGATGGGGTGTGATGTAAAAGTCCACTTTGTGGCTGAGCATTTCCCAGACACACCCACTCTCTGCGCCTTGACCTAGTGTGTTTTTCTACGTTAACCACCGTCGAGGACACAAGAGACACTTCCCTGACAAGTCTGAGAGATGTACTAATCTATGAGAAGAGAGGTGTGAATTTAAACAGAAATCTGATGTTCCTCCCATTGAGAAAACAACAGTAGTAAGTTCGCTGCTAGGGCCTGTGAGCTCCCCTGCTGTTCTAGCTTGCTGTCTGTTACTGTGCTAAAATACTCTAATCAAAAGCAACTTAGGGAAGAGAGGGTTGATACGTCTTACACTTTCAGGTCTCAGTTCACCCACCATTAAGGGAAGTCAGGGTAGCAACTCGAGGCAGGAGCTTGGAGCAGAAACAAGGGCAGAACACTGTTTACTGGCTTGCTTTGAGGTTTATGCTGGGCTAGCTTTCTTACACATCCCAGGCTCACCCATTTAAGGAATGTGATTCAGGGAGCTTAGCCCTCCCTCACTGACAATCATTAATCAAGACAGTATCTCACAGACATGTCCACAGACCAATGTGATCTAGCCAACCCTTCACCTGACACTCCTTCAGACGGCTCTAAGCTCTGTCAAGTTGACAGATGAAGCTAACTGAGACACAAACCATGGGTTCTCAGTCAGTTTCACCATACCAGGTATGCATGTCAGATATGCATGTCTGCCTATGGATGGAGCCTTAAATCCAATTGCAAATTGATTGGCTGCCCCTACAGCAGGGTAATGAATTGGCTGCCCATGGGCATATCAGGGGCAGGTCTTCCTGTAGCTCAGCGTTCACAGCTGGGTAAGACTGTTGACATCCTTTCTATCCCAGCATCTAGATAGCACCTTCCAGTATGAGAAAAGATGGCCAGCAGGGAAAAAGGCCTCTAGTCCATACCAATTTGGTTTCCTCATGTCCTTTGACCAAAGTGCGTGGTATCCTAGGCAATAGAGTCTTAACATAGTTCCTTTTAAGTGAGTATTATTTTAATAGCTCATATCATTTTATAATGGTAACGGGTTATTTCCTAGTGCTTGGTTTTGTTAAAGAGATTACTATTTTCAGATGACTTGTTTTATGAAGTATTCGTATACACTGTAAAGCCCCGGTGATCGTCTACCCATTTTATACACAAGAAACCAAAGTATGAGGCTGGAGACGTGGCTCAGCGGTTAAGAGCACTTTCTGGTTTTCCAGAGGAGCAGAATTCAGTACTCAGCACCCACATTGGGCAGCTAACTGCAGCCTCTGTCCCCTGCAGAGGATCTGACACCCCTTCTGGCCTCCTCAAGCATTGTGTTTATATGAGGATACACACAAACGCAAAACAATAAATATCTCTCCCTTCCCCCCTCTCCTTTCCTCTCCCTCCCACCCTCTCTCCCCTCTCCCCCCCTCTCACCAGGACACAATAGAGCACAGAACAGCAAGACCAAGCATCCCCAGCCATAAACCATTAGATTAGAAAAGTCCTAAGAATAATTGCAGATTTGCCCAGTGACAAAGGTCCCTGAGACAGCCCAGAGACACTCCTTTTGTGAACTTGGAGCACATTCTCTGCGTGTGTCATCTCTGCTAATTACGGAAGGTCAATGCTCACGGGTTGACAAGGACACAATATAAATAAAATCGAGAGACTGGCATGATAATTGCAATTTGAAACTGCAAGGCATTAGGTAGCTGTATTCTTTCTTATTTTTTTTCTCTTTCCAGTCTCTCGAGATGAGTTCGCAATTGATGCAGGTGTCCAATGAGCATGCAAATTTGAAATGTACCTATATATCATATTTAAAGTCTTTGTTCCTTACCAATCGAAGTATCTCAAATTAGAACAACAGAAAAGGAAGGAGTGTATGAGAGAGATAGAAATGGGAGGGGGCGGTAACTGAGAGAGTCTGATGAGCTCTTACGCTGAAATCCCACCAGAGGAGGACTGGAGTGTGATTTTCCTTCACCTAACAACCAGAGAACATCAGACATAAGCAGAGTGAGGGTCTGCAACCCTATGTCAGACAGCACTCTAAGCCAATAGGGAAAAACTGAATATTAGCCATTTTTTATTTTTATTATGCTTACTATTTGGAAAATTCAGCACATTGTAGCAGTTTGAGAATCAGTTACCATTTTTCTAACTATATTTTCCAGACAGCTTCCTCTTTTTTTGTTTTTGTTTTTGTTTTTGTTTTTGTTTTTGTTTTTGTTTTTCGAGACAGGGTTTCTCTGTATAGCCCTGGCTGTCCTGGAACTCACTCTGTAGACCAGGCTGGCCTCGAACTCAGAAATCCACCTGCCTCTGCCTCCCAAGTGCTGGGATTAAAGGCGTGCGCCACCACTGCCCAGCTCCAGACAGCCTCCTATAAAAATAAATGGTAAACTACTCTGGGGCTCTGCTAGGCTCTCAGGACAAAATGAATACTTGGCAGAATTGAACTGCCAAATTGAAATGACATCCGTGGACTTCAGGGTTCCAAATTTTTTTCAGGTTCTTGAATTCATTCTTTTCAATCAAATTCCTTCTTTCAAGTTTTTGTTTTGTTTTGTTTTTTTAAGCACACAATTATTTTTTATTGAAACATTGCCCTGTTCCCTAAGCGTTTCCTACAGAATGGCTTAACTTTTCAAGTAGATGCATGTTTACCTGCATGGGTGTACCACATGTACACCACATGTACACCACATGTACACCACATGTACACAGGTACCCACAGGGGCCAAGGAGCATCAGATCCCTGGGAACTGAAGTTGCAGGTTGTTGTGAGCTGCCCGCTGTGGGTGCTGGGAATTGACCCTGGGTCTTCTGCAAGAACAGGAAACTTTCTAAACTAATAAACTTTAACTTTAATTTTTTTTCAAGAGGTTAAATGCTTTAACCTCTCTTCTAGCCCACCACCCACCAGGGATAGTAGAAAAGAAAGGATACGGGGGAAGTGGACCTATTTAGAAAAGGTTCTTTGGAGCAAATCTCATCTGTCAGCAGTGGCAGCTCGATCCACTAGCAAATACTTCATGGATATACCAACAGTCCAGTTCGGTAGAGTAAAGTTAGCAGAGATGGCACAGCCTAGGAGAAACAGCCAGGCTGGAGGGATTCGGACCAGCAGGGATATCAGGAACAGTTTTTGGCTGTGCTTCTCTTGATGGAGCAAAGATTAGGAAGATGTGAGGCCAACAAGCATTATACAGCTAGCTCTACCAGCAAACCAAGCTCAACCTCTGTCACTGTCTGTCGTCCAGTCCTTTATATACTCCCTCCAAATATTACATGTCCTCCACGAGTCTTGCCTCAGCACAGGTCTTATCCCAGCACACATGTCTGTCTCAGCTGACATCACTCTGCCAATCAGCCTGAGTCCGCCTAAGTGGCAAGAAACTGCAGCACACCAGCAGAAGTTTTCTGGCACATTTCTCCCTATATAGAGTTTTGACAAATGCAGCTCAACTATGCAATATAAGTCAGGCCAATACATGCCCATCGTTAATAAAGCATCGTTAAAGGATGCTTTCTTCATCATGTATCCTTTCATGTGCTTGCCTTAGTAGAACATCCTCTCTCCTGTGTCTGCTTCAGCGAAATGTTCCTTCACGAGTCTGCCTTAGCCTTTCACTTGTGTCTGCTTCAATGAAACATTCCTTCACCTGCTTGCCCCAACAAAACACCATCCAACACAACTGACTTTCCAAAGAACCCTCAAGTTTCCACTTCGATAAACCATCTCTCCAGTCCTACCACTGGTTAGCTCTTGAAATAAATTCCCTTGGGGCATCCTATTCTTATAGAATTTTTAATGATGATAGGTTTGTAAACAATGGAAAATAATTTAACAATATATGTAAGGATGGATAGATTCCATGATAGAAACAAAAATGATAAACATATTTAGCAGCAAACATTTGTGAATATAATTAACTCATTTTCTTGATTTCGTAGGTGTGATATCACACGTACAAATTATAATCCACAGACCTGCTTCCTGGCAGGGAGCAGCGTGTACTTACAGTGCCGTCTATTACACCAGGTACATATTAGTCATTAGCACTAATGGACACCATGTGCACAAACCCCCACTCATTAACCTGAAAATTATTCCCCCCTGGGTATGTATGTAAATTGTATCCCCAAGCTATAGAAACACACTCATTTTTTATCTTTGAATTTTCATTTTTGGTGCTTGTTTAATACATACCATTGGGCTGTTCTAAAATATTTTTCAATGTAGAAAGAGTTGGCTATGCTGAGAACAATTCAGTGTCCAGAAGTCTGTCCTTCAGCTGGTCACAAATACCTGAGGTTATATCCTACGGCTAGAAAGCTGCTGTGTTTTGTGGGATTATAAAAGGAATGTGTGCCCTATTAGTCCGGAAAACTCTGGACTAAGTCTCAGGGGAGAGCTGTCTCAAACACAAAGCACCATCTTAGCCTGTCTGGTTTGTCCTCAGTGGTAAGGAATGCCTCATAGGTTGGGACTCAGCTTTCCTTGGGTGTAAGATCGGGTAATAACAGGGAACCATTTCCATCCAGCTACGGTAATGATTGCATAAGACAACTGGCATGAATTTTGCTTGTCAGAGGATCTTCCATGTCTGAACAATTTGAACAGATGGAAAGACCCACCTTGAACTGAGCGGGCAAGCCATGACAGTGAGACCCTCCAGTGTCTCCGTGACTTTCCCAAATGCCAGCTCACCTTAACTCAAAACCCCTTCTCTGTCTCCTCAGTCATCGATGTTTCTAGTGTGTGAGTGGAATAGGGCTCTAGCTGGGAGATGGCAGTCAGTTCTGCAGTCACACAGACCATCCTTCAAGGATTCCATGTCCCTGTGCTCTGGGCTCTTACTCTGATTATAAACAACTAAAACATAAAGGCAAAACTTAAGAACTTCTTGTCATAGAAAAATATCCAAAGCTCATAAGCTGTATGGTATCTACTTTTGTAACTCCCTAGAGAATGCTAAAGGTTTTATAGAGATGGAAAATATTTTAATAACACATACAGTCTGGACAAATTTCATGATAGAAATGGACATGCCAAAAGTCTTTTTTTTTTAAAAAAAAAAAAAAAAACTTTTTGTTTTTATTTTTTTATTGTATGTATCTGTGTATGCATGCGACTGGCTGGATTCATTTCTCTCCCTCTCACCATGTGGGTTCAGGGAATGAAACCCAGGTCATCAGACTTGGTAGCCACTTTTTCTTTTATCCACTGTGCCATCTTACCAGCTAAACATTTTAGCATCCAAAAGAGTAAATTTGGAACCCTGAAAGTTATCCCAACTTTCTGAAAGTTATCTGATTTACCCCTTTTCCCACAGGTAGAGGAAAAGAAGTCTAGCCAAATCTTTCTATTCAGATGTCAAATTTTCTAGTTAAACTGTGCAGTGAGGTGTTCTTAATTTTCAAAAGGAAATAAAGAAAACAATGGTTTTATAGTAACTACAGAAGCAAGGATATTTCCACTCACATTTCTACAGATTTTTTATGATGTTTATCCCTAACATTGTTAGTGTTTGAAAAGACTTGTCTAGTATAAAAATGGTTTTTAAATTGTAAAAAAATGTTTTAAATAAATAAGAGGCTCCAAGAACCATCTAACATTTACAACATTGTTAAGTACTGATTGGAGTGTCATTTAGAATGCTTCTAAAATCTCCTGCATAAACGAGTGCCCTTATATGTCGATATAAACAGCTCTTCAGCTGCAAATGGTATGTGTTCTCAGCTCTAAACAAAGGCGTACTCCTCCAACAAAGGACAGGCACCGATGCATCTCCAACCAATTATAGAAATTTTCTAGAACTTTCTCATTTTCTTTTGTCTTTGCATAAACTACATTTGAACATGAGGAAATGGTGTGTCATTTCCCATGGCCAAAAGTTAGCAATTTCATTGCAAGTTTGAGAAAAAAATTTTTCCCATACCTGCCCTGCCAATTCTTCCTATCTCAACTTAAGGGTTTCTTAAATTAAAATATTCCAACTAAAATATACAGAAGCTATTAATGCTATCTTCTTTTGCTCTCAGATTCAATGCATATACTCTTTGACCTGCAAGTCTTAGCATCTGTTACCATTTGGTAGACCTAAGATTCTAAACTGCTGGCACTCTGAAGCATCACCATTAAGATAGTTGTTACATATTTAATTTCATGCTCCACTCAGCATAAAGCAGTTGAGGGACCACAGACCAAAGCAAATTAAGTGGCTTCTTAGATAATTTCCTGCTTAATTGAAAGCAGGTAGCTTTAAAAAAAAAAAAAGTAATAATTGGCTTTGTTTCAAATAATGGCAAGGTTATTTCCTTTTTTCTTTCTATCTTTCTTTCTTCCTTTTTTATATACACGATTATAGAATAACTTTCTACTTGGCCCAAATGCTGGGTTGGAAATGTCCCATTGAGTCTAAGGGCCATGACTCTGATTTAGTGTCAGTGTCAATGAACAGGGTACTTCATGAGAAAGGAATACATTGGAACAGGGGGAGGTAAGTGAGAGAGGAGACTGGTTATTGGAACTGGCATGTACACACAGACATAAGAGTATGTACAGACACACACAGCATATCACAGTGCTGATAATGAGAGCAACTTAAGTAGGCAGGGTTTGTTTTGCTCACAATGAAGGTTCAGTCCGTCATGGCTGAAAGACATGGAGGCGGGCGCTGGGGGCTCTAGGCACACAGCACACTGTACCTGGGCTCAAGTAGCAGGGAACAGTGACTACTGCCACCATCTTAGCTCTCTATGATAGATTCAACTCTGGACCAGCAGTGAAGGTGGATCTTCCCTCCTCAGTTAAACCCTCCCAGACACATGCATAAGTATGTCTCTAAGGTGATTCAAAATCTAAATAAGTTGAAAATGAAGGTTAATTAGCACATACACCCATATCTGTGGGTTCTCCCTTCATGAATTCCATAAAACAGGAACTAAAAATATTTAGGAAAAATGTTGTCTTCATACTTTTAATATATTCATGCTTTTCCTCCAGCCATTATTCCCTAAATGGTACAGTACAGCAACCAATTTTATACATATAACTGACGTTATATTTTATTTTATAGGTTACCTAGATGTCATTTACAATATGCCAGATGAAATTCATGCATTATATAGAAACTCCATGCCAAGTCATATAAAGTACTTAAGCATTCTTAAATCACTTGGAGTTTTCCATTAGAAAAGGAATCCTAGATCTAATTTCCCTGAGGGACAGGTCTCTGAATGCGTGTATATGTTTATATATGTGTGTACATGGATGTACCATTTATATACACACACTCTACTGTATTTAATTTCTTTTTTTAATCTTCATTACTCTTTAATTACTATAAGAGAACACCATGACCAACACAATTTATAAAAGAAGGTGTTTAATTTCTCACCTCACAGTTTCAGAGAGGTAGAACCCATCACCATTATGGTAAGGAGCATGGCAGCAGGCAGACAAGTGTGGTGCTGGAGCATTGGCTGAAAGCTCACATCTGTCTCTACAAGCACGAAGGAAAGAAAGCTAATTGGAAATGGCATGGGCTTTGAAACTTCAAAGACTAGTGACCAGTGGCACACCTTCTCCAACAAGGCCACACCTTCTAATCCTTCCCAAACATTTCTACCAACTGGGGGCCAAGCATTCAAATAGTTGCACCAACGGGAACCATTCTCATTCAAACCACCAGGGTCACTTTTCATTAACACTTAGCATTAGTCATATGCTAGAGGCTGCGAGCTCCAGTTCATAGCTAAAAGACAGTTCATTGGTATTTAAAAATGTGCAAATAGATTATTTGTTGTGATGCTCGGTCCCAAGACACATTCTTAGAATTACATGAAAAGAGCCCTCAGAACAAAAACAAAAATGCCATTTAAAATAAATGCTGTATGACTGTGTGACAGGTGGCCTAGGGATTCCATTTTGTCAGGAGTCAGTCGTCAGACATTTTAAAATACGTTTTTTAGATTTCAGAATAGAGGGAATGTCTTCTCATTGCCTAGATTTAACAGAGTTAACAGAGAGGCAGATATAGAGAATTTTTAAACTACAAGGGAACAATATATATTGAATTTTTACATTCATCAATTGCCATGGTGATTCACCCAACTGCAAATCTTAGCCTAAACACCCCACAGCTATGGTATAAATGCTCAGAGATGTGCTTTTACCTTGCGGAGGTTCTCACGTGCCTACGGTCTTTTAAGCTTCCGGTTCTGTTGTCTGTGTGACTTTAGATCACTGCTGTCAGTCACACTGCACTTAGAACGCTTGCTACGCCATTACAGAGCAGCGTGGTAGAGAGCAGATTTTCATTTTCAACACTTATACCCATCCTGCAGTACTAAATGCTTGGCTCCCAAGTTTTGTGGCATTCTCTGGCATGTCTTACAGTTATTTTTAAAAGGAAAAAGGGAAAAAAATAAGGAAGAAAGGAAGGACAACAGAAAGAGAGAGGAAATGGAGAAAGATAGAAAAAACTGTAAGACAGAGTAAGAGGCAGGGGGGTTGTGGGGAAGGAGGAGGGAAAGTAGGAAGGAAGGTAGGACCATCTGAAGCTTGAATACCATCAAAACAGTCATGATGGCTGAGGAGATGGCTCCGTGTTCAAATGCTTGCTGTGCAAGCATGGGGTCCAGAGTTCCGGGTCTCAGGGTTCACATGAATGGTAGGGATGCATGACGACCAATCTATAATTTTAAAAGTCAGAAGACAGAGCTGGGGGATCCTAGAACAAGCTGGCTGTCGAGAGAAGCCGTGTCTGCAAACTTGGGTTCAACTGAGAGACCCTGCCTCGGTGAGTAAGGTGCAGAACAGCCGAAGAAGATTCCCAATGTCAACCTCAGATCACCTTGAAGATAGATGTTCAACATCCGTTCTACTTTCTACTGTGATGGCAAAGAGTAAGACCTACTTGAGTTGGGCATGGTGATGCAATGTACTTTGGTCACTGGAAGTTCTACAGGGTAAACTCAAGATGTCCTTGAAAGGTTGTGAAGCCAAATGTTCAAATACTGTCAATAACTGATCATTATGCTTTGAATCCGAAGTGCTCCCCCACAGACTTGTTTTGAAGACTCCCTTCATAGATGGAAGCCATGCCGTGAGAGGCTGTTGGACCTTTAGGAAGTGACTGAAATAGGTCCTGGGGCAGGTCTCTTAAGGTTATCAGTTCAACCACCCGATCTATCTTTTATCTGTTTGTTAGTACACTGACAATAAAAAAGAAAGAAAGGAAAATAGCTGTCAGTACATGTTCTCATGGACATGCCTTTTCTACCAGGATGCCAAGATGGACTGAAACTGTGAGCCAAAGTAAATGTTTCTTGGACATTTTGGTCTCAGTGACACAAAAAATAATACAGAAAAAAAAAAAAAAAAAAAAGATGCCCAAACCTGAGGTTATTGCTGTGGTAAAGTGGACTGGAATGTATGGTTCTCAAGCCTTTTAAGTTGTCTGCAGGAAGAATGGGGAGGAGTTTGAATACTTGAGCTGGGAAACGCTAGAATATTTTAAGCCATGCTTAGTGGGTGATTCTGGCGAGAGGTGAAAGACCAGAATGCTGATAGAAATGTGGATGGCAAAGACCATACTCGTGAGGTTTCAGGCAGGAACAAGGAATTGAGTGGAGGTAAGTCATGTGACAGTCTGGCAAAAATGCTGCCTGTGTTTCACCTGTGTCCTGAGAGTGTAGCTGTGGCTGAATTCTTAAGAAATACTTTATTTGTCAGAGTAAATCTCAAGACAGCATAGCCTCAGCTGTGGCATGGTTATTGTTAGCTCTGTTTGGCCAGGTTGATAGTGAGAAGTGGCCGTAGGAAGATGGAAAACAAACTGCTGTTTTGGAGCACAGCTGTTGTAGAATTCATTTATAATCCTAAACCTGGGTTTCTATCTTGATCATTGAGTTCCCAGATAAAAGACATACAGCTTTCATTATGTACAATAAGCCTTAAACGGCACGAGAACTGGGCAGCTATCTACCGTCCACATCATTAAAATCTACTTTCCTGTTGATAACCCTGAGTAATTACTTACTATGTTTTATCTGGACTGCTCTTAACTCCAATTGGCCAGCTCTCGGGGCCATGTTTTCTTGACTCACCTAACCCATGGTGGCTTCTCCTCTATTCATCTTTTTCTTCCTCCCTTTGTGGTTCTCCTCTGACCTACCCACCCCCTGCCCCCAAGCCCCGGAACTCTAAAACCCATTTATGTCTCCTCTGTCCAGCCATTGGCTGTCAGCATCTTTATTCACCAATCAGAAGTAATTTGGGGACAAGGTCACATAGTGTCACTTGGCTCTACATGCAAACTCTCACATCTCTGGGGCAACCAAGTCTTGAGGAACCAGTGTTAGCATTAGAATACAAACAGCATCAGGCCAACCCAATATACACAACTATTAAAGTTAATAGAAAATTAAGTTTGGATAAAATAGCTATAATTGTTAAATATGGAATCAAATGCTTGCACAATACTTAGCTTCCATAATCACCCTTCATGTGAACTATGGAACTTAAGACAAAAAAAAAAAAAAAAAAAAAAAAAAAAACCCTAATATTTAAGCATACATTATTTCTTAGTTGTACGATACGATTGTTGTTTTACATTAATGTTTTCCTTTGACAGTGCTGTGAATTAATTTTTATAAACCTTTTTAAAAGTTAAAAATGTTGCTTCGAGATCTTGCTATATAAGAAGGATATTTCACTTCAGAGGTTCTTGTCCTCCACATTCGAACTTTCCTGCTCCAAAGTATTAACACTATTAGGTAAAAAGAAGCCCATCTATGATAAAATTATTGAAAATACTTTCAAATTCAATAGAAATGGAAACTGGGAGTCATCTCATAAAGAAGGGGAGAGACTATGATCTTCCTGTGTCAGACAGATGGCCCAGGTGAGCTAGAGACTCTTGTCTGGCTTTAGAAGCCTGCTGGCCCCATCCATTGCTTATGTGTATGGTAAGGCATGGTATCATGAAAGGAGTTCAGGGTAAACTAGCTGCTCACTTCACAGTTGCCAGAAAGCTGTGTCACACAGATGGCACAGATGCCAGAAACTATAAATATGTAGAAAGAATAAACACAAGCCCAAAAGGCAGATACAGAGAGAAATCAGCCAGGGAACTGAGTGTCATGGTTACCTCTTCAAGTGGGAATGGTTTTCTTGTGTTTTGTCTTGAGGCAGGATCTCACCATGCACGTGGATTTAGTCTCCAGTGTCTTGCTCTAGTGATACTGAGCAACACAAACCACAGTTAATATCCGATGCTGAATTTTCTTCCCATGCCAGAGAAAGAAAAGAAAAGAAAAGAAGTAAAAAAGAAACAATAATGAACAATGTTTAAAACAATAAAGGCTGAAAATTCTCCAGCTATGACAAAAGTTCACAAAACTGTGAACAAAGACCAAGAAGGACAAACAGGAACACCTCAGTTAAGAGAAAAGACGACAGTCTTTTAACCTCCACAGTAGGTTAGCTCACAGGACAGAACCAGCTAAGACAACTGAATCCAGTGTCTAAATGCCAGAAAAGAAAATCTTCAGGCCAGCCTTGTTTTGAAACTCTCTAGAATTCTATCCAGCATTTATGAAAAAAAATTAATACTGACTCTATAAAAAGTCTCCCCCAAATAAAAGGGATGGGGGCATTTTTAATTAATTTTAGCAAATCAAAATTATTTTCTATCATCAATACCACACAAAGCCCAAAAGTGAGAGAGAAACTAGACCAATATCCCTCATGAATATAAACATAACAATCCTTAACAAATATTAGCAAATAGATTTCAGCACTGGATCAGCTCAGAATTATATACCATGACCTAGTGGTGTTTATTCCTAGGATAAAAAGCTGGTTCCACATTAAAAAAATCAATCAATATAATCCACCATATTAACTGGCTAAATTTAAAAAAATCACGTAATCCTATTAGCTAATGCAGAAAAGTCACTTGACAAAATATAACATATATTCACGATAAAAAACTTGTTAGAAAATTAAGAATGAGGTGAACTTCCTCAAATGAATAAAGTAAAAAATCATATGTGTGTGTACATATATACATATACACATATACACATATACACATATACACATATACACATATACACATATATACACACACACACACACACATACATACATATATACATACATACATACATATGCTTGATTGAGGAATGGCTGAATGCCTTCCTCCTAAGATCAAGACCAACGCAGAGATACCCTCTCCTACCACTCCACTCAGCGATGCCCTGGTTGCTAGGCAGTATGCTGCATCCTGAAGTTCCCATTGTTCAGGGGATAGAAACAGGAAGAAAACTTGAAAAATCAGATGTTCAAGAGCAACCTGAGTAGAGAGACTCCAATTGAAACAAACAAGCAAGCGAACAAATTTCAAAATGCCATACTCTAGAAGGTTGTAGCCAGTACAAGGTAGTTGAAATAAGACCCAGGGGGGAAAATTCCTTTTTTTTTTTTTTTTACAGATAACATGAATCTCTATGTAATAATCCCCACTCACCAATTCTACAGAAACCAAAATGAAACAATAAGAACAACAAACTCTCAAAACTCCAAGAGAAGGTTCAGCAAAGTCCAAAATAAAAGATCAACAGAGAAAAAGCATTTGTGAATTACATATTCCAAGACACATGTGAGGATGACTCTGTGAAACACACAAATCTATTTCAAGTGTCTTCAGGGGTCCACTCTCATGGTGACGCCTGACATTTAAGTAAGTCTAAATAGCATAGATGAGGCCATCAGTCATCTATTGTACTATATATATTTCATGCAAAAATGTCAGCCTCCATAGATTTCTTTGGATTTTTAAGCATTTGGGAGCAATGTTATAATTTAAAAGCTTTAAGGAACTGTTTAAAAGTCACATTAAATATAAAGTAATGTAACTGGGCTTGGTGGCTCAGTCCTTTAACCATAACATTCTGGAGTATGATACAGGAGGATTGCTATGAGTTCAAGGCCAAATTGGACTGTATGGTAAGCTCAAGACTGACCTGGGCTACAGAATGAGACCTTGGTCTTAAAAATCAGGCAACAACTCAAGAAAATTAACGACTCATTGAGTCCTCATTTCAGATAGAGAGTGAGGTTGTTTTTGTTGTGGTTGTATGTTGTTGTTTAACACAACATTGTCACCAGAAGTAACCTTAGAAAACTTTTATAAGACAAGTGTTTCTCTGCTTACCATAAATTCTAACCAGCCAATTTTTATTACCTAGTACCGTTAGGATTGAGCTGTTTGTACACACAGCCTGGAGAGAAGCATCGTTTTCACCAGGGAAACTTCATCAACACAGAGCATGGACTTAGCCGGAACACAAAAGATTTAGCAGACTCATCCCCTACCTTCAAAGGGTTTAAAAAAAAAATCTAAGAATGAGCCTGAAAGAGACTGGACCCATAAGAATATTCACAATAAAGCAAAGAGCAGAAATGTAGACTGAAGCAGAAGAAGGCCAACAGTCTTGTTTTCTCTGGAGTGAGTGGATGGGTACTGAGAAGGGAGTTTTCAACTTCTGGGTTCCTAAGTCACCCAGACGAGCAGCTTCAGAGATGCAGATTGATGCTCACTTAGTTCCCAGGCTACACACACGCACACACACACACACACACACACACACACACACACACGCACACACGCACACACGCACACACGCGCACACACACACACACACACACGCACACGCACACCCCACTTGACTTGATGCATAGCTATGCCCCTTTTCCAGACGTGCTACAAGATCACAGGGCCGGCGTGGAGATGGAGTGAGGACAGGATTCAAGCTTGCCTTGCCCCAACACCAGCTTTCTCCTTCCGAGAAGACTCTCTGCTATTAATTCACAGCCAGAGAGGCTCAGATTCGTTTTCTCTTCTGGAAAGACTTGTCCGTTTTGGAGAACCCTGCATTCCGAACTTCAACTCCCAACGACCTGGCCGTTCAACTTAACAAAAAAAGCAAAGCAAAGCAAAGCAAAACAAATGTCTTTTCTAAAGAAGGGCTAATGCAAACGTCTTTCAAAGAAGTTGTTTTGCGGTTGGGCAAGTGATAAGCACTCAGCATTCTTCCCTTCCCTGAGAGAGCTGAGGGTTATTTCCACTGTCATGACCATGTATTTTTTCCTCTTCTGTATCTTGGTTGGAACCTCCACTCTGCAGGTGTCATCGCTGCAATCACTGAATCCAACCACTACCAAGTCTACGGAGCTGGTGTGGGATGGTGCCCAAATGGCACCTTAGGAACCAAGTCTGCAAGCTCCTGAAGAACACTGGGACCTAAGCCCCAGGAAAAAACGGAGAAAGTGCACTTCCTTGCTGGAGGGACCATAAGACTTAGCTTGGGGCAGCAAGGATGGCGGTGCACAGTAATAATGGAAACACTTTCTGCAGTAATATGTGGATGCACAAAGCAACACATATTGGAAAAGAAGGGAACCTGTTCCTCTTGTTGTCAGAGGCCCCAAAGGACTGAAGAGATCAGTAATCATGCCCTGCTAGTGTAATACTGAATTGTTATAATTGATGCCAGCTAAATGTACTATGGATTCATCAAAATGTGGCAATTTGAGAGGGGTGTATTTTGGGGAGGAGGGGGAGAAGAGAAGAAAATGATGATGGAAGAGGAGAGGGAAAGGAGGAAGAGAAAGAGGAAGAAGAAGAGAGGAGGAGGAGGAGGAGGAGGAGGAGGAGGAGGAGGAGGAGGAGGAGGAGGAGGAGGAACAAAAGGAGAGCTGGAAAGCTAAAGAGAAAGAAACCCAGCCGGCGTTCCCAAGCCTTGTCCCTGTGAACGCGCGCGGGCTGCTCCAGCTGGAAGTCATTGTGAAGGCTAGCGTCCGCGTTGTCAGAGCGACCGCCCGGCCGGCGCCAGCGGAGGGGGGAGGCGGGCCGGGTGAATGGATGACGTCACGGGGACGGCGCCAGGCAGTCTAGGCCGCCGAGCCAATGAATCAGCTGTCGGGGGAGGGAGGCTGCGAGCGAGGAGGATGCAGGAATGCAGCCTTAGCCGCCTGGGCCAGAACTCCGCTGGCTCCTCCAACCGGGTGCCGCCCGGGAATTGGCCCGCTGCAGCTGAGCACTGCCACCCTGGCTTCCTGCAGGGCCAAGCTGGGGGGTCATTCTCTGAGGTTCTGTGCCACACAGCTACTAGTTTAAATGAGAAAAATTAAGTAAACCTTGCCCTGAGTAGATTAAGATGAGCCTTCAAAGTGTGTGAGCTCCCTTGTGGCCTTGCTGGGGGCTCTGGCCTAAGTGCTGGGCAGCACGGAAAATAAGAGAAATCAGAGTGACCAGAAGAACTCACAACAGAGCTGGAAAGAAAGTAGTAGACCAGGCTGAGGAGTCAGGCTTCCAGCCAGGGGCATTTTCTTCCATCGCTGGGTGTTGCTGGACAGTGCCCGTAGAAGTCTAGCTCAGAAGACAACTGGCACAAAGGACTAGTTTTTCAAAGTCCCCGAGTTTTGTTCGTCCTACATCCTTTTTTGGGGTCCATTACACAATGTCCTCCAGGAAGCTTTAGCATCATTTCAGAATCCCAAGCCTTTAATCACTTGGTAAGGGCTGGAGAAAGTCAGTGGAAAGTCCATGCACCAGAGCAAACAGGCTTTAACAGAGGGATGTGTGTAAACAGAATGTCCTTGAGTTCTTGGACATCTTGTTGGGTGTTTGCTGCTTTGGGTGGTGCCCAAGGTAGTGATACAATGTCTCTGGGGGTGTGGCTTACCTATTACAGAAGAGGACCTAAAATCCATCTTCCAGCCACCCAGGGGACCTTTCTTCCTGTGATCATGTCCTTAAATCTGCCTTCCAGACACTCTGAGGACCTTACTATGATTATGAAATGAAGAGGCTTGGGGAGATACTCCTTCAAGACTCCCAAGGTTTTATAAGCCTATCTATAATTGGATGGGTTTATCATCCTTTAAAACTGAGATTTGTGTTTGCTATGTATGAAATTCACTCACTGCACAAACATTTTAGAGCCTCGGGCTATGTTAATAGTATATATTAGAGCTTTGAACTTGAAATTCCTCAAAAAAAAAAAATTTAAAACCCTAAAATATCAAATCACCATATGCATTAGTCACTTCTCTGTTGCTGTGATAAAACAGGGTGACCAAAGGCAACTTAAAAAAGGAAGAGTTTATTTGGGCATATGATGGTAGGAGCCCATCATGGGGGGTGGGGGAGCATGCACGGCAGCAAGAGAGTCATGGAGACTGGAGTAAAAGGCTGAGAACTCACCTCTTGAACTACAAGTAACAAGCAGAGAGAGCAAACTAGAAATGGTTCAAGTCTTTAAATCTCAAAGGCCACCTCCAGTGACATAGTTCCTTCAATAATGTCACATCTCCTAAACCTCTCCCAAACAGTGCCACCAAATGGGGACCACTTGCTCAAATACATGATCCCATAAGGGACATTCTTATTCTAAAGATCATACCATATGGCCCAGCTATACCACTTCTGAATATATCCAAAAGAGTCAGTAAAGGGGACTGTAGCCAGCCTGGGCATGGCAAACATGGCTCAGAGGGGTCTTGCCCTTCTCCCTCATTCTCTCTGCCTTGTTAAAAACCACTACATCCCTAAAGTTAGCCAACAAGGTCTGTTTCCTTATTTGGTCATGTCCTCTTCCTGAGGCTGACTACCAAGGTCCAGCTATCAAAGTACTGAAGTCCAGCAATCAAAACACCCTTCGGCTCACGTAATTAACATGCCCAATTAAAATTAAACACCTCAGCCTAACACACAGGGTTTCCTCCTTTGCCTTTATAAACCACCATTTGCCTTTGGGGCATATGTGTCTCCTCTCTATCCAGAGGCAGTGCTTTGTTCCCACTGGGATAAATATTACTGCCCCTCTCCCTTGTTCACCTCCACTTCTCCCTTGGTTTCTATCTCCTGTTTGTCTCTTGCTTCCTGTCCTTTGTTCCTTTGGGACAAATAAATGTTCTCTGTGCTGAGAACTCTGTCTTGAGGGTCCTGAACCTACAGGAGATCCTTTCAGTCAAATGCCACAGAGATTCACACATGATGTCTACTGTTGCACCGTTAATGCTAGCTAATAAACAGAACCAGCCTAGAGGACCACCAACAGATGAACGACTAAGGAAGCACGGGGAGTGTGTACCTTGGAATTTTATTCAGCAGTAAAGAATGAATTTAGGGCATTGAATCAGGGCTGCAGGAGAATGAACTTGGAGATTAGCATGTCCAATGACTTAACCAAGACCCAGAAGAAGAAATAGTGCATGTTATTTTTAGTTTGAAGGGTCTACATTGAAGTTTGTGCTGTGTGTGCCTGTGTATGCTGTGTATGCATGTGTGTGCATGCATGTGTAGGACAGGAAAGTACTACGAAGACCCTGAAAGGGGAAGAATAACATAAAGGAAGGGGGGGGGAGAGAAGTGGAAACAGTAAGGAAATACATGTGACAGGAAAGCTGAGTGGGGACATAAATTAGACAAAGGGAGAAAGAGATGAACTCCAGCAAGGGTAAGAGGGGACCGTGGAGGGCAGTGGGGGAGAAGAACAAGTAAAACAAAGTTAGACGACATATATGTCTGGAAAAGCCATGATAAATCCCATTGTTTTCTATATGTAATTTTTAAAAAGTTACATAATATTTCTGAACTAACATAAAGATATACATATAAGAAATAAACTATAAAACAAAAACTATTAAATAGGGGGGAAAAATCCTGTTCCAGTCCTGATTCCCTCAGAATTTGGAGTACATCTAAGGTTGAAATACAAAAAAGAGCAAGGCATCTCTAGCTCACACTCACGTGTCGATTAGCCCTGGACCACACTGCCTAATGAGGATCCTGACATCAAGATACCAAAGAATGGGATGACCGGAAGTGAATGCCTGTGGGGTAGGGAAGGCTGGAGCGAGGTGACAGAGGCCACAGAGCCTGTGAGGGATCCAGCAGGATGAAAAAGCCCGCAGAGAAGAAATGGCATGTATTTTACTTTAATTATGGAATATTCGGGAGAATATTTAAATATGGAATATTACAAGAGAAGGCATTAGACATTTGCTAGTGGTAGTGAAAGACCGTCGAGGGGACCCTACCTCAAGTCTGGACCAGCGCTCACCCACGGACACACGAGAGACCTCCTTGATGCATTTGCATAAGGTAGTTTAATAGCAAGGGCCCTTGGGTTGAAACCCATCCGACGCAGGAGACAAGGGATTTCGACCCCGAACCCCGGGGAAGGGGGGGCTATTTATGGGTAGGGGTAGGGAAAGGCGGGAAAGTTTGGCGCGGTTACACACGATTGGTTATTTCAAATATCAGCAACTTGCAGAGGCGGCAGGATGGCTAGTTAGGACTTGTCTGGGCATGCCTTTTTATTTTTCTTTGTGGCCAGGAATGTGTCTTCCTGCTTTGGGCCTACCCCACCCACAGGTGGATTTTCTTCCCTGAGGCTTGAGGAATGTATCAGGTCAGTGAAGGCCCGAAATCCTACATTCAGTTCCGCCTTCCTGGAACTAGTGAGCCTGTATATATTTTATAAAATGGTCTTTATAATTTTTCACTCTACAGTAGCAAGACAGTGAGCCAGAAAACTGAAGAGTTTCAGAACAGAAAAGTAAAGGACCAACAAAACCAGTGTGAGTGAGAAAAATGAGCAGGCTTGCCATTTCTTTAGTTTACGGCCAAGTTAAGAGTAAAAACCAAATCTGAGAGGTTTTGATTGGGCAAAAATACCTTACTGTGATTTGAAAGTGAAATGCCTACAGCAGACTCACTGTGTGAGCATGTGGTCCTCAACCTAGTGCTATTTGAAAGGCTGTGGGACCTTTAAGGGGAGGAGCCTCTCCAAAGGAAGTGGATCACAAGAGGTGGGCTTTGCGTTTTTATTAACCCAGCTTCATTTCCTGTATGGTCTCTGCTTCTTGACAATTCCTGCATGGTGACCAGGTGTCTCGTGCTTCTGTCACTATGCCCCTCCCCCTTCCCCTCCCCCGCCCCTGGAACTGTAAGACAAAGTAAACCCTCTTTTTCCTAAATTGCTTTTGTCAGATTATATATAGTCAGAGCAATGAGAAAAATAACTACTACTTCCCTTAGAGATGTTAGTCAGCTTTATAGTGTTATAATACATACCTGATATATTCAACTTACAAAGAGTACACAATTGTTTTGCCTCACAGTTTGGAGATTTCAGCCCAATGCGACATTTCCCTCTTTGCCTTGCCGCCTGTGGTAAGGCGGCCGAGCACAGTAAAGTCCAAACTCTGGAGCCAAGATACTCACATCGTGTAGGCCGGGCGGTGGTGGTGCACGCCTTTAATCCCGGCACTTGGGAGGCAGAGGCAGGTGGATTTCTGAGTTCGAGGCCAGCCTGGTCTACAGAGTGAGTTCCAGGACAGCCAGGACTACACAGAGAAACCCTGTCTCGAAAAACCAAAAAAAAAAAAAAAGATACTCACATCGTGGTGGGGACAAGAACAAAAGGAAAGACCAGGGTCTCCCAATCTCAATTCGGGTCATGCCCCGGTGACCCACAACCTACCAGGATGCCCCACCCTTTCAAGGTCAGCTGCTTCCCCAGTAATGCCACTGTGGGGATGATGCTTTGTAGGCAAACATTGCAGATCCCAACCATAGCAGAACAAAAACAATGTCTCTGATAGAAGAAGGTTAGATGACCCTCATGGAGGCCCAGTGACTGCATGATGCTTTGCTGTTGATTGACTTGATTTTATCTTTATTTTAATAATCTAATTCAAACAGTCAAGAATTTCCGGTGTAGTGCAACTGAAAAAGTATTAGGGAAAAATGAAAGAAGAAAGAGAAGGGATGAGAAGCAAACAGAAAGAAATGGCAGGGAGCTATAGGAAACAATATGAAGAGACCAAGAATGGAATTGGGGTATGGTCTGGGCTAGGAAAATAGGTAGTAAAAGGGTTTAGCCTGGGGGCGGGGAATGTTATATTTGCATAAATTATAATAGCCAGCACCAGCTGATTAAAATATCTTTTCTAGTAAAATAACATTAACAGCTTCTCTCCATCCCTCTTATGTCCCAGTGTCCTTTTTTTTTTCTTACCTTGGCTTCATCTATAGCAGCATCCCTACGTTTTTATAAACAAGAATGTTGGTATTCAACCCTGCAAGCATTTCTTCAGCATCCCTGAGGGTGGAGCCTCAGCATCAGTATCTTTAGGGCTCCCTAGGTGGATGTAATGTACAGCCAGTGTGGAGAGCCACTGATCTCGTTCACGGTCGCCAGCTCATTTCATGGCTTCATTTCTGCCCCCTGAACACACCCTTCCCTTGTTAGCTGTTATACAAGCACTAGGCCATTTACCTTGGTATGTTTTGTGTTGGATTTTGATGGCACCTAGCAGATTCTGTGAGTTTAATATCTTCCATCCCTTATTAACTGTCATGGCTTAGTTATGGTCATAGCCAGGATACTGCCCTAACTCTGTCAATAGAAGAAGAGAAACAGCAATTTGGTACATTAGTGGGTATAAATGATAAACCTGGTTTATGGACTTCAAGGAGCCCTCATGAGACTTCATGATGGCTTGCCATTGTTTGACTTGATTTTATCTCTGCTTTAATAATCTAATTCAAAGCCTAGCATGGTGGCTTACACATGTAGTCTCAACACTAGGAAGGCAGCAAGAAAGTGGCTGAGAGTTCAAGGTTAGCCTGGGCTATAGAGTGAGTTCTAGCCCAGGTAAGCTAGGAGAAGACCCTATCTCAAACATTCAAAGCAATAATAGTAACAATAACAATAACCTATTTTAACGGCTTTCTTAGGATTACATCTAAAGGAAGAGGCACATCCTTAAAGCTGCATTTGCCCTCAGAATGGTTTTCTCCTGACTCATCTTTCAGAGGTCGTGCTCATTCCAGAAAGAATTCTGAGAGTGAGTTGTATTGCTTGATCTTTCTTTAACAATTAACTTTGAAACCATCGCTGATTTCTTTCATCCCTCCAATACCAGTTGAATACCTACAGCAGGTCAGAAACATTTCAGATCTGGGGATGCCAGTAGGGGTGAGGTGAGGTAGGGCGGGGGCAGCTTTCTTTTCTGGAGGAGGAAGAGATAGGTGCAATAAAATCCAGGCACTCTGAGTTTGGAGATGTGTAAGACATTTGGCTTTTCCATCCTCAGCACAGATGTGTCACCAATATTGTTTTAAGATCCATTTATGGAATGCATTTTTTAATAACTAATGACTTCATGTGCTACAAGATATGAAACCAGTTGTCTTCTTCCCTCTGCCTACTCTGGTCTCTTTCTGAATCATCTTTGTGACTACTCAAATTCAAGTACAAATACATCCTCCTTTCTCCATTTTCTTGGGCACTATTCTGTACCCATTTCCCACTTAGAAACATTGAGGGAGTTTCCTTCCTCCTGGACGCACTCTGCTTTGCTCTGTAATTAAGTCTCATGGCTGCAAACCTCATCAGTTACTCATCTTACTGTCACTGATGGTAACTCACTACCATGTCCAATTGAAAAAAGATTCTATTTATCCTATCTTATAAGAATTTCGCCTGCCTGTATTCATGTGCACCACACACGTTCATGGTGCCTGCAGAGGCCAGAATAGAGTGTCAGATCTCATAGAATTGACATTAAAGATGGTCGTGAGTCACCTTATGGGTGCTGAGAACCCAACCAGGGTCCTCTGGAAGTGCAGACAGTGCCGTCTGAGCCATCTCTCTAGCCTCTTTCAATCTTTTCTTGCAAGACAACACAGTTAACCTCAGATGTAAGACTTGGCATGCACACATTAAGTTTATCTGAAGGGTAAGGGTCTGGGAGTGTACTGTAGTCACTGTGCCTTTTATAGGTCTTGTGATAACATTTCCAATGGTTTCCCGCAGATAAGTTCCTAGGCAGGGAATGCCTAGGTTGAACAATAGAAATAGTTTAAGGTCCTTTTAGGTATTTACTGACTCACTGCTGACTAGAAAGCACCAATTTATCTTCTCACTTGCATGGGACACATAATCCATTTCACAGAGAATTATCAGTATTGGGAAACATATCATCCCACCTTCAAATTACTATGTTCACAGTATAAGTGGGTAACAACAGACCTAATGTTACAGGTATATGTTACAGGTGTCAGTTTGAAATTATGCAATTATGGACTAGTTTATTTATTTCTTGTGCAATTTTGAAGAGTTTTCATTTTTTCTCTTTGATCTATAATAAATTAATATACTTACAATAATAGTGACACGTTTATTAAACCCTTACTTATTCCAAGTTTTGGGGCAATGCATTCTTAATGGATCCTGTGGATGTGAAGATTTTGCTTGAGTTTGGTGTGCATCGTTAATTCTATTTTAAGATCATTTCTTTAAACAAATTTTTTTAAAAAAGCTTTTAAAATTACAAAATAAAATAATACAGTTTCATTTGCTTTTATGTATAAAAATATCTATGTCACTCTAAAATCAGGTTAGCATTCCTTTTTTTTTTTTTTTTTACAATTTTTTTAGTTCCTGTAGGCATTCTAATATTTTCTTAAACCCCAATTAATCACATAGTATTTCTAAACAGCTACCTACAGTATGACATTTACAAAAACATTTGGAGCTAGAGATGTAGCTTAGTTATGGAGCACTTGGTGAGTATGTATGAAGCCTGGGTCTGTCTCTCATATCACAAAGGAAAAGGATTGGGAAAGACAGAGGAAGGGAAAAAGAAGGAAAATCAACTGTACCCTCGTGTTGAAATGTGTAGCCCAGGCTTACCTGAAACTCACTATGTAGCCCATGCTAGCCTCTAACTTACAGCAGCCTCCCTAGTGCTGGAATTACAGGTATGAGGCATCATGTTAATTCATATCTTCATTTCTAAAACTACCTTTACAAATACAGATAACTAACAAAAAGCGAGTGGGGAAGAATTAAGATTACCCACAATTCCCTCGACCTGAGATCATCCCTGCCAACATTTAGGACAAACCTGTGAGTTTGCTTTATGTAATTACATCAATAACACACAATGCTGTGAGGCTTTGTTTGTTTTTGCAAAAACATCATTATTATGCCGTGTACATATTTTGTAGCCTGTTTTTTGTTCCTTGGTAGCTACATAAGGTGACAGGATATTCCTCTGGCTGATAAGCCTATCTCTTCTTCCTCATCTGACATGCATTAAAGGGATGAGGACTCCAGTGATCTCACTTCCACTTCTAGTGCTGCACAGAAACATTCCAGTAAGCTTCGTTCACCCCTTCATCAGCCCAGAACTCCTACATTGTAAGCCCATTGTTCCTCAAAGACTCCATTTCTTCCAAGGCATACCTGTCCACGAGGACAGAATAAGGAGCATACTAATGATGCTTTGCCTGCCTTAAGGGAGACAGCACAAAAGGAAACAGGAACCACTTTCTTAGCCAGGTATGGTCTGAAATACTCTTCTGGACTGGGTTTCTTTACAGCTTGCTTTCCAAGCTCCTGCCTTCCCTCTACCCCGTCCATTCGTGCTCTACCCTTGGCACCATTTTTTAACATAAGCCCCTATTTATTTCTTAACAAAAATGAGAACACAATTTGCTCTCCCACAGACCTAACCTTAGATTTATTCTAGCTGCTCCACGAGGAGAGACGGGCCTATCAATTATGAATGTCTTCGTGCGTGCAGAGGCGGTGGCAGAGCAGCGGTAAGCTTACCTTTTTCTGGAGACTTACCCTTATAAATAAATAATGAGATGTTCTGTGAAATGCCTTCAGCAAAGGCAAGGGGGACATTCCTTCTAGATGTTCTGTAAAATCTAACTGAACAGCTCAGAACCTGCCATAGTTTCTGAGAAGCAGGGAAATGGACAATACATTTCCATACTGTACATTTTAAGTAGAACACAGCACTTCAACATATTAAAGATGTCTTTTGATATGATGCTACATCCCACTATCATCTATCAAATGTTATACCAAAACATTGTGCTAAATTTAGTGACTTCAATAAAAGCGATAAAGCCAGAGGTATCATTAAAATGTATCATGTTCTCTGGCTCTAGTTAATTGATGGTAAGCTTGTATATATTAAGTCTAGATGCTAAATCAGACAGCTCCCTGCAATAGTGTCCAGTAGCCTCCTGAGCTGGCCATTTTCTGGACCAGAGATAAGGAGTCTTGTCTCCTGCCAGGGCAGAAAATGCTTTGTGGTTACCACTAGAGGGCAAATACCTCTTGGACTTCACTTTGACCAAAGGGTATCTGCCCAGCCAGCCAGTTTCCAGGTCTCAAGTGACATGCTTTTAAATCTTGCATTACCAGCTCTTGATCAACTCACAGGCTTAGCAAGAAAGAGCTCTGTTTGTGTTAAAGCAACATCCAACTGTCCCCTTTTTTCCATCCCATGTGGAAGATAGATCTCATTCCTCAGTGTAGCCACTGCAGATATCCTCAGCAGATACCCTTTCTCCTCTAGCTAGTGAGCCCACGGTCTGTAGCAGGGGAGCGTAACCTGGCCACTCTCAGCACTTCTAGAACTTATAGGCACCCAGGTGCCTCTCTCCCTGCATCATTTCTGTTACTCCAAGCTCAAAATTTCGGGCAGTTCCTTAAGCTTACAGTTATTCCGTGTCCCCATCTTAACTCAGACTGTGGCTTCTCTCTCAAATTGAAAACTCAGTTCGGATGTTACCTATGGGAAGTCTCATCTTTGCTGGTCCCTGTGCCCCACACCTTCTTCCTTTTACAAACCAGCACACTTGGTTCTCATGTCTTCCCCTCCTCTGTTTACTCTGCTCTTGCCACCTGTCTAGCCAAACGTGAGCACTGGCTCTAGCTTGAAATACAGGCTCAACTACTCTGTCCTTTCTTTGCCACATAACCGCTGAGAATCCATCAAGAGTTCTAGAAGCAGAATGGTTTACAGATTCCTGCCCCCAGGAAGCAGTGAACTGAATTGTGGGTTTTGAAGAACAAGTCTTTAGGCCTTTCAGAAAGGAGGCAGAGGATTTGATTAAAATGTAGATTGTGTTGCAAAATAAAAAAAAATGGCTTTGGTTTGTTTGTTTGTTTGCTTGTTTGTTTTATTAAAAGTGGGTATTGGAAAGTTGTGTACTTCTTGAGGAAAAAAGCAAGGCTCAAAGATGAGTAAATGGTCCTGAGAGGGAGCAGAGGAGTCTTGGAGAAAGGCCACAATATAGATACTGTTGGAGTGACCTCCCTGGAAGTCTTTCTGTATTGGCTGATGTTATCGTTTGAGCTCATGTTTTGAATTCTTTAAACCAGCTAGTAGTGGTGTTTTGGTAAATTCTGGAAACCTTACAAGGTGGAAACTCTAAACTCGAGGAGGTAAGTCACCAGGAACATGTCTCTGAGGGTTTCTTGTATCTGGCCCTCACCCACTTCTCTCCTTCTGCTTCCTGCTATGGTGAAGTGAATGGCTCCCACCACTATGGTACTCTTCATGTTGACACTGGGGCCAAGAAGCTGTGAACAAAACTGTCAGAAACTGTGAGCCAAAATAAATTGTTTCTCCTTCATATTCTTTCGGACACTGTGAAGCAGATTAGAGCAGTAAGTTGTCTAATGAAGTGGGAATTCTGCCTCCACTAGAAAAATAACCACCAATAAAGTCCACAACCCATAATCAAGTTCTTTATTCGCTTTTATTTTTCAGAGAAAACCAAACTTTTCCATACTGCCAAGGAAAATCTGGAGAAACACATGTGATAAGAGGAATATTAAGGAGAAATGAAGACTAAATGTAATGTGGTCTTCTAGGTGGGACTCTGAGAAAGAGCAAGGACATTAGGGGAAAACTAAAGGAATCTGACTGAAGCAGAGACTTCAGTTACTAATAATGTTAACTCATTAATGCTAATTACATATACCACACTAAAGAAAGATGTTGGCAATCAGGCCAAAGTAGGTATACAGTATACACAGTCTCTATCTTTCTGACGCCTCTGTACACTGAAAACTGTTCTTAAAGTTTCTCTTAAAAAGAGGAGTGTAAGGAGAGGTGGGAGGGAGGAAGGAGGGAAGATAAAAGGGAAAAAAAGAATAAGAAAGTCATAGCCTAGACTAGGAAAACATCTCCTTCCAAGTCTTAAGGGTGCTGAAAGGTCTCAGAACACCTGAATCCCAGAACTTCTTATTTCAAGAATTGATGCATTCTCACAAGCACAGTAACCAAAACACAAACCCTAGCTTTAAACAGTCCTCCATGCATAACTGTTGAATTATCAAGGAAAAAAAAAATCCAATATTGTGATAATAGCAACAGAAACTAAGGCAACCTGTGTGGACATCTATCCAAGACTACGACTCCATTACTCTCTGCTCTCTTCTTGGCTTTGCAACTAGTTTAGATTTGGAGACAGTTTCTGCTGCTGTTATTGTTGTGGTTTAATATTCAACTCATCTCCTCTGGCTGTTCACTATGGTCTAAAAACATACTATTTCATTGGTGTAAAAGAATATGCCCACCCAATATCTATTTTTATTTGTTGTCAGTAAAAACCCATAGTTATTTGAACAACAATAATAAAAGTCCAAGACACCCTTTTGGTGTCCTAAAACTTAGATAGCCCAGGCTGGGGTGAGGTTTGGTACTGGCCTTAAAAACATGAAGGCATCAGTTTGACGCCCCAGAACCCACTTTTACAAAGCCAGGTGTGGTGCTATTTGTTTGACACACACACACACACACACACACACACACACACACACCGGCTGACTTGGTGAAGACATGAATGAGCTTGGTGGCCAGCTGACCTAGCAGGTTTGTAAGTTGCATGTTCACAAGACACTGTCTCAAAAAATAAGGTGAACAGTGCCTGAGAACCACCTGAGGTTGACCTTTGGCTTCTGCACTCACACACACTCACACACACACATACTACACACATTCACAAACACACATACACACACATGCACATACATACACACTCCCCCATACACACTCTCTCTCTTACACATACACACACACTCACACAAATACATGTATACACTCTCACACACACAAATACATGTGTACACAGACATGTACATAAACACAGACATCCACACACAGAGACAGAAGCACATCTATACACAAAAATAAATGTGAAAACTAAAGAAATTTCTGTTTAAATATTGTAGTTGAAGCAAATTACATGATTCAACTTTTATAATACACCATGAAATAAGTTTGCATTCAAAAACTTCTCTTTGGTTTTGCTTTTGTTTTCAGACAAAGTTTCTCTGTGTAGCCCTGGCTGTACTGGAACTTGCTCTGTAGACCAGGCTGGCCTTGAACTCACAGATCTCTGCAGGCCTCTGCTTCCTGAGTGCTAGGATTAAAGGTGTGTGCCACCACAGTCTGGCTAACACTTCTCTTTGAAACTCACAAATTTTCTCTGCAGTGCAACCAAACAATTTCAATTCGTATTAGTCATGTAAAGACAATTTCTACTTCAATCAAACTTCATTTCCTTATCAACTTAATCAAATAACACACAGACTTTTGCAAAAAAAAAAAAAATGATTGGCAATTACAATTGTTCACTTTTGGGGGGAAAGGTCAGCATTGTCAGGCTATCTATGACCAGCCTGTCACTCTGTTTCCCATTTGTGGACTATTCGAGCAGGAACTCATAGCAGCCACTGCCTTAACTGGATGAAGATGCCAAGGCAAGTGACACACAGTCCTTAACTGGGGGTGGGAAAAGAGACAGGAAGAAGCAACCACATGCCTTCAAGCAGTTGGTATGGGTAACAATTGTTCAGTCTTATTGTCAATAATCAAGCATTTTGGAAGGCAACTATGCTCACCACTCTATGACCAATCAAAACTTCTGATTTAGTAAAAGGGGGGTGTGTCACTAGAGGGATGACTGAGTCATTGTGAGTGCATACTGCTCTTGAGGAGGACCAGAGCTCAGTTCCCACACCAAGGGGCTTACAGCCTCCTTTAATGCTAGCTCTGGGACGTCAGATGCCTCTACCCTTCTGAGGCACCTGCATATACTCACACAGACATATACAGATAATTAAATATAAAATAAAATCTTCTTTAACAAGAGAGATGTTGATGTATGAAAAATATATTCTAAAAAGTAGTATTAGGCAATGGACCTCAGTCAGAGCATTTCACTGTGTCAGGGAGACAGACATGAAAACAGTCTTTCGACACCCCCATGATATTGTAATTGAGTTGTGAACACAGAGCTATGGGGATAACCCAGCTATGGGCTGGGTGTGTCTAATGAGGAGTCAGGGAGAGGCCTGCTCAGAGGAATAAGCGTTTCAGCCTACTCTTAAAGGTGTTCTTTAAATATTGGTAACTCAAAACATGAGAATATATCTCTACGGGTTTTATCCTGAACCAGTGATACCCAAATGCCCCCCTTGCTTTCCTGCCCCACAGCTGTTCTCACATGATCTCCTGTCCACACCCATCTTTTCTAAGTGCATATGTTGTCATTTATTTTCCATCTTCTTGGTGAATCTAGATCCCTTGGTTAACTTCCAAACCATCCTCATTCTCAGGCTACCCACGTGCCTACTCCTCATCCCAGCGATGCCTCCCAGGTAGGGCATTTGCTACAGCCAGACAGGAACCCCGGTTTTATCATCACTTATCAAAGCGACACCTACCGCCATGACTCTTGCTTCAGTGTTTCCAGCCTTGCGTAAGAGCTCTGTGGCTCTTTTCTTGGTAGACAAAAAGAGCCCGAATTAGCAACTGTCAGTTAAACCTTGGTGACAGCAGATGGGTCAGACTGTGGGCCCATAGAGCTCCTAGGCCAGTGCCCAGCTCCTATCTGGTTCTCAGTGTTTTGGATGAATTCATGAATAAAAGAAATAGGCCAATAATTAACATGACTACAGTTCAAGGGTAACAGAATGACCTGGAGAGAGAAAAGGTACTACCTACGAATGAAGGTTAGCTGTCTCATGATGCTGCCAAATCTCTCCAAGATACTGCCCAGGATTTGAGACCAGGAGCATATCATAGTTAACAGTTTTATCAATATAGTTTGATTTTATAAAAACACTTTGTCCATCTTGTTAATAAAGGAAATAATAGGATGTTCTGATCGTAGCACTGGAAGCCGAGATGTAATTATGCAACGAGAAATGCAATATGGACTCTAGCTTCCGAGTCTGAGCTCCCCAGACTTTCAGTTGGGATGTTCTCATTTGCACTTTCTGGCTGGAAATCTCAGTTGATATATGGTGGGCCTTTACAGACTTAACTGCGGATCCACATTTATTTTTTAAACCAAGAACTAAAAAAAAATCTAGAAACAATTTCCAATCCTTATTTGGAGAAATGAACCAGTCAAACCATGTCTGGCTGTGAGTGTGTGTGCCTAGGATCTCAGCAGCTTTTGAAGCTGAGACAGGGGGATTGCTAAAAACTTCTGAGGGCTGAAGTTTAGCTAGTACTCACACAATTAACCACAGCACATCGTAGTTGTGTATAACGTTGACATCTGAGGAGACGGGCCAGAGAGTGAGAAAGTTGTTGTCTCTTTGTGGCTTCTCTGTACAACTAAGAAGAAATAAGCCTAAATAACTAAGTCTAAATAAGCATTATCTCTTAAAGAACATCAAAGAATAATTAAAAAAAAAACTGTTTAAAGCAAATCTCATCTACGGAAAAGTCAAAATTTCCAGGTGACAGCCTCACTTTACCCTGCAGCTTAACATGTCTCCTAGGCGGAGAAATGGGTGGTCTTCCTCACTCCTGCTCGGAGTTCCTCTCGGCTTTCCGTCTTACTAGGTTTTGCATTTGTGTGTGTATTATAGGAGCCCTTTGGAGGAAGCTCGTGGTTTGTGTACACTGTCTTTACCTAGAACTGAGATTCTCCAGACCCCTCATTAAGCTGGAAAGGCACGGGGAAGTCATCCATAGTCCTTCCACAACAGTACTCACCAGAGAACAGCAACAAAGAAAAGCGGCCTCTGATATAAATTAGCATTAATATTAGAATAGAATAAGCACACAGGCTAGCACGGCAGGCAGCATCTTTTATGGGTTTACCAAGGTATGGCCTTACAGCAAGTCACCAGCATAACTAATGAACTAAAACATCTAAATATCCCACGATGTGAAATATCAGATTAGCCGAAGTGCCTGCATATCTGTGCTGTAGGGAATCTAAACTGTGTAATAAAATCCTAAAGAGCCCCCGTTCTTCTTCAAGACCACTACCACCTGATAAATAAGCCATTTTTCCTCTGGAGCCACCAAGGAAAGCATTGTCTGGAAGAGCGTGCAAAAGCATTCTTGCAACCCTGGGTGCTGGAATCCACTGACAAAAGGAATCCAAGAGAGGAAAAACTGATGGCAACAGCCTATGTGAGAAGTGCTCTGTGTGACCCTTGTAAGGAATGACTAGACAGAGGGACAACAGGGACCCACACTCCGCTTCCAGGTGGTGTCAGAACTATTTCCTGCTTATCATTGGGGGCGGGGGGCAGGGAGGAAGAATTCCAGGTGACCTCACAGACCACCTGGCAAGCAGCTGAGTGCTGCCTAGGTAGAGCTGAGGAGATGAAAGAGGGCAGCTGATTGGAGTTTTAAATTACAGATCTCAGGTCTCAGTGTGCAAGCTAAGGAGTGTTCCAAGGGCCTAGGGCCACAAAGAGCTCTGTCAACCAAACTGGTGTCACAGTGTCCATCTTAACCAGAGTTCTGTTCGTTCACCCATCCACCCATTCTATTTACAAGAGGATCCAGGGATATTCACAAGCAAGACAAAGTAGGAGGGAGGGCTTTGTACTTACAGGCTTTGGCTTGGGAGTGGGAGAGTGTTATTGTTTTTTTCTGTTTCTGCTGTTGTTGATTTGGAGACAAAGTTTCAGATCCTAACTCAGACAGGACTGTTACTAAGTAGCCCAAGCTGACCTTGAACAGAGATCCTCCCACAAGCTGTGGTTGCAGCCAAAGCACCACCATGACAAGCTGTACAAGAAGGCCTTTGAGAGGATCCTTCTTCCATGTGTTCTTCCCTGTGGAAAGCAGACATTTTGGGTCAGCTGCTTCAACTCCCAGGTCACTGAAACCAGAAAGAGTTGAAGAAATGACTGGATCTTGTTCTGCCAGGATTGTCAGATTCCCATCTTTATTTTGAATACATCATATTAAAAACTTTTCCTGTATGCTCAGGTACTAGCCAAGCCAAGGTAGGTCAGTTATATCTCATTTCTGATGAGGTCTTTCCCAGAGAACAAAGCTTCTTCTGGCCTGTATAATAATATCAGCTGACCTGGCTGATCCACACCCAGCCTCTTCTTGGACTTTCCTCCTCAGTGGCTACTCTTTGATGCTCCTTGGATGTTGCTTCTTTTTCTTCCAATCTATGAAAAGTGAAGTAATGTAGAACTCATTCCTTGAACCCTGGACCCCTTCTCTAACTAAGGTCATTTTCTGGAACATGCTGCCCAGTATTTCAGTATTATATAGCGTATTGGTTATGTTTCTAGTTGCTATACCAAAAAATCCTTGACAAAGCAATTTAAGAAAGGAAGGTTTGTTTTGTCTCACAGTTTGAGGGTACAGTGTATCATGGTAGGGACACCAAGGCTGCAGGCATGTGAGGCAGCTGGTCACATTGTATCCACCATCCAGAAGTAGGGAGAGATGCATGCTGGGATTTCTACTTTGTATCCAGTTAAATCCACGAGATGCTGCCCCCCACCTTCAAGGTGGATCTTCCTGCCTGAATTAAGTCTCTTTGGAAATGCTCTCATAGGGATGTTCAGAAAATTGGTCTCCTAGGTGACCCTGAAAGTTGTCACATTGACAATCAAGGTGAACCATACTCACTTGGAGATGGTTGTCGGAAGCATATTTTCTAGGATCTCTGGTGACTCACTGTTGCAGAAGTTCAATGATTGCAGTTCCTTCCTACTTCTGTCCTTGTTTTCTACAGAACGGCCATGACAGGAGTCAAAGAGTCTCCTGTGTTCTCTCCATCCCCTCCTGACTGCCAATCATTGGCTGGAACACTGAGAAGTGGTGTAAGTGATTTAAAATGGCTTCGACCTAATCTGTTCAAAATCAGACCCATTAGTCAACACATCGATTAATTCACGAGGGTCAGTGACAATCAGAAGCAAGCAGAACCTTACAAATCAGTTAGTTCTAAGGTTCTGTTTGTCATCCTCTAGCTGACAAGAAGGCAGAGGCAGAGACATAGGAGTCTTATCAGAGTTAGAACTACCACTGTGAGCAGCCGAGCTCCCCGCTCCTGTTACTTCCTCGGAACTAGAGTCTGCAAGTTTTCTTTGTCTCCCAGAACATCTTGGAGATTTGAAGTCACATTTTCTCTCCCGAGTTAGTTTGTTTCATCTTCAGAAAGCTTATTAATTCCAGAAACTCTGCGATTAGTCTTCATAAAAGGATGTGTTATTTAAAACCTAGTTTGAAAATGAAGTGTCAGAGGTAACAGGGCCTTCTTTAGGGGGTTAGTTCATATCGTTCTCACCAAAGTCCATGAGGAGTTGTCATTGTCAGAGCCAGAGCTCCACTGTCACCATGGCTGGCTCAAATCAGCCACCACACCATGGCCACTGCCATAGTTACACTGTCTCAGGAGTTTCCCAAAGAGAAGCTTAGCTGGGAAATCCCCTTTCCCTTCTAAGAGACTATATTTGGAGGGCCAGTTTACCCTGCTGTCATAAGCATTTCAATATTTATTTTTAAATAACGTCTAACTTTAGGGCTGAAGAGTTCGGTCACCAGTTAATCGCACTCTTACAGAGGACATGGGTTTAGTTCCCAGCAACCATATGATGGCTCACAATCTGACTCCAGTTCCAGGGGATCTGTCACCCTCTTATAGCAGTTATGGACCCTGTGGCCATTCATGCATGCAGGCAAAGCACCTTACACATTAAAAAAAAAAAATCTTAAAAAATTGCCCAACTTGAAGTTTGAAAATATAGCATGCACTTGAATATTCCTGTTTAAATGATAAACAAATTATACTTAGAAAAGGGTGAACACACAGACACACACACAGACACACACAGACACACACAGATACACACACAGACACACACACACACACAGACATACACATCACTGTAGATTAGATAGTTAATCTCTTTGTCTTCTTATACTTTCCAACATTTCCTTTACCAATGATAAAATGGTATTTGATTTTACTCAGTCTTTGTTCTGAGATAATCTCCCAGGATTGTTGTTTATATATTCTCTATTCATAAAGCCACTTATACATTGAGCCTAGTGCCATTCAGTAACCAGTACTATGAACTGTCAGCATCATTACTGTATCACCATCACTGTCATCTCACCACCATCATCACCACCATCACCACTCATGGCATCATTCATACCATGTCCATTATTATCGTCTTCATCACTTGGCTCCACTTTGTTCTCTCCAGTCCATTCCCACACACAATATTTTTGGCTTGTGAACTTTTTGCCTAAATAACTCAACAAAACTTTCGGTCGTGAATTATCCATGTTTGTCTTAACAAAATTCCCCTGTGTACGATATTTTAAAAATATTTGCTGATAAACTTAACCGTTGATTTTCTTAAATGTCATCCCGATTCACTACATCTTAATCACACGAATCAGAACAACTGGAAACGGGTACCCAGATGTTTGCATTTAAAGCAAATGACTCGGGAGATTGTACACAACATTTGGGGACCATTTACCCTACCCTCAACTCAGCTCCTGCCATTTGTCAAGGCCCTCACTTTGCCAGGGACTTTTTAAGATGGTGTGAAATAATTCTATTCATTATATCATTAAAGTAACTCATGTTTGGGTAGTGGAATTCCTGGGGTCTATTTTTTTAAATTTTTTTTTTACATTCTTTTATTTTCTGTATGCATGTGCATATATGTGGTGGGGGCTGGAGGTCAGAAGACAATTTGTGTTCTTTCTTTCCACTATGTGGGTCTCAGGGTCCACACTGAGGCTGTCAGGCTCGGTAGAGATTACCCTCACGACCCAAGCCCTCCATCTTACCAGGGCCTGTGGACCTACTGACAAAATAAAGTACATATTTGCTATTGTTTGAATGATTCTCCAAAGCCGATGTGTTGGATACTTGAGCCTCAAAACTGCAGCAGTAGCAAGGGGTGGACCGTTAAGGGCTGTTTAAGTCAGGGGCTGCCACTGTCACACAGACAATACCGAAGGAATTGATTAGCCAGTTCAGTAGTGGCTTCTTTAAGAAAGGACCGATCTTGTCCACTCATGGGTGCTCACTTTTTTTTTTTAAGCCTCTCCCTTTGCCTTTCCACCATGGGACACAGCACAGACACAGCAGCAGAGCCTTTGCCTCATGTTGGCACCAAGATATTGAACATTCAGAAGTGTGAGCCAGTAAGTGTCCTTTCACTGTAAATTATTTAGCCTGTGGTATTCTATTATAGTCACACAAAGCAGACGGCAGCAGCAGCAGCAGCAGCAGCAGCAGCAGGAGCAACATCCCTGTTATAAAAGTTTCTGTTTCCAGAGGAAATGCAAGGATTAGGATAATGAATGACGATTCTAACAATCCAAACCTCCTTAAGAACTAAGTACCTTAGGTGTCTGAGAAGGTATAAAAGTGGCCACAGCAATCTCTACATTAGGGACTTAATGTTGGAGGGAAGCTGCCTATTTCCCTGATTTAATTAGAAGACTGAGGTTGTCAACACAACACCCTTGTCAATGAAGAGAGATGCTGCAGATCCTGTTTGAAACTTGACTTCTTAGTGTCTAAAATCTATAAAAATTAGTCAGGTATCCAGAATTCTGTACAGCAGGTCTGGAGTGGGGATTTTTTATACATGTTATGTACTAACTTCCTTATACATGTTATGGAAATCAGAACTGCTCCTTTCGAGCCATAATTCCGCATTTCAAGAATGCAGTTAGCCTGGGCTTCATTGGGGCTGGCTTTAATGATGTGACTGACTCTGGAATGTTTCCTTCTCAGACAACTGGGGAATTTATAAAAAACCATGCCGGACGCCATAGCAGCAATAGAATTTTGTTTTGTTCTTGCTTTTTATTTTCTCATCTCTTTTTTTTCTGTTTTTTGTTTGTTTGTTTGTTTAATAGAGCGTGCTGGTCTTCTCTTTAATTTTATTCAAATGAATCCAGAGCCCAGAAAGAATGCTGCTGTTACCGATCAGTCGCATGCCAGTCTTGAAATAATATATTCATATATGAATAATTTAAATTTTTAAAACTTTGGCTGTTTGTCAATTTCTGGAAAAAAATCCCTGCTTTACCATGTTGCATTGGCATCATGCAAAAATTCACAGCCACAGTGGTCTGAGGAGTTACATTTTTTTCCCATTTGCTCATACATAAGTACTGTATTAAATATGTAAGGTCTTAGCTGCATGAGTTTGACTACAGAAACAAGATGCTGCAGCCACTATCTTGCATGGTATAGATGAGACTAGCAGTAGACAGCAATGCATACAGCACAAGCATTAAGCTGGACACTTTAAAAAGTAAACAGTGAATGTTTTGCAAGATGAAATATTAGTATCGCTGACACTGGACAACCAGCTTTATCACTGAGGTGCCCATTTACCTCTTGACTGGTGGTACTACAGTGACCTTAGCTATCCACAAGGACAGACAAGGGCTGGTGAGATGGTCCAGTGGTTAAGAGCACCTGCTGTCTTGTAGAGAACCTAGTTCCCAGCATCCACATGAAGACTCAAAACTGTCTGTAACCCCAATCTCAGGATCAGACAACTTCCTCTGTTTTCTGTGTGCCCTGGATATGCATGTCATATACAGACATACTCGCAGGCCAAACACCCATACATAAAAATACAAATAAATCTTTAAAAGTTCAAACTAGAGAACCATTTTATTCCATCTAAAATTGCATAGCCACTGAAGTCTACAAATGAACAGAAAATACCACACACAGTGATGTAAAAAGATGATTAGGTCATAGCTTCCTGCATTTGGAAATGACCCAGATAATTTTCAGTCCAAACTCCTAAGCATGAGCATCTGAATGCAGAGTGAATTCTATGTGTTTGCCCAGGAAATGTACCACATCCTAGCAACTGTTGTCATACTAGCTCATTGGTACAGACACAAATGCATTTGGCCCCTTGGACTTGCTTTCCTTGAGTACCAGCCGCTGGCGTTTTTCCTCCTGTGTTATTTTTGAAAAGCTCAGGCATTTATCACAGTGCACACAGATACTTGGAAATAGCTAATCCAAATTTTCCTTCCTGGGCTGGAAAGTAGATCTTATTCAGGATCTATTATACTCATTGGTAAAATGATTTTTTAGAACAAAAGTAGGAAGAAAAGAAGTTATAGCATCCTGAATCTGAGATTTCTACCCAGGATGTGGGAGCAAGGACAGCTAGGAGACTGACCCGAGCCACACCCCCTCCTCAGCCAGGTGCTGTCCCATCAGTGAGTTAGAGGGCTCTTGAGAATGATCTTTTAGCTGGACATCACCTTTTGCCTTGCTTGCTTCTTCATCCCTCAAATCTGGAATTGCCTGCAGATTCAGGTAGAACAGTAACTTTATGGAGAACTGACCATGTGCAGCCCCAACTGTTTAGGGACTGTTTTCTGGGTCAGTTGGGTGGTGTAGTGTTTAAAGGCAACTTCTGCCATGCTTAGTGAAATGAGTTTGAACCCTGGAAACCAGACAGTGGAAGGAGAGAACTAACCAGATATGCACCACATGTACCATGATGCATGTGCAAACACACATACACACACACACACACACACACACACAGATTGTTTCCTGTTGCTGTAATAAAAATATCTGAGAAGAGATAATTCTCAAGAATAGACATTTGTTTCCTATAGTTCTAGGACCTTGTAAGTCCAAGGTCTAGAACTTATCAGGTCAGGACATGGTTATTGGAAAGGACTCTCTAGAGTTCCAAGGCAATGCTTCATATGGTAAGACACTGATGAAAACTGGCCAATCTGGCTTCTGTTACAGCCCCTCTTTCAGAGTGGCTTATTCACTCCCTCATTGTCTCAAGACTCTCTTGGTCCATGAATGTATTGTTCCATTCAGAAAGGCTGGGCTCTCATGATTCAGTCACCTCCCAAAGAACTCCCTCCCATCATTAACATATGACAGAGAACTAAGTTTCCGACCTATAAATTCCAGAGGCACACCCAAGCCCAGAAGAGCGACTTAGCTAGAAAATAATTGCACAGTAGTGTATCCAAAAATGCAAACCATTATGTAATACAGTACCGGGAGGAAATGCTCATATCGGACTTGATAAGAACACACAGCAATAATGGAAACAATACAAATATTTGCAATGTCCTGTTTGTTAAATAAATTATGATTATTCATGTAAGAGAACATGATGCAACCATAAAAATTAGGACACAGATAAATAACTATCAGCTTGGAAATATTTCCACATCTTACGAAATGAAAAATCAGATTTAAAGTACTACGCACCACAACCTGTGGTTCACAAATAACAGTCACTTGCATGGTATAAGTATGGTGGAAAATTGAAAGTCTACGTAATAAAACAATAAGAAATTCTATTTACAAATGTAGTTCATGGGTGAGCTTTATGTTGGTCTGTATTTCCTCTTTGTTTTAATAGGTATGCGTGCTATATCACACAACAGAAAACCAGTGACATTGTTCTTAAAACTCGTATTGGGAGAGTGAATGCGCAGCAGGTGCCTTTCTGGATGGCGAAGCTTTATGTATTGTTAAGTTCTATGGTGTGTTTGGAACAGTTGATGACTGGATCAGAAGAATAGCAAATGGAAAACCTTTGGATGGGAAGTGCTATCGTGGGATAGAGAAGAGAAGTCCTGATAAAATATAAAGAAACCAATGCTGAAATTCAAACTGAAGAAGTAGACGAGAACTTGAACATTTAGCCTCAGTATCTGCGCATGCTCCGCTTGTAACGGCTTCCACTGATGACGTCACCCTTTGATGGTTACCTATAGTTGTTCAGTGTGGTTAGATTTTGCCTCAACTGTGTCCTATTCGGGCCTGTATTGCTACACAGAACACATTACATCACAGTAGCTAAATTTTTAAATTTAAATATTTTTTAAAAACAGCAAGATTCACAAAGACAAGTGGTTTGTTTTCTTTTTAAGTTTTGATGAATAGGGCAAATTTGTGTCCGATTAACTAGAACTAAATTTAATGCAGTTGAAACAGTTCTGGGAAGTAGTTAACAATCTCAGAGTGGGGCCAGGGAGAGGCTTGGTCAGTAGAGTGCTTGCCACACAAACACGAGGACTTGGGTTTAGATCTCCAGCACAAACCTAAAAAGTCAGATGTGATGGCTCACCTGGAAGCCCAGTTTTAAGGAGGCAGAGACAGGATCCGTGGAACTCACTGACCAGCCAGCCTTGCTGAATCTGGGAATTCCAAGTTCAGTGAGAGATCCTGCCTCAAAAAAACACGGTGAAGAGTGTCGGGAGACATTTCCCTGTGGCCTCCACATATTCATGCACACATATGCACACAGTGTATACACATAATAGGGCTGAAGAGTTAGGTTTGGTAGGATTCATAATTGGAGGTTTTAAGCACATATATCATTGGTTTGCATAATTAAATAAAACAGGTTATTCTTGCACAGGAGCTTGTGAATGACTTTTGAGATATATATTTACATATATATGTATGTATATATATGTATATGTAAATATATATATTCCCTCTAGAAGCTGGAGAAAGAAGGCGTTACCATATTTTCAACTCTGTTCCTAGAGAAAAGCTGACAGTTCGGGAGAACCATTAGTGGGCAACTCTGACCACAAGTACCATTCACGTAACTATCCACCAAGAAGCAAAAGCCTCTTGTGTATTGCAGGTTGTAGATTACTGATAAAAATGGAAGGGATCCATGACTGAGATTAACAGAAGAAACATTTCAGCAAATGTCTTCAATATCAAATTACTCTTACTGTCCACAGTACTTGGTAGAAACATAGGTGGCATAAGTTGGTGCAGTAATTGTCATAATTTCCCCCTAATAACACTCATCTTATTTACTTTTAAAACAGCGGAAACAGAGAACTACACATTTGATAGTTTGAATGGGAAATGTCCCCCATAGTTACGGGTATTTCAACACTTGGCTGCCTATTGGTGGTGCTGTTTGGGGAGGTTACAAAGCCTTTAGGAGATAGAACTTTGCTGGAGGAAGTGTGAGGGTGGGCTTTGAGGGCTTATAGCCTCTCCCTACTTCCTGTTCTCTCCCTCACCCTGTCCTCCTTCCCCTCTCCCTGCTTCCTGTTTGTAATTAAGGTATGATCTCTCACCTTTCTGTTCCTGCTGCCAGACCATGCCAGGGTGGGTTCTCTATCTCTTTGGAATCATAAACCCAAACCACCTTGCTTGGTCATGCCATTTCATCTCAGCAGGAGAGTTTGTATTGGCTTCACAGTTCCAGAGGCTTAATAGAAGGGACAGCCTGCCGGGAAGTGGTGGCACAATACAGGCACAAAACAGAGCCCTGGACCACTCCTAAACATGTTATTCCTCCGAAAGGCTGCATCTCCCCAAATAGCACCACTAACTGGGCACCACGTGTTCAAATGCCTGAGCCTATGAGGGGCATTTTCATTGAAAACACCACACAAAGCTATACATACATCCGGTCTATTTCTGTTGAAGGGAAAATTATGGCACTGCTCTGAAGACATAGTTTGCTCATCCTGGGCTGTTTAATAGCGAGCAACAAATATTGATAAAGTTCAGAGGCAAGGCAGTCCCTTGTCCCCAAATTCTTAACCTGTAAGATCTTTAGGGATTGGTTGTGCGTGTGTTTTGCTAGTAGGGAAAAAAAAATTAACTGCATTTCTGGTTTCATGTATGAGTGAGCTTTTGTACCTTTTATTGACTGTAGACAGTTATTTTCCACTGTGAGTATGTCATCTACCTATCATCTAGTGATAACCAACTGGGGGTCTACAAAAATGTTCTCCAAGTTCTTCTCCAGGGGAGAAGAGATGCGACCTTCTTCAACATTCCATCTGTTCTTAGCAACCTTGACAACAAAACGGAAAAGTGTTTTCTCTCTGTCAAGGTAAACGTGAGCAAAAGAGCCTCACTCCTGTGAAACAGTTTATTTTCTTACCTCTGAGTAGTTAAAATGCTTTAAAAAATGTGCTTCTCCAACATGGAATTATTCTATAGTCTCTTGAAAAGAGGAAAATAGAATGAATCAAAGGCCTTTCATTCTTGGTGATGGTTTCCCAAGATTAATCACTGGGTCAAGAGAGAAAGCAGCAGACAGACACAGGTCTGGATCCACTGGGATAAGTTAAACTGTAACAACAACAATAATTCTTGTCTTGAATTTCTCTGCTAAAGGCCAACGAAGAGCTAAAGCAAGTATTTGATTTCTTCGTCATATTCATAACCATTTCCCTGGCACAAACCCCTTTCAGTGACGGCTTAGACATCAGTGGGTATTGAGTAACTCCTGTGTACACGCATCTTACTGTTTTATTCTGATTGTTTATTGACTGGCCTTTTCCTGGGTCTTCCAGAGAAGTAAATCTTAAGTCTGCCCCGTGACTCTTCTTGCCGTTAGATGGAGAAACTGATCTTACACATATTATATCATAAATTTTTAGTGAAAAAAAAATATGGTACCCATTGGATATTTTTGCTGTGGGAGGCATAAAGGGGGCACTCCATCCTGCTGAGGGATTAGCTTTCTTCCCAGGGAAAATGTATAGGAGGAAAAATAACTGCAAAATACCCTCAATATGAAATGACAGAGCCTCGTGTGTGTGTGTGTGTGTGTGTGTATACATAGAGTTAGAGGACAACTTTTGGGAGTCAAGTTTCTTCTTCTTAGTATAGGTTTCAAGGATCAATCTCAGGTCACCAAGCTTGCTGGACAAACCCTTTTACTCCCGATTCCTCTCAAGGACCCACGATGAAGCTTATTTTCCCTCCCTGCCCACTGGGTGTTTCTCTAAAGCAAATTTGAGGTCATCTAGACAGCAGAGGCTACAGTTAGGGTGGAGAGTGGAGGCAGAACATGGATCTAGAAATTGCACGAAGGAAAGGGCCCTTCAAATGATCATGTCACTTCAGAACAGTCCAAGACCATAGGAGATGTGGGGTTTTACACTGATGCATTTGCAGCAAGTGATAGGATGTACTGACAGGATAGCTGTTAACAGTAGTCAGTACCCGCCTCGTGCCTGCTTGGGAGAACAGCTTGCCAGCATTTGGTTAGTGCTGTGGTATCTGACTCACAGCAACACAGTCTACTGTGAGAGAGATGATGGCCATACCCACCCTTCTCCCATCTCTTTATTTCTTCATGGTCTTTCACATTCCCACCACCAGTGGCTGACAATCCCAGTTTCTCTGCATAATCACCAGCTCTTAGCAGATTCATATACTGAGTTTTCAGGAGCACTTTACATTTCTTGGGTATAATGCGTGTGCTAGTGGGAGTGTGTACATGCGTGAGGATCTGTGTCATTGATGAGAGGCAAATGTTCTACCTACCTCTACGTTACCTTCAGTCCGTGTATGGCTTTGATATAACGCTTTTGGAAAGAACTTCACAAATGGATTCTAAAAGTCACAAGGAAGTGTATTGTACCCAGCCAGGACAGTCAAAAACCAAAATGCACTAGACAATCATACGATCCAATGTTAGCTGCTTTCCAGGTTTATCAAAGCTACCTTGATCAAGACAATGTAGTTGTGCTATAAAAACAAATAGGTCAGTGGGACAGAGTTTTGAGGCCAAGTGTCATCTTTGGCTGACTTGAAAACAGACGGTGTCCAGGCCAGGAACAAAGGATGGTCTCTTTGGCTAGAACAGTTGAACCAAAATACAAAAATTGTTGACCTCAGTCATTAGCATGTACCACACATGAAACAGAAAGGTCACAGGCTTTTAGATAATGCTGGAAAACAATGGCCAACCACCTAACTTGTGGACTCCAAGGCAAAGGGAAAATCCACTTACTTTCCCTTGTTCAAATATTGTTAAAACAGCCCAGCATGGTGGTGCAGAGCTGTAATCCCAGCGGGAGAATCAGGAACTCAAGTCTAGCCTCTGCCACACAGCGAGTTAGGTGAGGCCAGCCTCGGCTACATGAGGCCTTGTCTCAAAAACAAAAGTTTATAAATAAGTAAATAAATATATAACATGGCTAAGGATTTCAAGATGGCAGTAGCGGAGGCTGTAGCTCTCAGGGGACCTCTCCATTCTACCCCCAGCGTCGCCAGATGTCCCATGCCATGAAAGCAGACCTACCTGAAAATATGGAGCACTTAGAGAAAAGCGTAAGAGAAAATCTTTCTTATCTTACATTAGGAAAAGTGTCTTAGATCCCTGGTAAATTGATGAATTTGACCTAGTTAAGATTAAAATATAAACAACTGATTCCCCTCAAAGAGACTGCTATGTGAACAAAACACAAACCGGAGATTAGGACATGATATTTGCAAAAACTAATAATGAATTTGAACCTTGCCCACTTGTTAGATTCCAGACAAAGTCCTCAGGTCTTAATACAATTTTGGAGAGAGACCACAGGACATGCACCGAAGTGTACGTATTATAAATATAAGATATGGAAGTTCTACAGGTATTCATTAATATAAAACTATTAAGCTGAGAAGCCTAAATTGAATATAAGCTGTCAGACTTCCCTAAATTTTATCTCCCTGCCCTTTTCCCCCTTGGCTTTGTTATGAGAAATGCTTTTGAAAATTCACCTACTTCTAATCCCTTAAAAAATTTCCCAAATAAGGCTTCTTTGATGACCACATCTGCCCAGCTATGCTCAATAAACAAGGTCTTCCTTTCTAAGACTGGCACACCATGAAGTTGTCAGTGTTTCCTAGGTGCACAGAAGCAAGCCTGGCTCAGGTAAGCTCTCAGGAACCTGATAAAAGCAGCCTTGGACTTGAACTGAAATTCCCCAGCTCACTCTTTCGGAGTAAGGCTCAGGATCCAGCCAGAGAGACCATAAAATGTTCCGTAACGGTTCTCAGTACCCTGAAAGTATGCATGTATCTCCTTCTGTGACTACTTCTAACAACTAGAGGAAACCAGGCCATGGGGACACATGTGTTTCTGTATGTCTGAGCCCACTCGCTGGTCCCTTGAAAGCCTTGGAGAAAAAAGGATGGAGTCCTCAAGGGCTTACAAGCTACAGGGAACAATAGACTTGGGTGTCCTTCTGAACACAGGGACACTGGAAATCCAGGTGTTCAGTGAGGGTCTGGTGCACACTTAGAATGTCCCTCAAGACAGCGGGGTTGATCTCCTCATCTGGAGGGCAGGTGAATACAAGTCCATGATCACCAGTGCTCCCTAGTAGTCAATGAACTGTTTCGTCCTAGATTTCCACTGAGTCTCTAGCACTTCCAGGGCAATGAGTCTGGTCTAGCCTACCTCATTTTTACAAGTGTGAATAAAATACTTTTCTGTAAAAGGAAGAGGCACAGGCAAGCTATAGTTCTTCCTTGAAGCAGTAGCAACAACATGGCTTACAAGGCTAATTCAAATTCTGGTAATTGCTGAACACAGAGAGGTTTTGTTTTGTTTTGAATTCAGTTTGGCTGCCATCTAAGTATCTATGTCTAAGAATTAAAAATAAAAATACATTGCATGAGCTCTAGGGTGCTCTGGTTTCATAGGCCCAAAAGCACGAGATCATATTCCTTAATTCCATTGTTTATTGTTTTATGTAGCACTTTAATTTTTTATTGTCTCCATGCCTTCTGACCCTCCAAAGGAGGCATACGGTAGCTGCCTCTGCCTTCTCTATAGACAGGGTTTAGGGAGGGGGCACATTTTTCCTGAGTGTTCTTCATCATCTGGAGAAGATTAGTCTCTGAACGCCTGCTCCATCAGGGTGACCCAACACTTCTACCTTTAAGCCCTGCCATGCCACAAGTCCTGAAACTTTGACATTTGGCACAGGCAAGGTGTGGATCTCTGAGATAAAGCAAAAATCCAAGAAGGTCTATCACATATTTATAACTTTAATCTTATTGTGGATAAGGTTAGCCTAGATAAACTTTTGATATATTGTGTGTGCTCTGGACATAGTGAGGGTTTCCTCAAAATGTGATTAAAAACACATATATGTATGCATGTATACATGTATTATGTATGTATGTATGTATTTCCGGTATCAAATGTGGTGATAACAACAGATAACAAATATACTAGCTTTTGCCCACCAGGACTGCCTCTCCTAACTTTCTATCTAAAATCACAGTATTTTCCTATCTGGGTTTACATTAAGAATGTGTAGACTTTGGAAGAGAACACTACTTAACATTTTGTCATTTTCTCAATAAGTATGGATGGAGACTGCACGCACAAAAGCAAAAGAGAATGTCATTTGTTTCCAATAATTAGGGACAGTGGCCTTTAAGGATTTAGAGAGAGGAAGATGGCTATATTCATCTATGAAACTGGTATTTAATAGTCTGCTCCTCATTTTATCAGGAAAAAGGAATGCACTCTGGGAAACGTGGTGGCCAAATAGTCACAATGTACACGCATGGCAAAACAAAACAGCTGCCTTGTGTGGCTATCAGAGTTCTGAAAAGCAGAAGGGAGGAACATGAAGCCCCATCCAGGGTGGCCAGAAGACTGAAAAAACACATCTCTTTCAATTATCAGTGAAAATGAAGGCACCAGTCCGTGTCATGTATGGGAAGGAAGAAAATTCTCGGGTTAATTCATCTCCAAGCATGTCTAAAGGTGGGAGGGCTTGCAGGGGGAAAGCACTCAAAATTCATTTCCCATGAGCTGTGAGTTTTATGTTCCTTTGCCATCTGAAGAGCTTCGTTGTTTTTTGTTGAAGAGGACACACAAGCAACACTTATTTTGAACCCTTGAAGGACTGTTTTTCTGCTAAACACACACACACACACACACACACTTAAAGAAACAGGCCTTGTAGCAGGGTGGGGCCTAAGCAGGACCCCAGGGACTGGAGGTGTGAATGTTAATAATTTGTAGCTGTACAGGCAAGCCTCTGGACTATTCTTACCTCCTTATTCAAATCGAGGTGCGTTGAAATATATGAAGCTGTGCGTTAATGGCTTAAATTAAATTACAGGTATGAATTTTACATAAATCAGATTAATACTATATGTCATGGTGGAATTTAAAACACTTCGTGTCCGTGCATTTTTTATTTTTGCTTGCTCTCATTTAACACCCGCAAAGGATTGCATGTCTTAAGCTCACTTATGCATCTGGATAGGTCCAAGAAAAATCCACCACGATGTTGGATCTTGTTTTATGTGCATTTCCCTTCATCAGAAATCCTGCATTGGATCCGGCTTCCGGCATTCTTTTCCCATATTTTTCTTTTACTAAGCTTTAGTGTGCACATACATACATACATATGCACATAAGGAAAGGCTACCCATTTTCATTTCATCTTAAGGGCTCCGCAATTGTGCAAAGATGAATGATGTTGCCGAGGGGGTAGATAACATAGACAAATGAACCAACGCGCTTCTTGAAAGCGAATCCTTCTGAAAGCACTGGAATCTTAGGGACTGATGGTCTGGGGACTGAGCTCCCCGCCTTGAACAGTGACAGGAGACCCACAAACAAGGCGCAGAGTCCCTCAGCAGCTTAGGCCCATGGAGAACGCATTCCAGCCAACACATTCCCCTAGTTCTCCGTAGGAACTTCTCTCTTTCTCTCTCTCTCTCTCTTTTCCCCTCCCTCGGGCACTCTCCATCCTGGCCCGACTCCCACCCAGCTCTCTTTTTCTCAGATTCCCCCCTCCCACAGCGTTGACGGAATGGAGTGTCCTTCCCATTGGCCCGAGCGGCATTCCCCGAGGTGGCACTGTCCTCCTGATTGGCTGGTCATTCCCGACCCCCCGCCCATCCCCACATTCTGGTTGCCCAGCGCCCCGCCCTCGCCACCTCCCTCCGCGCCACCGCCCGCGCGCCAAGCTCGCCCGCGTCCGGTTCTCGTGGCGACCCGGCCCGCGCGCTGGCCCCGCCCCCGAGGTGCGCGGCTCTACAAATACTGCTGCGCCGGGAGCCGGGCGACGCTGTTGAGCTGGGAGGCGCGGTTGGAAGTCGTTACTTCGAAGGGGGGCAGTCACGGGCTTGGGGAGCTCGGGGGCAGCGGTCCACCTTAGTCGGAGCTCGAACGGGAACGGCTCAGGGACCAGGGTGGGCTACTTTTTTTTTCTTCTAGGGTTTTTGATTTTTCTTGTCTTTTGCTTCGGGCCGAGTGTCGCTCACTAAAAACTGAGATTCCCCTTGCCAAAACCCCGAGCAGCTCTCCGGTCGATTTCTGGAGCTTGGGGCCGCTGGGTGCTTGCGAGCTCCGGACCCGCAAGCGAGAGCAGCAAAGCGTATCTCGGGCGGGGACCTAGAGCTCGCTCCACCGCTTGTCCCCAAGCGGGTCCTCTCGCGCAGGGCGCAGGAAGCGCGCGATGAAGGCGGTGAGCCCCGTGCGCCCCTCGGGCCGCAAGGCGCCGTCGGGCTGCGGCGGCGGGGAGCTGGCGCTACGTTGCCTGGCGGAGCATGGCCACAGCCTGGGTGGCTCGGCAGCCGCGGCCGCCGCGGCGGCGGCAGCGCGCTGTAAGGCGGCCGAGGCGGCGGCCGACGAGCCGGCGCTGTGCCTGCAGTGCGATATGAACGACTGCTACAGTCGCCTTCGGAGGCTCGTGCCCACCATCCCGCCCAACAAGAAAGTCAGCAAAGTGGAGATCCTGCAGCACGTTATCGACTACATCCTGGACCTGCAGCTGGCGCTGGAGACGCACCCTGCTCTGCTAAGGCAGCCGCCACCGCCGGCGCCACCGCTCCACCCGGCCGGGGCTTGTCCGGTCGCGCCACCGCGGACCCCGCTCACCGCGCTCAACACTGACCCGGTGAGAAGCCTCACCCTGGGCACCCTGGGCATCGCGGGGGAGGTGGCGGGGCGGCGAGAGACGGGTGGTTCTCCTCCTCTCAGGGAATGACAGCGGCTTCTCGGATCCCCACCGGGAGCCGCCTGCTGGGCTTAGTGATCGCTGTTCCCTGAGCTGTAGGCGGTTGGGACTCGGAGCCTTGCGTCTCCGGAGTGTCCCTTGCATCACAGGGGTCTTCCCCCAGCTTCGGGCTCGGGTGGGGACTCTGCTCGCCTGCCTAGTTTCCCAGGTCGGCTCCCGGGCGGTGGCGACAATGTGGTCTGCGCACTCTAACCTTTCCCTTGGTGTTGGGTTGCTGTTCCAGGCCGGCGCCGTGAACAAGCAGGGCGACAGCATTCTCTGCCGCTGAGCCGCGCTGGCCAGGTGAGCGCTCAGGTCCCGAACTGGGTAGTGGACCATCAGGGTCGCACCTCCCCAGGGGCTGCTGGTGCCAGACACCACTGCGATCTTTGTCCCCTAGCATTTTGAAACGTATTCCCCCCTCCCCCTCGTGGCCACCCACACCTCTGCCACCCAGTTAGCAAGGCAGTCCACTTAGCTTTCGAACTCGGGGATCTCTCTCTGCGGAGCCTCATCAACTAGGTCCCCGCCGCCCGCGTTCCTCAGCCTGTGACCGACAGGCTCTACTGGTCTCCTCTACCTCTGAGAGCATCCTCGTGATTGTGGAAACTATCCCAGTGTCCCGAGATCTCTCAACCCTCCTCCCTACCCTTCATTCCCCAGCTGAGCCGCCTGACATCCACAAAGAGGGATACGGGCAGAGCGCCCCGAACGCGTCCATTAGCCTTCCCCTGCCCGCATTTGCCTCCTGGGCGCTTGGCTGAGCTGCGGGCTGCGGGTGTTGCCTGACCTGGCGGTTTGTTTTGGGTTGTTGATCATGCATGTCTTGAGTTTGGTCGGTGGCGCCAGTTAGTCTGCAGCGAGAAGGTTCACACACCCCCTCTATTCATTCCTCTTCCACAGGTGTGCGGCCGCCTGAGCACCAGCGAGCCAGGAGCCCTAGAAAGGGAGGGCCAGAGCAGAAATTAAGAGAAACAAGCCACCGGAGGAAAGGGGGGAAAAAAACTTCAGCAAATCTAGAAACATTGTCTGTCTCGTCTTGTCATTCCAAGAGAGAGAGAGAGAAGGGGAAAACAATAATAAAACTTAAATTCACTTTTACTTTTTTGCACGTTCACAAGCATTCACCGTACGTATTCTCTTTAGTTTCTTTTATAACCGCTGTAAATTGTACATTTCTGTGGTTATTTTTATCATCCTTTTGGAGGTGCAGTTAAACTTGGAAGCTTAAGTGTTGTCAACAAGACTGCTAAGTAGAAGACCAATAGTGAATCCAACTTTAGAGGTTACATTGTGACGAGCGAATTGTTTTTGTTTTTGAAGCTTTACTAATATACCAGAGCATTGTAGATAACGTTGTTTTACATCTATTGTTTAAAATAGATGATTATAACAGGGCGGGGACCTTTTTCTCTGCAAGAATGTTACATATTGTATAGATAAGTGAGTGACATTTCATACCCTGTATATATAGAGAGATGTTCTATAAGTGTGAGAAAGTATATGCGCTTTAATAGACTACTGTAATTATAAGATATTTTTAATTAAATATTTTTTGTAAATATTATGTGTGTGTTTTTTTAAATCTATGGGAATATTTCTTTTGGAAAATTATTTTTCAGCTCCCTTGCAGAGCTCTTAGTATCTGGATGTTTTCTGTTTGGCCAGGCTGTTGATTTTTTTGTTTGTTTTGCCCAGTATCCAGTGTCTGAGGCTCAGAAGTTACAGCTCTCCGGTACTGGTCTTGCATGATTGCATGAGATGTTCAATCACAAAATAAACCGGTTATGAGTCCTTTCAAATGTGCTTTCTTTAACCTAGATGGAAACCTTTTTATTGGAGTGTACATGTTGAAAACCTTGTCGGGTTTTAAGTACAGGGTTTTATAGTGTACTATATAAAGAATTAAGTGTGTGTGTTTTTTTTTTCTTTTCTTTTTGAACTGAGGTTAAAAAAAAAATACCTTCTGAGAGAATTTGCATATAGGATGGAGAAATGCTTGGACCTTTAAGGAGTGTACAGAACTGCTGTCTTTTCAAAGTGAAAATGTTCGTCCTTCATTTTACACTAAAGCGTAATGTCATGAAGTTTCATATCTGTACAGATTATTTAAATCATAGAAATGAAAAATGTTCTCTGCTTGCTACCAAAGGACAAACTCTGGAAACGGACATTTTCTACCCTCCTCCCTCCAAAGAATATTAATAGGCATCAGTAGGAGAAAAAAAAATGAAAGAAAAAAAAAAACATACTGGAAAATCCTTCAAGCAGGGCTAAAAGTCGATCTTCAAACATTAACTTAAGTAGACCAAAAATTCTGATGCCCGCGTCTAGATTATTTTTCTATAAAAAATGCTTTTCACTATAGCGATGTCAGTCACCACTAAGCTACCGTCCGATTCCATGTGATGTGTAACTTTTACATGTGAAAATTAAAAGTAGATTTATCTGTCTTGTACTGTGACTTCTGATGTGATTTCTTAACGCTGTAGAATTGACTAAGGACCCTCCTTCCCTTCTGGGAAAATCGTATATTCTGGGTGAGCTGAGAACTCCAGGGTTTATGAACACATTTAATGTAATGGGTGTTTTACATACCAGTTAGATGGAATTTTTAAGAGTGGGAGATTTAAATAGGATTTAATTGGGTGCTTTGTAAATAGTGAGCTGTGTGCAAACGTGCTCTGTTTGATTTTTAAAAGGAAAAGGATTTGTTTCAGATTATACAAGAATAGAAGTATTATAGACCCAAGGGACTTTTTATGAAGTCAAAGTCAAATATTTATGGGTATCTGAAATGTCACAGTCCCTAGCTGTCAGCTAGGGGGATACCTCAACAGAAAGGGTCAAAATGAGTGCGATTCATTGAGGGTTTCTGTAAAACCTGTGCCATCCTGTCCACCTCCCACCCCAGGGCTTGCCCCTCAGCTCCTTCCCTGGTCTCGGGTATATTTAGACTTCGGTGTATCTGATGTTGAGTCTTATAAAGTCAAAGGGCTGCTTTTGGATGAGGTTTGTACTTGGTTGGTTTATATCGCTCATACTTCTTGTACCTCAGGAAGAAAGCACTAGACCACTGGTGGAATTCCGGACCTCAAGAACTCTAAGGATTGCATTCTTTGTTATTAAAAAGGGCACAGTTCCTCCTTTTCTTTTGGCAGTTTAATTTCAGAGGGATTGTGTCACGTGTGTGCCCTTCCCTGGGACTGCACTTGTCATGCCTGATCGCTGAACCCTACCTAAGCTGTTAGGCAGAGTTTAAAACTACCGTGGCTTGACTCTGAATCTTTTCTTAAAAATGTTTGGATGTTTCTGCTGTTAGAAGAGAGAGATTGGCATATAAATTTATATTTGGGCATACAAAAACCACTGAAAGAAATGCGGAGATCCTGTTCTTGAGAGTTGATATTTTTTCCTTGGCCCACTAAAGCAGCAGTTGACATCTCTTAAAAAATATATAAAAAAAAGAAATACAACCATTGCTGATTAAATGACAAATTTAAGTATCCTATATAGTTGTAGCAGATACCACATTCTATGAAGATATTGCCTGTGTCCAAATCAGGCAACCAAATAATAAAAACATTTCAAGTCTTTTATCCAGATTATTCTACTTATGCAGATAGTTAGCTTAACAAAAGAAAATATCCTGGCCTGGTTTTGGTAATTTGTAGAGTTTCATTGTACAGGCAAAACCAAAGAACAAGGTTCATTTAAAACCCTGGAAGGAAAAGAAATATAACCCCCACACCCACACTCACTGTGGATGTTGTTCCTAAAGTTGTTATGAAGTTCTGGCATCTCAGACATCTTATGATAAGGAAAACAATATATACCTTTTTGTTTGAAAGAGCTGGCTTTGGTTATTGTACAATTTCTACTCAAGTTCATTGTCAACTTTAACGGCATTTTTAAAACTTTAAAAAAAAAATTGATTCATTTCCGCCCACCCCAGCCTGTTGTATTAGATTCCTCCTGTACTAATAAATCAATCTTCACTGAGAAAAAGGATCTGAAGTTTGTGGTTTTTAATTGACTTGCACCGAGTTATGCAATTTTTTTTTCATGATCAGGAGCAGGTTGATGGGTCACCTCAGTTATTTACCATGTTTCTCACCACGGGGTAAAAAGTGTGACTTCAAAGGGTGACATGCGTGGGCAGACAATCTACTCCGACTCAGGTAGCTCCCCTACGAGATAGTGTCTGTTACCACAGGAGTCAGAGATCCTAGACGCAAAGGTGGTGGAGCCCAAAGACTAGATTCAAAAAAAAAAAAAATACAAAATGATCACAGAAAGGAATTATTTCACAGTAGTGCAGAGTCTAATCAAACTGCCTTTTCCTATCTAGTTGGCACATATTAATTATATACATGTTAATCAGCCCACATAGCCTCTGGGTCTCCACAGGGCCAAGCCCCTACCTTCCAGGCTTACGAGGAAGCAAAGCCTTCCCACTGCTACTGTGTTAAGTCCAGGAAATTAATTTTCAGTCTCTGAGTGAATCTTAATAGGGCTGTCCTCAGTAGGCTTCAGACCCACATGGCTTCTGTCATTATAAGCCATGATATTCTGCTAAAGTATCCGTTTTATTAATTAGAACCACTGCCCCCAAGACTGTATAACTGATTTTCCATCCAGCTGTACCTAAAACAAGATTCAGTGCATATGTTCAATGACAGAGACACTATTTACAAATGAGAACCAATTTAATGAGGGGCGACAACCTTGGGTCTCAGAGGCTTCCCTTGGGCCCTTGAAAGTGAATTTTTCCTAGTGTGTTTGTGTTCAAGTTTACATTTTATCCCTTTTTTTTTTTTTTTAAAATAAATGACTGTTAAGTACTAAAACCTGGGTCTGGACCGCCTTCCATACAGTGGCCTTCCATACACACCAAACCAGAGTGATTCATATCAGGAACTTTACCTTGGACTGCTTGAACCAAGCACAAGGCAGGATGAGAAGCAACTCAAAAGAACAGGTAAATCAACTACGTTTAGGAAATCTTAGGATGCTGTTTGAACCTTGCAAGTAATCTCAAGAAAGGTGAAAGGAAGGAAGATACTCTGGTTCGTACCATCAGAGAAAGTCCGGGAAACAGCAAACTTGAGGGACAGAAAGTAAGGATGTGACTTCAGCAGCCAGCCTCAGTGGCCACAGACTCAGGCTCACCGCCCAAGGCTGGCTGCATTTAAAACAGAGGAGGCTCCCTAAGGCTGAAGAATACCTGTTTTTTTTTTTCTTATAGCCCGTGGTGATAGCTTGAAAAGTGTTGAGTGGAATGAACAGTGTCTTGTTCTGACAGCTTCTCCCCCAGAGTCCCACTCAGTTAATCCTTTTCCACCTTTATCAGCTGTCCTCTGGTTGGCCCTGCCCCTTGAGAAGCGATAGATTTGAAATGGTCTTCCCCAGACTTGCTCGTCTTCTAGATTCCTTATCTTGACGGGTAGAACTTCTCTCTGGCGCAGAAATCTGACTCTTGACTCCATCATAAAAATGGCTCCTGAAGCTGATGTCCCCAGGCTACCTCCGCAACTTCCGTCCACATCAGGATTCAGTATCATTCCCTGAGCTCATTCTCTATTTTAAATGTCTGTGTGTGGGCGTTTTGCCTACATGTATATCTGTGGACCACATGCAAACCTATGTCATGGAAGTGCCCCTCTCCCCATCCCCCAAAATGGTGTCAGGTCTCCTGGAACTGGAGTTACAAATGTCTGTGAGCTCCATGTAGGTGCTGGGAATAGAAGCTGGGTCCTCTGGAAGATCAGCCAGTGATCTCATCCCCTGAGCCATCTCTGCAGCACCATCTCCTGAACTCTGTCTCTTTGCTCTACCACATATGAATCTAAGCATTCATGTGTGGGATGTAGAAGAGTTGGAAGCTGCAGGGAGGAGGAAATCCTACCCCCTTCTCTCTCCCTCTCTCTTCTTCTGCGTAACTTGTCGCCCTCTCTTCCTATAGCAGAATGTCCAGTTCTCTGGATCAGCTTAGCTGATCATCTAGGCACTAAATGAGTCATTTCCACTCTGGGAATATAATTTGATTGGTAGAGTGCCTATCCAGCACAACGGAAGCCCTGAGTTGAATTACCACATGAACTTCAGCACCATGTAAAGTGGGTATAATAGCTCATGTTTATAATCCAAGCATGTGGGAGGTAGAACCCAGAGGATCTGTAGCTCAAGTTACATAGTGAGTTCAAAGGCAGCTTGGGATACATAAGACCTAGGAGACACAAGACCCTGTCTCAACATAACTATGATGGTGGTGGTAGTGGTGATTCCCACCGGTCCTTTCTGTCCTCCAGTCCTTACTGTCATTTTATGACAGTCCTTACTGTGCATATATTTTATGGACCTAAGATCTCATCCTGTGCGTGTTAACTCAGCTTACCTTCTAAGTCTTGATGGAGTATGACAGATCCCCGAATGTTACAGGGAGATCAGACCAGGGATAGATACACCTGGAATGTAAAACTCTAAGGGTGGGGGACAGAAAACACCTGCCCTGCTAGCCGAACCAGCTAAGTCAACCTGATCTGTCTACGCATGCTCTTTTACACTTCCTTTCTTCCCATACAGTCTTACCCCTGCCTGGACCCTCCATCCCCAACTCCTAGTCCTGGTTACTAAACTCTCAACTATCAAGATTCAGCTGCCGCCTCTTTAGGAAAAAAAAAAAAAATCTCCTCACCCAGTCAGTTAGCGGCTACTCTGGCTACTCCTCAGTCTATGTTATCATTATTTTCCTGTGACTATGTATGTGGTAAGACTCCTGACCTTCCGGAGATTACAGAGCACAAGTACTAGCTCTGTACCAGCAAGTCTAGCAAATTCTTTGCAGCTCAAAACTGCAGAGAGGAGAGATTTTCATTATCAGAAAGCCTTTGGCTGCCTCCAACATGGAAGATAGATACGCTGTGTGTTCTCGAGAATGGAGTGCCGTCAGCAGGAGGCAGAGGGTTGGAAGGAGACACTGAGAAGGAGAGTCAGAGGAAGAGCAGATCCTGTATTTTCAGTAGAAAAGGGGGCTTCACTGATTCCAGTTAGTGTAAGGAGTCAGTCAGAGCCTGGGCTGAAACTGCAGGGCAAGGAGGGGAAAGGACAAGTGACTGACTGGCTGTGGATGGATCAGAAGCTGCAGGCAGGGGGAAATCCCGCCCCCATCTCTCTCCCTCCCTCTTCTCCAGCAGCAGAGAGTAGTAGTTTGTGCCTTTGATCCCAGCATTAAGAAGAAAGAGGTAGGCAAATCTCTGTAAGGTGGACATCCGCCTGGTTTATATAGTGAGTTCTAGGATAGCCAGGGCTTTGCAGAGAGGACCTGTTTCAGAAAAACCAAAGAAAAAGAAAAAAAAAAGTTGAGCGGAGATGAAGCTTTCCACAAGGATCAAGAGTCACCAAGGGGAACTTGATGTGTGTAACTGTGTGTGACCATGCGGAGGCCAGAGGTCAGCATGAGGTATTGTCAAGGCTCGCTCAAATCTGGAAGCTTACTGGTTGCATAGATGAGCTTGCCAAGAAACTCCAGGGACCCACCTGCCTGTCTCTACTTTGCAAGTGCAAGCTGCCTTGCCTGTTTGTTTGTTTGTTTGTTTGTTTGTTTGTTTGTTTACAAGCCTTTGGGGAGCTGAACTCAGGTTTCTGAGCTGGTGCAGAAAGTTCTTTAACAACTGAGCTGTCTCCCTTCCAAGGGAATCTCTGGATGGGACCCAGGGACAGGTCAAGTATCAAGTGCTGGCTCCTTTGTAGCCTTGGTTTTTGTCCTGTCCTTCTCTGAGTGGAAGGGAATCACAATAACCTCCTATATGTTCACACTAAAGCATACTACTTGCCAAGGAAGACACAAAAGAATGGGCAGAGACGCCACCCTCTCCTGCATCTTTCCAAGTTATTATCGTCTCTCATTACATCTATGTGGTAGCCATGCAGGCAGCATAAACAACCAGGTTTTAATAGTGATGACACTCTTCTGAAAAACACATTCAGAAAAAACAAAATCTTATTGCCTTTCCTATATGAAAGCATCCCAAGACATTGCCTATAACCCAGCATGAAAACACCAGCTAAGTGGTCCTACCAAACCCACTGTGTTAGCCTTACTACTACCTAGCATGGCACTACTGATCACTACCACACTAGCCGTGTATAGAGTTGGGATGCACTATCACTGTCATCAAAGTTCATGGAAGCTCATGTGTTTGATGGATAGAGAAGGGAGTGACTGGCGTATGCCTGCCCTTGCCCAGTGGGAAGATAGGCATAAGCAGAAATAGAAGACATGGGTGTGTATGATGTGCTCACTAGATACCCACAGCAGTGATTTCAAAAAAGCTAATACATACTTGAAGATCAGCCTTCTTGATGCAGAGACATTTTCATGCTTCCTTGTCCCCCCTCTGACTCTCCCACCCCCAGTCTCCAGAATAGCCATGATGCTTTGTACACAAGATAGATTTGAAGAAAGTCAGAGGGTTCAGGCAAGACGGAACAGCCGTACTGGGAAAGCTAAGAAGCCCCGCTTTCTTAGAGCTTCCTTTAGGAAGCTGGGCGGAGGGGCTGGGTCTGTTGATTTTGCTCTGGAAGGTCAGGATCAACTCTTACCTGTGTTTTGATCTGTTTCCTGATGTGGGGCTAAATGCTCATACCTTGCACAGTGACTAGTCTATTTACATTCTTCTGGTGGAGAAGCAACTTTGAAAGACAAATACAAAACTAGAGCGGTGTACCACATAACAGCTAAGAAACTGGATAAGAATCAGAAGTGAAGACACTCACCTGTGATACTAGAACTTGAGAAACAGATGGAGGATCTCCAGGAGTTCGAGACCAGCCTCAGCAAGTTCATGACCATCTTGGAACTAGGTGAGAACCCATCTCAAAATCAAAACCAGAATTAACAGCATCAAAACTCTGTATTCTTCAGGGCTGAGAAAAACTTATCTCTTATAACTGATGTTGAAAATTACTTGGGCATTTATGTGTCCTTATGGTAGTAAATTCAACAGAGAGATGGGGGGAGGTGTCAATATTTAGGAGTCCACTGAGTCGGGTGCAGCATTCCAGTGAGTCATGAAGTAGAGGCATTTTGAACAAATATCAAAGTCCCACAATGTACTGATAGTGAGATTAAAACTGTAGGATGCACCTCTTGTAAGCGGAACTGCTGGAATAACTCCCTAGAACAGGAGTTCCGTCATATTCTTCAGACCTCCAAGGACACCAGGCAGTCTGCACAGACATGCATTCACCCATACACAGGCAATAAAATAATTCTAAAAGCATTTCTTTTAAAGCTCAGGCCTCCTGTCCTCAGTAGAAAAATCTTTAACTTTAAAAACATCAACAACTACAACAACAACAAAAAAAAAACATTTACACTATTGGAATTTATTCTCATTTTTTCTTTCTTCCCTAATATCTATCTATCTATCTATCTATCTATCTATCTATCTATCTATCTATCTAACTATCTCTCTTTCTCTCTCTCCTTCTCCCTCCCTCCCTCCTTTCCTCATTCCCTTCTTCCTTCCCTCCCTCCCTCCTTCCCTGACCCCTTCCCCTCTCCTTTTAAAAAACCCCTATTTGTGTTGTTATATTATATATTTCTTTTTCTGAGAGTTCCTTTCCCTTTCATACAAACTCTGCAAGCACAGCCATTCTCCTTGTCTTTACACTCAGTAAAGGGCTCTGCCCCAAGAGAACAACACTGTTTTGAACAATAGTAACTCTAGAGACTAAAGGCTGCTCCTGAGAAGTTGGCCACAGCTCACTGCACTGTCTTTGCTATTGTTGTTGTTTTGTTTTGCTTTGTGGTGGTGGTGGGGGGTAAAAGACTGCATAACCAGTATGCAAGTCAATCCTGAGGTCCTCCGCACTCCTGAGGTCCTCGGCACTCCTCAGATCCTACCAGTTCTGGTCAGCTTACACTTTCAATTTCCCGCCATGTGAGACACTCAAAAGATCTCATCCCTCTGCCTCAGCATTTCAGAGACTAAGCATGTGCTTGTGGGCCTGTGTCCTTGCCAAGTCTAGATTTCATTACTACACATATGAAGGGAACCCTTAGTTCTCTAGTGCCTTACGAAGTGGCAGATTAATTCTGCTCCAGAGTGACTATTTAATTTTAAACCAGCCCAGAACTTTAAGGTATGCTTCCCAAAATCTTTTGTGTGTTGTCAGTTGTCAGGGGTGTATCTAGGTGTGTATCAGGTGTGTATAGCGTCTAACATTGCTATAGAGTTTGTATAGAGGTTACAAAAAGGAGAGGGAGAAAGAGAGAGAGAGAGAGAGAGAGCATATTTTCCCAGTTTGTGATCAGAACTCTCCACAGTTCTAAGAATTTACTTTGTTGATGAAGTTTTTAACAAATTTCAATTATTTATCAAGAAGTGAAAAATCCGTTAAAAAGATATAAAGGGTTCAACTTTTAGAGGCAACATCTAAACTGTTTGTTAAATAGTCTGGCCTTTTCTGTGTAGGTTGAGGTGATTCTACAGTGCTCTGAGTAAGAGGAAGTAGTGGCTCAACACCAGGCAGAATTTATAAAACAAACAAACAAAAAACAAGCAAACAAAACAACAACAAAAACCCATCATCACCACCAAGTTCTGAGATCTCAGGAGCCTTTCACAGTCAGCTTGAGATTTGTCTGGACTAGAAGATTCCATTTCAATCACTCTTCTTCGCCTGCTTAAGGAGGGGTTGCATTTGGGATCCACTCCCAAAGTCACCTCACTCAAGGGACTGCATTATAAAGAGGACCCAGTGATTCAGAGATGACTCCAGAGGTCTGCTGTATGTTCAGGCAAGGAATGGTGGCACATACTTTTGCTCCTAACATTAGAGTGGCAGAGGCAGGCGGATCTCTGAGGTTGAGGCCAGTGAGAGTTATAGGACAGCCAGGGTTACACAGAGAAACACCGTCTCGAAAAACAAAAACAAAAATCAAAAACCCCAACTATAACAATAAAAGATTGTGTTTTCAAATTGAGTCTTCTAAGCCATCTCAGTTTCTTTAAAAGTCTGGCCCCCCGGACACGAGGCATGTCCTTTCTGTCTCAAACTCTCTCCTGGAAGCACTGATGCTCCTGGATCATTCTCCCTCGGGTGGATCTTACTGGGTAGAAAAGCCTCTGCCAAGAACAGACTCTATAGGGGGCTCTGTTCACTGCAGAGACCAGGCAGAAGCAATCACAGGACTGCAGAGGCAGCCAGGCGGCCTTCCTTGGCCCTCGCACTGGCACTTGCCATCACTGCTGCGCTGCCCTTGGGGGCAGCTCCGGCCCTCCGCAGGTTGGGGGCGGGGAGCAGGAGTCTGCTAGGACAAAGCCTTCACTCGCCCCTTTTACTCCCATGAATCACGTACCTGCTTTTCAAGCACATGGGACTGGAAACAAATTTCTGGCATGGTGAACGCCAGGGTTCCATGAGTTTTGAAAAAGACCCCGACTCCCTGTGCTGGCGTTCCTCAGGTGACACACTTGCTGGGTCCTCCAGGCAGTGAGTGTAGGTTATCTGCTGCCCTCTTTTGAATTTTAGGGCACACTGCACGCAGAAATCGGGCCTGTTGCCTGAGGTCTTTCCCCCTGTGTGAGGCTGCTTCTTCCCCTTATCCAGTTCAAGTTGGAATGTGTTGGAACACTTTCTTTGAGTGGGCCTTCTTTGTCGCTGTCGCTGTCCTGAGGTCAATGTCAACCCCATTTCCTAAAGCAGTAAAGGACTCAGAAGACACATGGCATCCTTCTCTTTTTTTTTTCTGACTTATTGATAGATAATTGACAAATAATATATTCAAGGAATACAACTTGATTCTTTACATATTGTCATGAAGTGATCACTGGTAAGCTAGTCCCCCTCCCCGTGTGTGTGTGTGTGTGTGTGTGTGTGTGTGTGTGTGTGTCACATGTCTCAAACCCAGGTCATATGAAGAAGACTGCCATCCAGCCTTGTGACATCAATTCCAGGTTTGTTTTTTAACAAGGCTTTGTTTCACTCGCTCTTTTGTTCCTACCAAAAGACATGGAACTCTGAAGAGCTACAGTTGGGTCCACAGCCCAGATTGTTTAGGGAACTGGATGGTGTAAAAGTCTGAGCAGCAATGCCAAACAGAATAGCCTAGTTCTAGTCCCGTGAACATGGCTACCACGGGTACATTGGGTACCCAGAACCTACCTGTCCTACAAAACAGGAACTTTAGGCTCTTTGACCTATGAATTTTGGTCACTTTTCTGGACACAGAAAATATGGTCTAAGTCTATGCAAGGGAGTTTATTCAACCATAAAGAGGAGCGAGATTAAGCTGTCTGCAAGAAAATGTGTGGCGTTAGAGATCATCATTTTAAGCAAAATAACAATTGCAAGCTCCATTCTTCTGAATTTTAGCTTTTAAAATTCCATGTGTAAGCGGGACCATGCCGTGTTTGCCTTTCTTCTCATGGCTCATTTCACTAAATGCAGTGTCACCTGGCCATACTCTCACAAAGGAAGAATTTTCTTCTACTTTATTATTTTTCTGAAGACTGAGTATTGTTCCGATCTACACATTCAGCTACAGATACACGACACATCGTAGCTCTCCGCTCATCTACCAGAGATCGTCTGGATTGCTTCTCTACCATGGCTACTGGGGATGAATCCTTTTCTTGCCTAACTACTTCTTCACCCAGAAGACCACCCCCTTTGGCCTGTTCTACCTTTTCCCCTAAATGCCCACATACAGTTCTGGTGACCAGGATCCTAAAAAATATAGGCGCCCCAGAAGCCTCTCTAGATGGTATTGTTTGTCCTTCCATGACAGAAGTGGATGGACTGAGACCCTCGCAGGGTTAACAGGATCTCAGAGACATGGAGGGGCCTTACAGAAAGTCCAGCAGCATAGCCCTTACCCACCCTCTCTCCTCTCCACCAGCTGCTCTCTGCTCTCCCAGAGCTCCTTCCCCAGACCCTTTCTGATTACAGCTGCCTCCTTTCCCATCATGTCTCCCCTCCCCCATCTCTACAACTTTCTTAAACCAAAGGAATTCATGGAACAGGAGAAAAAAAAAAGAATGCTCCTGGGAGACAAAATATGACAGATGATTATAAGTGGCAACCTTGTATTGATGGGAAAACCACCAGAGGACTATGTCTTTTTATTATTGTTTTATTTATTTACATTTCAACTATTCCCCCCCTTCCTGGTACCCCCTCCAAGAGTTCTTCACCTCATCCCCCCCCATTTGCCTCAAGAGAGGGTGTTCATCTGAAGAATAAACCCTGTCGGAAATTTGTTTTTCAATTTCTCTGAGACAATGTCTCCTTCAGCCTGTCCCTACAGCCATCACATAGAGGAAACAGCCACTCCCTTCCTGTGGAGATGAAGAGATGATGAACGGCATTAGTGCCCATTTCTTGGTTGGAAAAAGAGCAGGTGACACTGTTATCCTAACGAAGGAAACGCTAGAATTTTCTGATAGCTGACTCAGACCACTGGAAGATTAAAAGGAATTAAAAATACAGACATCCTTACAACGTCTTGGACAGCAAGATGACTGGCTTCCGGCCTGTGCAACCTCTGCAGCTCAATAGGGTGCACACTTAGTTGGCTGCTTTGCTATGGCTGCCTTGAAATTCTTGGCAATTTGTGAGCAATGAGCCCACCATTACTTTTTTCATGGCCCCTGCAGAATATATAGCTGGTTCTACCCAGCATTCGAAAATAGCCCAGTCCTGAGGCATGCTATCCCTCATTGTGATGACGACGAGTTAACTGTTTATCTTAGCCGTGTACCGTTGTGTGGTTTGCCTGGTACCTGTCAGTATTCTCCCGGCTAGCATGCCTGCTTGCAAGAGCAATTCTGCATGGCAGCCTGGCAGCTTCAGTCTCAGGGCTACAGGCTCGGTCAATTACAGAGAGAAGTTTCCATGGAGAAGTGTATGATGTGCCTGGAAGGAATCATTGTGGCAGGTGGAAAGATGTTGAGAAATTCTGCACAGGGGAGATCATTCAGTAAAAAGAGTGGCTTCCCCAGCAGCCCCCAAGAGTACTCTTGTTGAATCTAGAAGAGACAGGAAAAACACTTTCTTCCAGATTCTTCTTTTTTTAGCTAAAGCCACAAGGCCCCTAGTGCATATTCAACTGAATTTTTTTTTTGATGTTTCTAAATGTTTATTTTGAATTCTTCCAGAGGGTTTTTTTTTTTCTGAGCAGCACTATATCAACACAATTTCTTTTATGACAACGTCATGTCAGATCTTATATCTCCAGCTCACATTTGGTTGCTGAGGCACTGCCTTTTTGGATGAGCATATAAAGATACACATTATCACAGTGATCTCAGAATACCATTTATTGAATGTCCACTACCACATTCGATGCCAGGAGCAGACACATGAAGACATGTATGACAATTTAATAATGGAAGGAAAATAATACACTTTCTATTTAATTCAACTTGCCAGCCAAACAAAACAAAACAAAACAGAAAAGCATGCTGTTTGCTCCTTGCGTCTGCTGGATGGTGGCAAGAAAGACCTCTAAAATGTATAAAGCTCTTATCTTCATTCATTCCCCCAAAGAATAATAGATCAGTCAGAGCCCTGATGCTGTTTTAATAATGTACAATTTACAATTCATTGGTTACCAAGCACTCACAGTATAATTAATTTTACAGACCTGTTCGGCAAATCTGTGTAGCTTTGTACAATGTGGGCGGGGGCGGTGTCAGAGGAGGGCTGCAGGGGAGAGAAGGACAAAGAAAGAAAGACATCTTCTCTCCTCTCTCAAAGTAACCAGGTCCTGCACCAACCAAGCAGATGAGTAAACAGAGAGCCTGAGAGTATCACTCTGTCTTCTAGGAGACTAAGGTGGAGGGAGCTGTGTCATCCAACCAGAGCCATGCTGAGTGTGTGTGTGTGGGGGGGGCACTTTAGAAAGGTGATCACCATTAACCGTGCTCTTCTACAGATCAGACTGAAGTGGTCTGCGCTCACCCCCCCTCCCTAGTGTACAGCGGATACAGTGCTACTAAGCAGGGTATAGTGGGCACAGATTTCCTCCCAACCCCCTACCCCACAGCAGCACCATTTACTCCACCAAACCGCTGGAAAGCCATGGGAAAGGTTCTGAGCCAGATGTGCTTTGTTTAATAAGATGCTTTTCGTTTCCTCCCATTTACCTGCAAACAACATCATTTCCTTCTTTGTGGAAGAGTAAAACACAATTGTGTGTGTGTGTGTGTGTGTGTGTGTGTGTGTGTGTATGTGTGTGTGTGTTGCATACCACATTCTGTATTCATTCATCTGTCGGTGAACACCAAGGTAAATTCCATGACTGAAACAAACACACACACACACACACACACACACACACACACAGAGTCCTAAACTCCTATGTTATACCATGTGATTTCACACTACCTAAGACTGCCATAGGGGAACAAGGGAGAGGGAGAAGGAAAGCACATTATATATCTGCATGAAAATGGCCTTATTTTGTATACATCACAGGTACTATATATATAATATATATTATATATTATTATATATCATATATCATATGATATATTATTATATATTATAGTGTGTATTATATATTACACATTATATATTACACATCATATGTACATATATATAATACATGTATAAGTGTGTATTATATATACATAGTTTTTACAACCATCCATAGCATGGATGTCAGATTCCCACTAACACTGTTCAAATTGGAACCTCTGGGTTTGGGCTGTAGATGAGAGCTTTGTGTACAATTCCCCCGGTGGTTCCACTGTCATCATTGAGAACTCATATGACTGATGTTTACACTTGACTGCACATCTGGATTGCTAGGAACTTGAGTCAATACAGATACCTGAGCTTCATGTCAGGAGAGTCTAATTGAGTAAGGCTGGTTTCCAGCCAGGCCAGAGAAGACTTCAAGGTCCCCAAGAAGATTCCCGTAATTTTGCCGAGACTAAGAACTAGTCCCTCAATCTGCAATCTCAACATGAGGTGACCCACTTTCCGCCTAAGTATCCAACAGAGGCAAAACTCCACAGGTTCGTGGTAAAGAGACGGGGCTTTTCACAGTTACTCCTGTCTTCCTGTTAATTCTAGAAACTGGGTTGCCTGCATAAATGCAGCACACCCAGTTAAGTTTGAGGTCTAGAGAAACAAGCTGTCATTATTGTATGACCACACCACGTGTGATAGTTGGTCATGGCAATATCAAGATACCCACTGCCTTCTCCGAATTTCTCCTTAAACCAAGTTCTCTATCTTTGTTTGCTAACCATGGAGTCTGTGATGACACGTAAATACTCAGCATGATCTGTTGTCTATTACCAGCTTACCAGGCACGGGTGACACACGGTCTCTCAGGACTCTCCTGGGACTGGGTCCCACAGACAACAGTCTCGTCCTAGAATCACCACATTCTTGCTCATTTGAGATGAGAGGCATCGTTAAACTACTCACTGACTTGCTACGTTATCACATTTAAAATTTACTATGTTGAAAATCAGAGCCAGGCATGGTAGCTCACACATGCTTCCAGAAGTCAGAAGCTGGGGTGAAAGGATTGCTGAGATCCAGGGCAGCATAAATAATGTCACCAGACCCTGTCTCAGTGCAAAGATGATGATGATGATGATGACGACGACGACGATGACGACTACGACAACAATGACAAAACTGTCAATTTATTAAAATTCTAAATATAAAGTTTAAGAGTTTGAATGTCAATATATACCTGAATTATATTCAAAAGTTTGGCTTTGACTTGTGACAATAATAGCCTACTTCCAGAAAGTTAAGAAGAGGAGAAAAAAAGGCCTTTAAAATTAAGGAACTAGGAAAATCAAACCTCACTAAGTGAGACTCTAGTCAAAAACCACTAAAATGCTTTACATTCTTTTCCTTCCTTGTTTAATCCCAAACGTTGTGTATATTCTCCTATCCCCTTTTCAAAGACAGGTATCTTTCATTCTTCCTTCATGCTTCACATCTGTAGTTACACATGGGGTCTCTTTTGGGAGAACTTATCCAACCAGTATGCATGTGCATCTGGCAGTGTGTACACCAACATGCCCAAGAGAACTGGGTGTGTCTGGGCACCTTTCCTGAGGCCTTGAGATTCAACAGGAAAACCTACCCAGCCAAGCTGACTCACGAACAACTTTTTATCTCCCAGCCCAAATGACACTAAGATTAAACCTTAGCATGGTGTATAATTCTTTCATCTACACAAGTTTCTTACACTAGGTCTAGGTGTATGCTAGATTTCTCCCAGTTACCCCCATCCCCACTTTCCCCCTTTAATTCCTCTTCTATTATTCCCCTGCCTCTTCCACTAACTCATGAGGCAGCAGTGTTGTCAGCATCTTTGAAGTCATCCACGCCAGGATCTGACTTGCCTTAACAATACAAGATGCTGTGTCCATTTCACGACAGCGCTTCTCCTACAGGAAGACTGCTACTGCCTTTTCAGACATTATCAGATCAAGGAGAAGAAACATGCTTAGTGCAGTGTGCTAAGGCAGGGTAAGGCCAGTTACGGGTTAGATTTTTTTTCTCTAACCAGACTTTAGTTAGGGTTCTTGAACGCTTCAACCTCCCTTCTAACCTACTGACTAGAGCTTGACTAGAGGTTTGTGGACTTATTTAGAAGTTGTTCTTGGGGGCAATTTTACTCTTCATTGTCAGGATACCAGCAGTCCGGTCCATAGCAAGCACCAAACAAGAATCAGTATCCATGGCTTGATCCAGAAGAAACCACAAGGCTCCACCCAATTGGCAAGAGTCAATGGAAGCAGCAAAGATCAGCCGGAATACCACAAGAAGTTCTTTGGCACATTGTTCTCTATGAAGTGAAGACAAAGACCAAAGACCAGTGAAGACCAGTGGAGACCAGCGAAGCATTGCTTGGTGTTGAAATGCAAGAGTGTCCTTTCACTATTTGTGGGGTTCCATTTATACTTTTTTCAAACATCATGTACCTTCTCACGTGTCTGCTTCAGCAAAACATCCTCTCACAAGACAGCCTCCAAAAAAACATCACGTGACACAAGTGAGCTTCCAAAGAAACCAAAAATTTCCACTTCACTCGCTCCACACGCAATATGCCAAGTCTCTCACAGACAGCATCACAACCCAGTAGTGATGAGCGAGTCTATTTACAATGAAATTATCAAGTCAAGCTACTATTCAGTTCCTCCGTCTCTTCAAATCAACTTTTTACAAGATCTCCTCTGGGTTCTCTCTGTGTGGAAAATCAAAAAATCATTGGAATTCAGAGGAGCATAGCTAACCGCCAGGAACTTGGACAAGTCGGGAGCTGCCAATCATGTTAAGACCTGTTGGGTGAGCTGATCAGGCCTCCGATTCCGGCAGTCTGAAATGCCTGGTGGTTTCTCGGCTCCAGATAAGCACAGCTGTAATCTCCCCCATCCAGAACTCACTCACAGACCACAGCTGTGCAATTCAGGTAGCGCTGCTCCACTTGTTTGGATTTGTTTAACATTGTTAAATATACAGTCAGACCATCTGCATGGTATTTTTTTAAAATTGGAAATTACAACCATAACTTCATTTTTATATATCAATAAACTAAACAGCAAAATTTCAAAGGGATCCTTCTGTACCCAGCACTGAGGCAGAATGCCTGTCCCACGCCACACCACTGCCTAATTGCACACTAATTGGACAAACGTGATTAAATATTTCAAGATCTTTACTAATTGCCTCTATTTTAGCTTTAAAATTTGCTTGCCACCAACAAATTTAATGACACTGGTGTCTAGTCATCAGCAAAAAGCCCAAGAGTTGCTCTTTAAAATGTACCTAGTCAGAATATTTACTGATTGTACATTGTCTCCAATGTAGCTTAATTAGAAATCCAATCAGTTCGCTAAGTCTAATTATACTTGATTTGTAGATTCAAACTATGATCCATAATGAAGCCAAGCAGCTAACAGTAAACGTGCCTAAAATGTAACAATAAAGGAATTTTTTTTTTCAATACATACCATGTCACTCCAGTAGCATACACATTCTTTCAGGGTGGGGCTTTCAGAGGTTATGAGACTTGCAGAGTTTCCCTGAACCAGATTCCACCCCATTGGTAAAGCCTGATGTGGAGGATGATGGCCAGAGGCAATTTTTGTATCTCCAAATTAGAGATTAGAAGGAGAAGCCGTTGTTCCTCCGTGCGGACTCAGGGAGGAACTCCCATGACATTGTCTCACAGGCTCCCGGATGAAATGGAGACAGTTAAATTGACACACACAGATGACTACTACTGGGAAACTGACATGCCCAGAAATTCGATTCAACTATCTTAAGAAATGCCTTCTCTGGCAGCTAAAACTTATAGTGTTTATATGTGTGGATTCAAATGGGTGTGGCTGTATCTGCACACAGCATACTACTACAGAAACCTACTATGAGCTATTTGCAATAACGCATCACCAAGTCCTTGTGAAGACAGCCTAGACGGAGCAGAGAAAGGGAGCTTCACTTTTATTTATTTTTATCAGGCAGATGACGTGTGCAACTACACTGGGCCTCGATGCCCATAATTAGAGATAGCATAGTGCAGAGTGACCAAAACACGCATTATCCTTCACCCCAGAACCTCCACTTTCCCTGGACATGTACACAATGCAGCCGTCATTCTGAGCACCCAGCAGACCAGTGCTGAAGCTGCTCGCCCCACTTTGCAATGGTCATCTGACTAAAGTGGTGTCTGGGAGCTGCAAGAAAACATGTGGCAAAGATGCTTCAGAGCAAACCTCAAGAGAACACTTCGCTTTCCATCTGAATGTGATGGGAGAAATATATAGGAGAACCAGACACGAGAGGGTGGATATCCAAGATATGTAATATCTAAACTTACAGGACAATATTGTAAATACGACGGAAGATAATTCCAAATAACCCTGAACTCTAAATCCCTGTTGAATGTTCAACAATAGACTTTTATAGCCTGCTGCTCTCCTTTAATATAAAACTTACCACCTTCCGACAATGAATGTAACCTAAAATGTTAAAACGCTGTTAGCTAGAAGCCTGCAACAAGTACCAAGTATGGAAGGTTTTAATTTCTGCTTAAAAAGAAACAACAAGCAACAAACATATCCATTAGGCTGAAGTGAATAAAGGGCCAAGCGCTTGCTGTGTAACCCCAGGGCCTTTGAGTGTGGATCCCCCAAACACTCGGGGATTCTGGGTATAATGACATGTAGTTGTAAACCCAGCACTAGAAGACAGGGACAGGCAGATCCCTGGGTCTGACTGACCAACCAGCTAAAACAATGGGCTGTATTCGAGCTTCATTGGGAGGCCCTGTCTAAAATAAAGAGGAGGAGAAAGATAAAGACACTGGAAATCAGCCTCTGGCCTCAGCACATACAGATAAGTGTGCCTGTACACACATGTACCCCTACACACACAGACAAACACACACATACACACATGCACACACACACACTGAAAACAGGGCCACACATTGGGTAAGGACACATGCTACCATGCCTGAGGACCAGAGTTCTATGCCCTAGCCCCCTCATGGTGGAAGGGAAAAAAAATCAAGTCCTTCAAGCTGTCCCTTGACTTCCACAAGCACGGTGTGGCATACACATGCCCAGGATGCCTACACTCACAAACACTAAATAAATTTATTTTTTAGAAAGAACAAAACCTCATCCTTCATTTTTTATGTTGCTTTTGTGTGTGTGCACATGCATGTGTAATTTTAAAGCACCCGTGGCCAATACTTTTCTTTGCATTGGTTTCGGAAGCACCTTGAAGAATGTCCTGGGTCTTGGGGGAATTCCTTTTGCCTGCGAATTTTCACCCTATGACATGGTTCCACCCCATGTAGCAGTGTCCAGCTGACATCTTTGATTTTTGCTGGGCAGTGTGGCTCTGCTGTATCATAAGACTTTATTAACTCACAAGCGCTTGAACAAAATCTGGGTAATGGAGTTGTTGTCTTCTTTTTCTGATTAGAATACGTCACACTCTTTTGAATCAGCAGACAACGCCCTCTTTGATTAGCTAGCTATCATGTCACAGAGTATCTTGTTTTTATCTCTCTTCTCAAGGTCTGTCTGTCTGTCTGCTAACACCAAGATTCTCCAGCTCGACAAGCTGTGTGAGTAGAGGACACATGGGGATGTTTCACTTCTCTGGGCCAAGGCAGGACTCTTCTCTGTCATCACCTGAGAGCACAAAACCTGAACCCAATGTCACAACATCAGCTCAAAAGCAAAAGTTGACAGCCATGCCAAGTTTTGAAACGCCACACTTCCTGTATGCTCTTGACACATGCTGAAACAGAATAATCTTCATACATTTCAAAGAGTAACCATACCAACAATGTGCACAGAGACTAAGAGCAAGAATCGCCCAGTAGTACATGCTCCCCTCTTCAGAATGCCAGCGATATTTTTAAGAAACATGTTTTTTTTCCTTTTTCCCCTTGCAGCTTAGTTTTATCTTTTCCTCTTCTTATTAATAAGGCCTAGCCCCTCGTTAACATGCAGCCAGAACTTAATGAGCCTTGCAGACTCCTGTAATTTCTTCACTGTTGAAAATGCCTGACACTAATCTATGCCATTTATACTAATAAGAGGTGGATCAGCTGATATTGGGTGCAATGAAAATATGCTAAATATACTTTATTGAATTGCACCGAGTCCTTCTGCACTTGCTGCATTGCAGAGGCTGGGTCTACAGCCATTGCTTCTGTGTTCTGTGCCCTGAAGACTTTGGCTTGAAAGACCAAGTCAGACGTTTGATGCGCCTCTGCCCGTCGGCTCCCAAAAGCCATCTTTTTGACAACTTTCTGAATTGCAAACATGGTGTCTCCTGTTGAAATGAAAAGGAGATGAAGATCTGACCCAAAATATGACCTGCTGTGCAAAGTGGACTTTGGCGAAAGCTAAGCTCAAGCAGGCCTTGGGTAGCTCTTAGGAACTCCATTCATAAGAACCCCCAAGAGTTCTTGCTAATTGGTAAAATAATGAATGGTAAGAGAATGAGACTAACTTGAAAATGTGTCAACTACCATGTTGCTATTATATTAAGAAAAACAACTGTTTTAAAATCTTACATGACTGGTCCTTCCCTCACCCCTCCCCGCCTCCCCCTGCGATGATTGCTGGGTTTGTGTTCCTTCCTTTACTTGTGGAGAGACACATGACTGAGGAGGCAGACTGCAGGTGTTAGCGAATGTTTTCAACACTTTGTGTCAATACCTGTTTTGGGCTCAGACATCACAAACCAGGGGGGTGTTTTTAAAAACATTACTTAAAATCTCCATATTTATTCAAACAGTCAGCTGCTGCTGCATCCTCAGAGACATGAATGGGAGGCTGGCTGGCTGCAGGGGCCTGAACTCAGTACTGGTCCACATGCACTTGAATGTACCGGCATTCCCAGGCCCCAGAAGTGAGCTCAGCCAGCGAGATGAGTCCTCCAAGGTAAGTCAATGACACCTTGGAGATTTTCTATTAGCTTTACATACATTTGACCAGATGTTTGGAATGGGATAGCAGAGTGATCTGGAAGGCAGAAGTGAGGTCAGATGTCAATTTTTACCCATGCCCTTAGTTCCTCCGTGCTGCTGGCTTTGTTTCTCCTACCAAGGCTTATGTTTTTGAGAGTGGACCTTGGCTAGCCACTTGAGGATGCAGAAAGAATGCATGTTCATTGACATTCTGAAACATCTTACACACATTTGACTCGCTCTCTGCTATCTCCTGACTGGTATCTCCTGGGAATGTGTTTTGTGTTTGAGAGCTATGTCTTCCAAATGTATGTGTTTGTATGTATGTATACATATATATATGTGTGTGTGTGTGTGTGTGTGTGTGTGTATGTATGTATATATATACACACATATGCTTATGTATATATGTGTATATATATATGTGTATATTAGTATATATTTGTATATATGTATATACTTGTATATATTTATATACATATTTGTATATATATTTATACATATATTTGTACATTTACAGGTAAATACACACACAAACATACACATGTAATTTTTTTCCAGATTTCAAAGCATCCTTTGATTTATCCCTTAAAAGGATAATGTATCCCTGTTTTTTCTTCCCCCCCTCTCCCCCGGACAATTGCTGTATCTGTACCTTCTAAAATCTCTTGCCTCTTAACTTATGCCAGCACAGGTACAGTAGCGCCCCAAAGAACCGCAGCCTGGTTGTAGGTGTGATTGAAACTGGCTTGGCTACTAAATCACCTTCTCTAATCTTGTGCACTCGGGCAAAGCAAACAAAATAATCCGCCAGGAAACACTAATAGCCCAGTGTCAGCACCAACACCGTTGGTATTAACTGTCCTGTTATTATTACCCCATTCCTTAAATTCAATCAAACTCTCCAGGGGTTGGATGTTAATTAGAAAGGATTCGTGTTCGTATGTACCTGTGTGCACACATCTGTGCCCCTTCATGCAGTCACACACACCTCCTGCATGCGTGTGCCCATACAGATGCAGGTCTTGTTGCTAATTAATTTAACTTGCAAGTACCCCATGTTTCTGGTTTGTCATTCCCACTCCTGAAAGCCTATATTCTACATGCACATCTTCTGCCCTGAATCTTGACATTTCTAACAGATGTTAGCTAATGTGGTGGTAGAAGGTTTGCTGTGGATGCTGCGAGCCCAATAAATCTTCCTCTTAAGCGCAGGCACTCCACCATCCCAGCATCTTACACCTATAATACATTTTAATTACTCGGCTATTCAAATTATACTAAATTAGGTTTGCACAGAACAGCACCGCGGATTTCTCAATTTACATTTACTCCACCACAAACAACACAAAATCGGCAAGTGCGCTTTCACTCAAACTTGCCGGAGCCACGGAAGTCTGATGTCTTTAAAATTATTAAGTGACAAAGATTACTAGCACTAAAGGTTCTACTTTGCTTCCCCATTAGCCATTTAGGTGACAGCTGCTGTATTACACATAAAGATGAACCATTCCTTGAGGGATGATAGCAGCTCCGCTGTGACGCTGCTGGCATAAAGCATTATCAGACCATGGTTGTGCTTGGAGCCACCAAAGTCTCCTAGGCACCTATCAGTACCCTCATTATCTGCATCACAGAGTGCCGGGAACGAACACTGCCAGGCCTCTCAGCTTTGCAGCTCATTTGAGAAGCGGAAATTAAATGTCCCAGGAGAGAAAACAGGCACAGTGTAACAGCGTCTGTGCTCTACACCAATAACACGTCGACTGCCGTAGCACTGACTTCTATCTCATTAATTTAATAGGCTCCTGGAATGGGGATAGGGAGAGAAATAGAGAGGCAAGCTTGACAAAAAGATTACTGAGTGACACTGGCTTTGTGCACCTTGGAAGCTCATAACCCACCCGAGCAAGGGCTTGCCGGAGGTATCACATCTCTTGAGACATTTGCTGGGGCTTCTAGAAGCAGTGAACAGCTTTCAAAAAAAATATTAAAGGCAGGAGGGAGAAGGCGATCGTGGAACAAGGGCAAAATTAGCTGGTCGTAAACATGATCTATATCTACAGTGAGCAGCATTTCTGGGTGAGGTGCAGGGAGCTGGAAAGGGAGGAGATAAAATAAAGGTACTCTAAACACGCAACAGAGGAATTCCTGTGTGTGTGTGTGTGTGTGTGTGTGTGTGTGTGTGTGTGTGTGTGTGAATATGTTATGTGTGTGTCTATATGTAAGAGTTGTATGCAAGAGTACTATGTGTCTGTATGTAAGAGAATGCATGTGTGAAAGTGTGTAAGTGTGTGTCTGTCTGTAGAGTGTGTATGTAAAAGAGTGTGTGTGTGTGAGTGTGTGTATGTCTGTAAGAGAATGTGTGTGTGTTTGTGTGTAAGAGAATATGTATGTGAATGTCTGTATGTATGTAAGAATGTGTGTCGGGTGTGTAGGAGTGTGTGTGAGAGTGTTCTGTGTGTGTGAATGTGTATGAGAGAGCATGAGTGTGTAAGAGAGTGTGTGTCCGTATATAAGAGAATGTGTGTGTATGTGTGTGGGAGAGTACATGTGTAAGGGTGTGTGTGTGTGTGTGTGTCCTTACAAACCCTGTGGAAAATTGGTTTTTACTTCTGTGAAATCTGAAACTAGTTTCCTTGCAGAAATATCAGCTCCTTTCTGATCAGAATACAACCTTCCAAACAAAGCAGAAAAGAAGGGTTACGCAGATAAGTCCATCCAAAGAAACTTATTCTCAGGAAAAACAAAACACATGCCCTCTCCGGGTGATAGAAGCCATTGTGGGGTTTTCACCTTGAATAATCAGATAATGGCCTCGACTCTCAGCTGAGGAGGCCTGCCTAGCATATGGGATTTGGGTCCCTGCTAAACCAGAAAGACACAAAGCAGTCAGATTCCAAGATTATCAGCACAGATTCCTGAACACTGCATTTTTATTTTAATAACTGTTCTTCGCCTTGCCGTTTGTTTAATGGCCTCAGGGAAACAAAGATCAAAAAATCCAGTCTCCTGCACTTTGGGACATTGCTGATAATGGCTTTATGCGGCCTCGGGTTTTGTACCAGTTCAAAGCACCAAGCAAAACGTGATGACATTTGCGGCTCTGCAGAATAATGGATGGTTTTGGAGCATCCTGGGTAGAGCCCCAAGCACCCTCTTCGTATTACAGCCCAGCGGGATCTCAGGGTGGTACAGTCATGCATGCTTTGGGAGAAAGGGGGTTGGGTCTAGCCACTGCATGGGTGTCTCTGCATAAGTTTCTTTGCCTTTTTGAGCTTGGGTTTCCCTGTCAAAGAGATGAGTGTAAGCCATCTAGTTAGTATGTCTACGAGAAATTAAACGTGATCCCTAGGACTCTCCTACACAGTGTACTGATGGGCAATTGTTCTGTCTGATTAGATCCAGCATTGACTGATTCTCCTCTGGGGTCCCTGATGGATTTCTGAAGCTCACTGAATTGTTTTCTCTCCAGGGTCAACACTAGACCAAAAGCAACTAGAGAGAGGAGAGAAAAAGTCCTCAGTTCTTTCTTGAAGGATCTGCATCCAAGCCTTTTCCCAGAATGAACTATTTTCCTGATGTCCCCGTATGACAATTTCTGTTATCAGCATGATTAGATTAAGAAAGGCTTAGGTGAGGTAACCCAATCACAAAAGAACACACATGGTATTTACTCACTGATAATCGGATGTTAGCCCAAAAGCTTGAAATAGCCAAGATTCAGCTAACTGACCACATGAAGCTCATGAAGAAGGAAGACCAAGTGTGGATGCCTCGGTTCTTCTTGGAAGGAGTAACAGAATGCTCAAGAGAGCAAATAAGGTGACAAAGTGTGGGACAGAAAGTCAAGGAGGGGCCATTGGGAGACCACTTTACCTTGATATCCGTCCCATGTGCAGCCACCAAAGATAAACGCCGATATGGATGTCAGGAAGTGCATGCTGAAAGGAGCCTGACGCAGCTGTCTCCTCGAAGGTCTGCCAGAGTCTGACATATCCAGAGGCAGATGCTTGCAGCTACCCACTGATCTGATCAAGGGTTCCCAATGAAGAAGTTAGAGGATTGATGGAGCTGAAAGGGTTGGTGGCCCCATGAGGAGAGAAACAGTGCCAGCCAACCAGAGCTCCCCAGTGTCTAAACCACCAGCCTGGGAGCACAAAGGGAGGCACCCATGACTTCAGCTGTATACTTAGGGGAGGATGGCCTTGTTGGGCATGGGTGGGAGAGGAGATCCCTGGTCCCATGAAGGCTAAACACTGAATCGGGGAGGAATTAGAGGGTGGGGAGGGGGGAGTAGGAGGCAGGTGGGGGCACACCCTTGTGGAGGCAGGAAGGGGGACAGGATAGGGGGTTCCTGGGTGGTGGGGCGAATGGGGTGAGAGGATAAAATCTGAAATGTATTTTAAAGAAATAAATAAAAAAAAGTTTCAAAAAAAAGAGAAAGGCTTAGGTTCATGGGCCATGCTTTTCTTGTCTATGAGAGCACTTTTAAAGAGGATAACTGAGGAGGGGAAACACTCCCTGATACCATCCAACAAGCCTGAGAAAGAGAGAAAGTGGGTCAAATCCCAGCATTTTTAATCCATACAGATGGAAGCTGTTACCGCCATGCCTTTCCTGCCATGATGTGTTAGACCCTCTAACTGTGAACCAAAGCAAGTCTTCCCTCCCCTCAGCTGCCTCTTGTCACATATTAAGTCAGAGCAATGAGGAAAGTAGCTAATACAACCCGGATGAGCCTGGATAGCTGAAGCCAGGGCATCTGCGGTGTCTAGCTGCAGCCTTTTCTACAACACACCTGGCTCCTCTCTAGACACCCCACTCTCTGTTGCCATCTTCCAAGGTGGCTCAGTCCCCATGGACAACAGGCAATACTAGCCATCCTTGCTTTGCTAGGCTCTGGACATAATAAACACCAAGGAATTGTTTTCTGAATAAACAATAAACAGTAGCACATTGGAGAAGAGGGAATCGGGAGGAAGATGAGAGAAAGAATGAACAATGGAAAGAGATTGGAAGTTGAGCAGGGAAGACATAGCAGCACCCTTGCTACCTGCTAAGAATTAGAATAAAGTGAAAATTCAGATTCACTCTACATTCTCCAACTCACGTCAGAGACAGATACAAATATTTAGGGACAGAAGGGAAATAACCCACAATGGTCCCCATGGCTGTGCCTCCCCCAACATACTATCACATATACTACATACATGTAAGTGCTGTGATCATACAATAAGACCTAGGGATTTCTCTTATGTATAAAAATCTACTTTGGAGCTGGGGAGATGGAATAATAGGTAAAGTGCTTGCTGGGCAAGCGCGAAGACCTGAGGTAAGATCCCCAGCACCCCGGTAGGTGTGGCCACTTCCTGTAACCCCGCACTGATTGGATAGCCAGAGGGATGATGCGTGGATGAGAGAATCACCAGGCTTGCTGGTGGCCCCGAGATGAGAAAAGGCGACTCACGTCCTTCCCACTATGTTGGATTGAGATCTCTAAAACCATGAGCCAAAATAATCTTTTTTTTCCGTAAAGTTTTTTCGTCAAGTGCTCTAGTCACAATGATGAAAAAGAGCATACAGGCATAATGTTAGGCCTCTAGAAAGGTCCCGAGACAGTACAGTGCCGCCACGCACAGCTCTTCTTGTCAGTCTCGTCATATGTTAACACGGCAGACTTTTCTAGCTAGCGTTTAGATTTGTTTCTAGCTAGCGTTTAGATTTGTTTAGCATGTGTAGAGCTATTCTTACCCTATCATCTCTGGCCTGTCATGTCTCATAATGGCTCTGCTTTTTACAACCTTTCAGCACAGATAACTTGTAGAAAGAACTTCCTCTGGAATTTGTCTGGTGCGTTCTTTCAAGTGGACCTTGCGTGGGTTTTTTTTTTTTTTTTTTTTGTTTTGTTTTTGTTTTTGTTGTTGTTGTTGTTGCTGTTGTTGTTGTTGTTTTGGAAAGGGTGCAGCAAAGGTGGAGAGCCTTTCTTATCACCCTGTAGCACCGTGTGCAGGAGGCCAGCGGGCCTCAAAGGGGTTCAGCACTGCTTACATCACCAGCTGATCCCAGTGGTTTAGGGCTGGCCCTGCCAGGTTTCCCCAGCAGGAAAAAACTGCCCTTCTGTATTTCTCTTTGTTGTTCCTCGGAACACTCCACAGTTTGTGTGTGTGGGGGGGAGGGGGGAGTGTAATGTCATAAATATTCTACCCTTGAGGCTATGACCTATTAGTCCCACTATTCATGTTACTACCATTTTGTATTTTCAGTCTTTTTTTTAATTGTTATCTAGATTCTTCTCCTTGCTTAGACTAAATTACTTCATTTATCTTAAATTCCTCTTCTTCTAGCATCCGTGGTTGTCTTGTGATTTAGGAGTCCGGCTTTCTATGTGGTGCTCAGAGAACACGCAGATGCCGGTTATAAGGTGAAGATTTGAGCCACCTCCCTGGTGTTCTACAAGACCAACAGGCCTTGTCTGCTTTGTATAATCACTGTAAGATTCAACCAATCCCTTTCCTTCCAACCATCATCACTTCAAATGAAGAAGAGTCCTTGATTTTTTTCTTTCATGCTATCATAAGCCATGAGCTGCATCTCTATAGGCTTGTTTGTGTAGATATAACATCTTAACATTCTACTGTCGGCTGCTACTCACACAGAGATTACTCTTCCAGCTCAGGTCCTGACTGCAGACAGACTGCTTCCGGGAATGGTGGTGGCAGCTCTTCATCTACGGGTTAATGAAGCCACCGCCGCTGAGCAGCAGCAGCAGCAGCAGCAGCAGCAGGTCATCACAGTGGAGACTGGGAACGGGATGGTGGTCATAAGGGGTCAAATTTCAATACACGGAGCTCATGAGAGGAATGCATGCATGGAAACACATGACATCTCCAAGTGGAACTAATGCCTTATGATTTGAATTGCTCTTCTCTAGAACTTTCCTGCCTTCTCTATGTAGTTCTTAAACTTCACACATGGAAAATGGAGTTTTCTCTGTTTCCGATCAACTCTCTATATGTTTGCGTGTGTGTGTGTGTGTGTGTGTGTGTGTGTGTGTGTGTGTGTGTGGCCTGAAGTCAAAATAGATTCTAGAACAATATATATATTTTTAACCTTATTTTGTGAGACAGGATCTCTCATTGAACCTGAGGCTCTTTTTTTTTTTTTTTTTTTTATTGACTAGACTGCTGGCTAGTAAGTCCCAGCATCCTGCATAGAATTAAGACAGGTCCATGCTGCCAAACTTTGAAGCATAAGTTTCTGGCTATATCATGTGATGCAGACTCATGTGTCTTGTTGAGGCAAGACCCGTGGGAGGATGGGTGATGTTTGGAGAGAGTATAAAGGGACTCAATGGTGACGGGCGCTTGCACAGATAGCAATGCTTCCTTGGTCTCAAATCTTCACTGATCTTGGCTTTGTTGAGAGAGGCACCACAGAGCATTCCTGGCACTCTGGCTGGTCTTGGTCGCTCCTGCTGAGTTGTGCCAATTTGGTGTAAGTCTGGTTGTTTCCGCTACATTGTGCCACCATTGATGACTTGTGTTTGGTGACCCTTTTGAACCGCACTGTTGGCGTCCTGAGAGTACTCAACTGGAGTGCTGATATCCTGACAAACAGATTAGAATGGCACCCAAGGAACTACTTCTAAACAGTTCACATCCCCTTGTCCTATTTACCATGTCTTCTCCCCTCCCTTTGGATGGTGGGCTAGAAGTGGGGTCAAAGCATTTGAGAACCCTTATTAAGAATACGTTTTAAAACTTCCAGACCTACAAATCTTGGCTTTTATTACACGCATAATAAGGAATACACTTTCCCAACTGAGCCATGCCCTCAGGCGTAACTCTTTCTTTAATGCCCAAACACGTGAACAGGCAGCCAGTACAGCCTCTCTTCTGGAGTTTTGAAAAGAATAAGACTGAGTTCCTCACAGCTTTTGCCGGGTGCAACCCTTCCCCCATACATAACACAAAAGGTCGCCCACTCTCTCTCCCAGCTTAGGTGAGACCACCTCAAATACCCTAATATCCTATAATGCCACACTGTGTGTCACCATTTGTTATTACTCAGAGACTCTATCATGGTGCCTGACGTAGCTGTGAATTCTTAGAGACGAGAGTTCAGTACTTCACGCATTGATTGCTATTCAATAAGCATGTTTGCCTTTAACGGATGAATGGACAGTTAGAGGCACACAGTCTATCAACATTTGTCCACAGCGGAAACTCATCCGCTTTGCTTTAAAAACCCTTGTTTAGAGTTTCTTGACATTGGATGCTCAGGAGAGCTTAGCACCATGTGCAGTTCTAGAGCTTTCCTATTCCTATACCTTTTCCAGAGGCAGACCAATTTATGTTAATCTTCGGCAATGCATAGGCTACACTGGCTGGATATTGATAATAGGGTGTGCGTATTGCAGGGAGTGGGATGGGGAGTGGAGGCACATGGGATTTCTCTGTACTGCTGGCGCAACGAACCCAAGCCTACTCTAAAGAATAAAGTCAATTACAAAGAAAATCACATACTTCACCTGTTAGTCAACTCCCTGTCACTCTGTTCCACTTTCTCTTCCCAGTAACTTGAAACCACGATGAATAAACGATGAACAAACAGAAGTCTGGGAGCTCTGCTCCTAATGGCTTACACCCAGAAGCAGCCACTTAACCCAGCCTTCTGTTTCTGATGTCATGGGTATTAATTGTTCTATAAGAGCACAGTTCTTAAAGATGCCTGCTCTGTTCTAGATGGTTAGGAGAAGACTCTCTGAGAGCTGCTTTCTCTCACCTCGCTAAGTGCTTCATATACCCGTGTGCAGCGGGGCTGACCTGGGAGGTGGAAAATGGTGGTTCTATTTATAACAAAAACATAATGGCTCTTGTTTAAAAGTAACATCTGTGTGCGCGACTGTTTATATCTTAAATATCCTCTCGAAGTCCACATGTTAAAGCCCACCATGTCATGGGATACAAAATTGAATAGAAAGGAGGAAGCACATGACCAGCATGAACCCCAGGGTACTTCTGTTATGGACTAAAAAGTTCTTTAAGGTCTGAGACCAACAGGGAGTCTTTAGGTAGTGGGGAAGGCATGCCCTAAAAGTGGCTTATAGAACGCTAGCCTCTTCTTTCTTTTGCTTTGTATTTTGGCCATACAGTGGGCAGTTCTGTCTCACCTTACTTTCCTGTCATGACAGTGTTTGACCCCAGGTCTTGGGGCCAACGGAAAAATGCACTAAACCCTTCAAAACCGTGAGCCAAAATAAACCTGCCTTTATAAGGTGATTACCTCAGTTCTTGGTTAAAGTAACTGTGGTAGTTAAACTTGCTGCCACCTTGCCCCATATGACGTTACTACAAAGACGCAGTGATTGGGTATGTCTGAGGTGTTTCCAGAGAAATTTAACTGAGAGGAGGAGATGGGTCCTGAATGTGGGTGGCACCATGTTACGGGATACAAAATTGAATAGAAAGGAGGAAACACATGACCGGCATCATTTATCTCCCTAGCTACCTAAGTGTAGATGCAATGTGACCAGCTACCCCATGCGTCTGTCGCCACAGCCAAGGCCACTTTCACTACAATGCTTGCCCTGCTGTGATGTACTGCTTCAGAAGAAACCTTGCTCCCTTCATTTGTTTCTGTCAGGTTTGGCGTCACAGCAATGAAGAAAAAAATCACTAATAACTAATAGAGTGACAGAGCATTGACTAACAGGTTAACTATGCGATTTTCTTTGTAATTGACTTTATTCTTTAGAGTAGGCTTGGGTTCATAGTAAACTTGAGCCAGTAGTACAGAGAAATCCCATGTGTCTCCACTTCCCATCCCACTCCCTGCAACCCACACACCCTATTATCAATACTTCCAGCCTGTGCAGCCTATGCATTGCCAGAGATTAACATAAATTGATTTGCCTCTGTCACTGAGTCCACAGTTGCCACTGAGGTCCACTCACGGTGTGAACCTCACATTCCATGGATTTAGGGAAACCTGTTGTGATGTTAATGCAGCATCCTACAGAATAGTTTCACCAAACTGGAGAGTCCTCAGTGCTTGGGCTGTAGTATCTCTCCATTTATCTTTCCCTTCCAACTAAGCCCGGATAATCATTGATAATTTGTGTTTTCTATGGTTTGCAGGTCATCTGGTTGGAATTCTAGCTTGTGGTGCCTTTTCAGATCACTTTGCTTCACTTAGGAATATCCATTTAGGGCGTGTGTGTGTGTGTGTGTGTGTGTGTGTGTGTGTGTGTGTGTGTGCTCAGTAAGTGAAGTTCAAACTTTTTAGTGCAGAATAATATTCCATTATATGGATATAGCACAAAGAGTAAACTTTTTAATGAAGTAGGGTATACTTAAAGTACACAAATCATTCAAAGATGACTTGATGAACTTTCATTAGATGAACGCTTCCTGCAGTCAGCACTCAGATCCGTCAAAAGGCCACTGTAACACACAGAAGCACCCCTGGTTCTCAGATCCACGTCACATCCACACAGGATGAGCAGGTCCTGACATCTAACACATGACTAGTTCTGTCTGACTCGCCCCTTTAGGAAGTAGACTTGGAAAACATCTTCTTATCATCAACTTAGCAACTAGCAATTTCCTCTCAAGTCAGACATGAGTCTGAATTAAAGGGAAAATGTAGTCAATAGTAAGGTTGGTATTTATTTTCAGAGAAGAGTCCCATTAGTGTCTTCCTGGAAGCGCCTGTCTCCACTCAGAATCACATGGCCATGCATCTAGGACACCAAACTGAGCTGCTGACAAGTGGCAATTAGGTACCCCATAGGAGGGCAGTCACTCCTCTAAAGCTAACATTGTGTAGTAAAACAAGATCAGATGGAACATGGCTGGACAGCTTTCTGTGGATTGCTTTGCTCTCGAGCTCCCACATCTTCAGCAGGTGTAAGGACAGACCAGAGTAAATCTCTCTGGGGAACATCACAGATTCCCATCCTTCAGATCCCTACCTCTTAGAGTCTGTGGTACTAAGTAGCATTATAAAAGCCAAAAAAAAAAAAAAAAGCAGAAAGAGTTAAGTTGTTGTCCTTAACGTGTGGAAACGCATACACACAAAGAGCATGCTCACACTTGGCACAACGCTGCAGCAACCTGAAAGCACCCTATCTCTAACAGCCTTACACGCCACAAGAAAATGAACATAATAAAATGGCCACCTAGCATGTTGTTCCCCAGAGACTGGTGACTATGTGACAGGAGAATGAATTCTTAGCAGAGTCCCGTGATATTCTCAAGGATAAAATAGCTCACCAAAAAGGACAGGCTGATTTTTTTTTTCTTACATAAAATAGTAAACTGGCTGGGTTTGACCTATGGATAAAGTTGGCTCTTGCCTTGGCTGTGAACATCTGGGAGAGGAAGAGAGAGCATCACTCTCAGGCTTCCACCTCATCTGCCCGGGAGGAAGTAAGCACTTCCCCAAAGTGACCTTGCTTAAGAAGCATCAAAGTCTTGGAATCCTCTATTATGTGGATATAAGGAAGGACTCCAAAATAAAAAAAAAAAATAGCCCTAATCACCAACAACGACAGCCGGACTTTGTGGCTATGTGCCAGATCTGCACTGCACACTGATAAAGTTCATCGAGTTTAAGCCTCGCTGACACTAGTATCATATCACTGTCTTCTTAAAGCATATGACATCTGAGGGTTTCCGGTGGGTAGCACACTTTGGGAGATTCCAGGTCTGCCTTGTTTGTCCTCCTTGACTGGGCAAAGAGGTCTCTGGACTCTCAACTCACAAAGTCAAGTCAAGGTCTACACATCTGTGGTTGCCATGACGCTGATGATGCTCGTGGTTAAGGGATTTGCTCATTAACAGTGGCATTCATTATTCTTTGTCTCCAACACCTGGTCCTCAGGAAAAATAACTGCTAGTGAACACTGAACCCCAACTGGATTGAACAGTGGACACAGACAAGCCCAGAATTGCCTGTCGATACTCCCACAGTCATGAGGCAAGCCAGTTCTAAGAGATGAAACTTGCATGAAGCCGAATGCGATGGTGCATGTCTGTGATCCCAGCACTTAAGAGGTGAAGGTAGGAGGATCAGGAGTTATCATCAGCTATGTAGAGAGTTGGAGGCCAGCCTAGGCTACATGAGACCCCATCTCAAAGATTGATAGATAGACGGATGGATGGATGAATGGATGGATGGATAGACAGATAATAAATAGATGATAGGTAAATAGGTAGGTAGATACATAGACAGACAGACAGACAGACAGATAGATTAGATAGATAGGCAGACATGATGATAGATGAAAACTTCAGATAGCAACTCCACACACACACATACACACACACACACACACACACACACACACACACACATGTGTGAATGCCGCGCGCGCTCACACACTCGTGCTCACGTGCATAGCCACGCTCCATGAACCTCACTTTTCCTCCATCGGCCTTGGCTACTCCACTTTCCCAGAAGTCCACTCTTCCTGTTCCTTCCTGTTTACCTCCAGCTTCCAGAAAACTAAATAATCCATCACAAAAAACATAAAGTAGAGATTATCAGTCTGAAACAATATAATCAAGAGGATCTTGCTCATTGCAAACAGAGGAATTAAAAAACACTTCAGAGACTCATTTAGGAGCAGCTCTAGTGCCTAAAGGTAAAGAAGTGAACCACAACAACAGTAGCAAACAGCGGCAACAGGATGAAAAGGATTCAGGACCCCAGAAGAAAGAGCGCCAGCTAGCAGAACCGGAAATGGAAACAATTTGAGTTACAAAGTAACTTGTATTGGATTGCAGGTGAAAGCACAGAGCAGACACACAACACTGCACCTATACAAACAGATGATCTAATAACACATGCTAGAAGAAAAGGCAAGTCTTCCCCCAAGGAAACTCCAAAATAACAGTTGCCAGATAATCTAAGCAGACATTCCTTTCTAAGGCATGGTCTGCTGGTCTGAGAAACTGGCTTCTGGAGAATAGAAAAGGGGGGCACAATAGCAATCCAGCAGTGAACACCATGCACGGCCTTCATCAGAACGGAGCTGGCCTTCACCTACAATAAGTTGTATTGATACCACGTTCTGCCCAATAGTATAAAGAAGGCATCTCATGTATTGATACCACGTTCTGCCCAATAGTATAAAGAAGGCATCTCAGTGGAGGGCTTCTTATCAAACCCAGTGAAATCATAAGAGAAATCAAAACAACTCAAATTAGTTGTTTTGATTTCATCTTTGTGTGTGAAATACATGGCCAATCATAGGAACAGACTTTGATAGAGGATTTGATCAATACAGATGATATATTAGTTGCTTTTCCCGATGCTGTGATAAAATCTCCAAGACAAGTGGCTTAAGGATAGGAGGATTTAGATTTTTGGCTCACAGTTTGATGGCATACCATCCCTCAGTCCTGGTGAGGAAGGCAAGCAGCAGAAGGACGTGTCACATTGCATCTACAGCCAGGAAGAAGGGACACTGGAGCGCTGGTCTTTGTGAGGCTTTCTCCTTTTCAGTTATTTATTCTGTCTGAGATACAAGCTGATAGAATGGGGCCAGCCATATTTAGAGTGGGTGTTCCCTCCTCAGTTAAGCCTCTCCAGAAATGCTCTCATAGAGATGCCTAAGTATATCTCCTAGACGATTCCAAGTCCTGTTGGTTGACAATAAAGACTGACTACCACAAATCTGGTGACTAAACGGTCCCTGGTATGAGCAGAGTATGCAAACACGGAATCTCCTATCAACACTTAGTGACAAAAGCAACGTTCTCTTTCCTGAGTCCCAGTGAATGCTTCAACTGTTTCTAGATGGAATTTTAAACTGGAGAGTGCACACAGGATGGAGAATGGCTTTGCAAGTCTCATTTGCCTGTGTTTGTAAGGCAAGCTGGCGTCAGTATTCCACATGAAGCTAGATCAAAGTTAACAGAGCAATTTAACTTAGAGCTGTAGAGTGTTATACATACCCCGTGCCCAACCCCCAACCCCCAACCCCAGGGTCATGAGTTGGACTCTTTCCATAGCCTCAGACACCTGGTAAGGAATTTGACTGTCATGGTTGCTGAAGAGTGTGTTTGGCCTCATTAAGAACCTCTTGATGAAACATCTTCATAAGTATTTTTCCAATCTAACACCATAAATACACACAGGTGCACACAGGCATGCGTGCGTGCACACACACACACACACACACACACACACACACACACAAAACCTAAGCAACAAACCAACACTTGCTGGATTGTTTCACGGACATTGCCAAATAAAGGAGCCTCCTGCAGAAGAACAGAAGCTGGAGATCACTTGGAATAACGTCTTAAGTCAAAAGTCAGGTGGGGCAGGAAGGAAGGGCCAAGGAGATGGCTCAGTCCTTGAAATGTTTGCTATGTAAGCATGAAGATCTGAGTATAGAATGTGGCACTGAAGGCTAAGACAGGGAGACCGCTGGAGTTTGCCAGCCAGCTAGTCATGGCAAATTGGTGAGCTCCAGGATCAGTGAGAGACCCTGTCCCCAAATCCCAAACAAGGTAGAAAATGACAGAGAAAGACACCCAGGACATAGAGATTCACCTGCCTCTGCCTCTGGAGTGCTGGGATTAAAGGCATGTACTGTTATATCTAACTAATTTTAATTTTTAAATGCAAAGGCATTTTGTTGTTATGGAATTAACATACTAGGTATAATAGCAAATGCAATGCAGTTGAAAATCTTTAACAAAACAAATCTCTGAGCTCTAAAACCCAACATGATGTCACAAGCAGAAAACACTGCCAACCTCATGTGACAGGTCACACTAAAAACCCGAGCATAAAATATCGCATTAAATGAGCCTAAAGCTACATGAAGAAGCACAAAATGTTGTATTTAGACTTTTATCCCAACCCCCAAGTTATCTCATTGTGTATCTGTAAATACCCCCAAATCTGAAATCCAAACAATGTCCTGTCTCAAGCATTTTAGGTTTGGGATACTTAAGCTGTGTAAGATACAGAAAAGAAAAAATATCCAAGAGGAAGCTGGGAGGCTCAGGAAGCCTAGAAAGCTACAGGGTTCCCAGGCCTTTCCCTGGGGTTATATAAGCAGTAAGCAATTGCTGGGACAGAGAAGGATCTCTGGTGGGGCTGCCTTGAGGGAGTTTTCATGAGTCATCACTTATACAGGGCCGAGCTGTGATAAAGTCCTGCCTTTGACTCACATCTGTGCCTCTATTTAACCTGTAAGCCTTGCTTCTGTAAGGTCCCCCAATAAATTCATTCCTTCACTACCTTGGATTTGAGTGAAGCCATTCCTTTTGTCTGTCATCAGGTGCCCCATCTGGAGTAAATAGTTGGGGTTTCACATCTCTCTACTGAAAGTCACACAGCAAGTGGTACACAAAGGGAAGAAAAGAAGAGTCCCTAGAGTTAGGAGAAGAGAAGAGGAGGGGAGGGGAGAAGAAGGAAGGGGAGAAAAAGCAAATCAAAGCCAAGGCAATGACTAAAGCAAAAGTTTTCATGTAGCCATGATGGAAGGTGGGACTCTGGGCAGAGTAAATAGAATGTAAGAAGTATTACTCACTCAGAAAATTTTTTGATATGAAAAATAGCCAGATGATAAGATTCAAGACAGAATATGATGGTTTGAATGACAATGGCTACCCTAGGCTCATATATTTAAATATGTGCTCTCTAGTTGGTGGAACTGTTTAGGAAGGACTCGGAAGTGTGACCTTGTTGGAGGGGGTGTGTTCCTGGGAGTGAGCTTTGAGATTTCTAAAGTCTATACCCTTCCCAATGAGCTCTGTCTGCCTGGTGCTTGTGGATCCCGATGTGAGCTCTCAGCTACTGTCCAGCACCATCCTTGCCTGCTTTCTGCCATGCCCCTGTTGTGATGAGTATGGACTCTAACCTTCTGGGACTGAGCTCTAAATTAAATGATATGTCTTATAAGCTGCCTTGGTTAGAGTGTTTGATGTGAGCAATTTAAAAAGTGACTAAGAGATGGGTGGGCCTCTGGAGTGAGCATGAAGCCTCAAGCCCAGAGTTTAGAGAGCCCCATAACTCATATGAGACAATAGAGTCTGTGGAGGAAGTGAGGAGTTGGAGAAGTTTCAGGACACATAACCAGATTTGCTTCCTGGAAGTAAAATATTTAAAGAAGCATCCATTTAAGAAACATCTAAATTCCAAGAGGCCAAAGTCTTAAAGTACTCTACTGGTAGACTTTCAAAAATCACCCATAATAAAAATACTCTTCCCTGGGGCTGGAGAGACAGCTCAGTAGAGTGAAGAATGCTTGTTGGCCTTCCAGAGGTCCCGAGTTCAGTGCACTGTATAGCTCACAGCTGCCTGTAACTCCAGCTCCAGAGGATCTGTTAGCTTCTGAGGTACTCCATACCCACTTGCACACATAAATGCATATATAAATTCATAAATACACATATAAACACATAAATATCTATGTAAGTACACATATAAATAAAACAAAGAGAGAACTGCTTCCAGACCCTATAATTGTTCTTTGTGTTAAGTTTATCTAGGCTAGCCCTACTAGAGTTTACCTAGGCTAGACCTACTAGAAATGAAAGGGGTTAGTCTGGTGTGAATTGGAAGAACTCTTCTCATTAATGGCTTCTTGTTACGTCCCATTGGGATGAAATGTATCTTATAAGAATTGGACTCTTTGCCAGCCTTTGAAATCTGATGACCCCCAAATGTGGCTATTTTGGTACAGGTTCCATTTGTCTTGGAAAAGAGAGTTCGTTTTCCTATCCCGAGGAGAGTTTTCCATATATGTTAATTAGATCAAGTTGACTGATAGAGTCTTGTGTCTTCTATAGTCTTACTAATGTTCTGTGTAATTGTTTATCAGTTATTGAGAGAAAGGTATAGATACTGCCAACTGTTTTGAAATAAACCCAACCAAAGGCATGTAGAAAGCCACATACCAACATCTTTTAAGACAGAAAAGGACACCAGTGAACTTAAACCAATGCTCTCTAGATGGTTGCTGGGCCTTGAAGCACAAGCACTTCTGTAACCAAACATCGTATTTACGCACAAAGCTAGGAGCCTTCCTTGGGTAGCCCTGATGAATTGTCTAATGAAATTGAAGACGCCGATGAGATGAAGCCACTTGAAAGCAAAGAACCGGCCCAGGAGTCACAATCTTTGGGGATCCTCCTGAGCTCCAGTCGCCAGTAGCATCGCTGTAATACCATTAACCTTATTCCTCTGGCTCTGCGAAAGGTCACTTTATCTGTGAACCACGCATCCTGCACACTCACGCAGATAAGAGGCCTGTAACAAAAGCCTGACTGTTGGCCGCCCCACCAGTGCTATCTAACCCAGCAAGCGCGTTTCCCAGCATTCTGTCACAAAGTCATTGGCAGTGTCAATGTTGGGAAACTGCATGGCTCAGATGTTTCTAAACCCTTTTAATCCATGACAAAGGCCTCCATTTTACTGCTGTTTTTGTTTTCCTCCGCGGCCCTACAGCATGGCAGCTAGTGTGTGCTCCTGATAAGCAGTGAGCCGTGCAGATGAGGTTCGCTTTCCTTGTACACAACCGCAACGCAACCTGCCAAGGCCCAAGTCGGGGGATGTGGCGCGGGCTTCCCTCCCCTCCCCAGCAGTCAATGCCAACGGCACCTTGCACAGTGGTTCCTAGGCCAGATAACTTCAGAAGAACACACAACTAGTGTGTGTGTGTGTGTATGTGTGTATCCAACGCATGACATTTATTTAGCATTATTTGAGTTGAAGCATACTTTCTCTAGAGCAAATGATTTCCTTCCAATAAATTGAGAGGTAGCAAACTCACAAAGGAGAGTAAAAACACTCCTGTCCTGTCATGGTTTTTTTGGGTTTTTTTGTTTTGTTTTGTTTTGTTTTGGAAAGGTTACTTTTTTTCTTTCTCTTTGCAAGGCAGAAAAAGATTAGATTCTGCTGCTCCTGGAAACAATGGTGATATTTGCTACTCTTGACAAAAGAGGCTTGTGTGTGTGTCCAGGGGACTGTGACAAAGGGAACAAGAGACCTGCGGTATGAATGGAGTGGCCTAAGCTGGATTGGGAAGGAAATGCGTGGAGAATTGACAGGCGCCTGACTCCTTGGCCTCCATAGCTACCTCCACTGCCAAGCTTAGATGAAGGGTGAAGTCAGAGTTCACAGGGAAAACATCCTGAGCTTCTAGAAACATATTACAGGGCAGGGTCAGGTAAGAAATGGTTGAGGTAGAGGGCGATTCAGAATGTGGTGGAGAAGCCCAGTGGTTACAGCGGTTACCGCATACTGAGAACCAAGCACGAGGAAAGATGGAGACTTCTTTCTTGCATAAGAAGTAAATAACTGAGCTTAGATTAAAAGCCAAGAACCAGCAACACCCATCATGAAAGACAGTAATGGAAAGTGTGGATACAAAGAAGTGTGGGATGTTGGAAGCAGGGGGTCCATAGAGTTACACTCAGCTGTGGGTCCAAGAAGCCCCTATGAGGGCCTGAGTGTTGATATCCAGCACCCATGCAAAAGGAATAGCACAATGGCGTGCATTTAAAACCCCGACACTGGGGCCGACACAGGCAGATCCCTGGAGCTGTTGGCCAGCTGATCAAGATGAACTGGTGAGTTCCGGATTCAGTGAAAGACCTTGTCTCCAAAAATAGGCTGGAGAAAGATGAAGGAAGACATTCCACATGCACTTCTATCCTCTATGTTAACACCCACATACATGCATGTGACCTGCATGCACGGGTGTATACATACCTATATGAACATGTACATACACAGACACATACATAAGTAAGTACAGGTGGAACAGCCACACAGCTGTGGCATGCATCTTGTAAATGTTGGGGCACGTTTTTTACACTCACCTTTGATTCCCAAAGGAGCTGAAATGATTTTTGAAAACCACTTTAAATGCCTTATCTATACTGAAAATCAGTATCTTTTTTTTTTTTCACAACAAGAGCTGTGCTTCGAAACTCGCAAGGCCGTTCCCATGCTTCTCGGTTTTCAAATGATTAAAAGATATTATCTCCCTACGTCTAATAGAGGCCAGGGAGCTGGAAAGGGTGGGCTAATTCTATCATGGAGATTTTCTTTTCCCAAGACTATGCCTTTAGCAGAACACAGTCTCGTTTTTCATTTCTAAAATAAAAGAATGTTTGCCTTTACCGTCGCCTGTGCCACACGGCCCCTGGTACCTCCTGCCTTCCAAACACCAAGGGTAGAGGTAGCTAGCTCACCATGGTAATGATACCAGCCCTTGTCAGCCATTTCCCAGCTCACACCTGTGCTGCGAGTTCCCGGAAGTTTCTCTCGGGAGTCCTGCCAAGTTTCTTCCCAGACTTGGTGGTGGTGGGAGCTGCTTTTCCAACATATCTGCAGAGGTTGGGCCCAGATGAATGTCTGAGCACCCGCCAGTTAGCTTTCCAAAATGATGTTGGGCAAGTGACTGGGACAGCTCCTGTCTCCTTGAGAATCAGCCATCATTCACTGCTCCAGGCCAGTCCCTGAGTTTGCTTTCTAATCCATGTCCCTTCCAACTTGTCCATCATGCAAGCCTTATATTCCTTTCCTCGCCTTACCCCCATGCTGCAATGTTAGCATTCTGTCTAAACTCCCATCGCCATAGTATTAGCAACAGCCAGGTATGCTCCTCCCCACAGTTACCTGGCAACAGCCAGGTAGGCCTGGTCCATTATAAAAGGGGCTGCTTGCCCCCTCCTCCCTCTCTCTTCTCTTACTCTCTTTTGATCTCTTGATCCCTCTGTCCCCTTGCCCCTTCCCCCTTCCCTTCCCCCTCTCTCCATGTGTTCATGGCCGGCCTCTACTTCTCTATTCTCTATTCTCTCTCGCTCTCGCTCTCGATCTCTGCCTTTCTCTGCTTCTATTACCCTCTTAACTACTCTCCCCATGCCCTTAATAAACTATTCTATAGAGTTTATTGAGGCTGGTCCCTCAGGGGGAAGAGATGGCTCAGCATGGACTGGCTGAGACATTCCTTTCCCCCATACCTTACCACACACCCACAGAACATATTCTCTCTCTCTCTCTCTCTCTCTCTCTCTCTCTCTCTCTCTCTCTCTCTCT
>JANHMN010000006.1:14571254-14630606 GCA_030674055.1 Rhabdomys pumilio | reverse complement strand
TCTCTCTCTCTCTCTCTCTCTCTCTCTCTCTCTCTCTCTCTCTCTCTTTAATAAACACACCAACCCCCATTTACTGCCTGTGACATCTCTCTTGAACTTGGGCAATACCCTGAGAATACTCTGACTCCGTCCAGTGTAACTGGCTGTTCAGAGGTTCTAACCTGAAAATCTGCTTCTCTCCTCTTGGAGCCACACCCAACTATCTTTTCCAATCTCACCCAAGGCACACTGCTTAGCTTCCTTTGATTGTGTGAATCAGCATCTAATATCTGAATGCAGTTCTTAGATCTTCCGCTTCCCTCCCCATCCTCCCTCCTCTTCTCCCTGCCTCCTCTCTCTCCTTCCAACAGATGTTAATGACACCCTACTCTACATTAGGCACTCATGTCTAAGGAGCCAGCTTACACGGGCACGTGAGACAGACAAGGTCTCCTTTACACAATGTTTACATTATACAGGGTGGAGACAGACAGTAAACTCCTAAATAAACAAGAAGACTATCCAGTGTCTAACCACGGACTGATGGGTAGTGCAGGAGATGAAGAATGTTCTGTGGAGACTTTTCACGAATATTAGAGACAACCCCTTTGGGGAAGATGTGGTGGCAATGAGTGGGGGAGGGGGGATGTGCTCCACAGTTGTCCAGAACATTCCAGTGAGGGGAGCCTGAATGCAGAGGTCTTAGGATAAAGGTGAACTAAGGAAGTGTTGTCTTTTCCTTTACATGTGTGAGCCATAATGACATGTGTTATATACAATGTTAGTAATATACACAATAAACATGTAGCATTATGTGGTGGTCCATGTTTATTACATGGTTACAAAGTTTTTCTCCTGTAACAAAGTCTCGCTAGCAGATTGTCACCCAACCTCAGAGACTCCATTTATGTTTGAAAGCATCGAGTAAGAAAAAGACCCAACGTTCTCATATTTGATGGGGATGGGGTGGGGAGGAGAAAAAGTCAGACTTCTAAATAATACTAAGCCAATTCGTTCTACATCAGCTCTCTGGACCGAAAGATGCTGGAACCCAAGAGAGAAATTAATGCACAGCTCATCAAGATTTACACCTAAGCATACGCCTAGCTCTTGACTTTTCCTCATTAACTTTTATGGCACAAAGTTCTGTCAGCTGCCCCCTCGCACAGAATGACCCCTCATCTCCCATCATGCATTAGCCAGCTTTCCCCTAGCTCAGCCTCACACATCGTAAAATTATTTTCAGTATGAGTGAGAAACACCTTTGCATTTTACGACTCGTACAATAAAGAAACAAGAAAAATATGCAATTTATAAAATGATAATATGCTGTAATGTGGAGCTTTTAAGTTAATGGGACATACAGGGAAAGGTGTCATTAAGAAAGAGGGAAGGGGTGGGGGTAAGGAGAAAAGGGAATACTTTATCATGCACAAGTGCTGCAGCTGACAGGAACCCAGAAGACACAGAACACGTATATACTGTCATTTTGTTCCTTAGAACTAAGTTTTCTGTATAAAAGCCCCCATCAAATAGCAGCATTGCTGCTGCATAGGGAAGGAAGGCCACCTTCCTACCTGCCTGCCTGGGCTCCCCCACACTCCACTGGGCAGGCAGAAGTCCAGGGAAATGCAACCTGAAGAACCAGATTCACTCAAGCTGAGTCACCCCAGGGGCGGCCTTGTGATGTCTTAAATTGGCTTTTTAAACCTCTACACAGCACTGTACTCCGCAGGATTCCTGAGAGAAACTTCCGGCAACTTGCAGCACAGGTGTGAGCTGGGAAATGGCTGACAAGGGCTGTCCAGCTGCGCCATGGTCTGGTTCCAGCATCAAGTGGAACAGACATCTGTAAGTACCCAGGCACCAAGGCTGCCAAGCACCCATAAACTCCTCCCAACACTGGGGGCAAAGAAAGCGGTTAAGAAACGTGGCAAGCTTCTTCTGCATAGAACAGTTCGTTGTAACCTGGGTATTGGAAAGTGATAAGTCACGGATTCATTGCCAGATTTCACTATAAAGAGTATTGTGTTATAAAAAGGCTGTGTGGAAGCGGTGTTTTGTAATAATAAAGAGTGTGGGTTCCTGAGTTAGGAGTCTTCCTCCTGTCATTCGCTAGGTAACTTTGGTGAACTTACTGAAAAGAGCTGTTTCTGGTTTTTTCTAATGTATAGGATGGGAATATTGTCAATACGTGCCATGTAGAGATGTTATGGAGATAATTGAGGTGGAAGATTAAAGTCTTCAAGACCACGCTTGGTTCATGATGAACGCAAGGCTACTTTATTGGGAAAGGTAGTAGAAACCCACCTCTTCACAAAACACTATCACAAGACGCATCCCCAACTCCCAGAGAAATCTCTCCTCTTTGTCTCTGTCTCCCTCTCTCTTCTCTGTCTCCCTGTCTCTGTCTCTGCCCCCCCACACACACTTTTAGTGGTGATATATATGGAGATGAAATACATTTAGAACCAGAATATGAATTAGGTAGCCTATGAGAAAGGCTTCAGGAAAAAAAATCACTGCTCATGAATCTTCAATATATTAAAATAGCTTTTTAAAATTCTACACTGCACTGTATTAGTCAGGGTCCCCCAGAGAGATAGACTAGGATGTACACAGATGATATAGCTAGATATATAAATAGATGGAGATGAGGCAGGGACAGGAGCTGTAGCAATTGGTTCTTGTGACTATTGAGACACGGAGCCCTGTGATCCACAAGCTGGAGAACCCAGAAGCAAGCACCATGATCCAGTGTGAGACATGGAGGTGGTGATATGAGCCCTTCCCTGAACCTGAAAGCAGAACAAGAGCTCCAAGGTCTCTGGGGCAGCTCCAGCTGAGAATTTACTTTCTCCTTCTTCATTTATATTGGGATCTTTGAGAAACATCTCTTCTAGAAACATCATAACAGACACCACCAGAAATGTTTTACCAGCTACCTGGGCAACCCTTAATCCAGTCATGCTGGCATGTGCCATTAACTGACACAAATGTGTATGTCTTTATGTCTCATCAAGTAAAGTAATGCTCCCCATTCGTTATGGCTTCTCAAAGTGCAAGCAAGCTCTGCTGGCCAATTATCCATTCACAAGACTTTGAAAGAGCCTTGCAGACATGTCACATGGATGATGACGGCCAACACTCAGCATGGATAAGGAGTGCACATTCTTTAGCACTGTCCCATAGCCCTGTCACCTGGGGACCCACATCAAGCAGGTTGGGTCAGAGTGCCTCTGGGTAAAGCGTATGGCTGAAGCCTTCCCCAGTAGTTCTGATGGATGCAAATCGGACCTCAGTGGACCAAACCTATGTTTTCACTTTGCAAATGGAAACACTGAAGCTCTCCTCAAGGCGATGTAGAAGAACCAAGATTCGTTTAAACAAAAATCATTTAAAAGATTCATTTAACATAGTTAGAATGCCATGGTTCAATGAGAGATGAGTGGAACCAGGCAGAATTCTTTTTTATCCTCTCTCCCGTCTCCCAAATTCAAATTTTTCACAATTTCATATATTTATAAACTATATTGTGATCATATTCACTCCTCTAATCTCTGTTCTCCACAACTAGCCCTTTCCTACTTTAATATCTTTTGATGTGTGGTGTGTGTGTGTGTGTATGCCTGTGTGTGTGTCTGTGTGTGTGTGTGTGTATCTGTGTGTGTATCTGTGTGTGTGTGTGTGTGTGTGTGTGTGTGTGTGTTTAACTAGGATTGCTTGTATAAGCATACGCTAGAACTATTTACAGGAGAAAGGACAACTTACTGGTGGCTACGCCACTGAAGAAATGACATCATTTCCACATGGCAACCAAGAACTGTCAATCTAGCATGAGCCCCTACCACATCCAGGACAGACTGTTGAAGGGCTCGGCCTTGAGTGGGTCTCATGCAGGTAGATGTCAGAATTCTTTATCAAAGAAACAAGACCATCATCAGTCACCTCAGCCTTGTCTACCTCTCAAGGTGACTCAGTGTCCCCTGGGATTCTAACATAGCACCCAGGGTGAGAAATAACTTCCAAACACCTGAACCGTCTTACCATCTTGCACATGAAGATCTCATCCCACCCCATTCTGATTTAGCTCAGAATCTACTGTGCCAGATTCCTCGGTGAATTCTGACTTGAGTTTGGCTCTGAGACATGCCCTGCGGTTCATAGGTGCACATGTAGAAACCAGATATTTGTTCAGTTCACAAAGGGAACTAACCAACATCACTTACCATAGCATATCCATGGTCATCAGAGAAAGAATACCAGCTGGGACCTAAGGGCAAATGCTACCAACAGCTCCCTGTTTGGATGATATCTATGTGGCTACGCATCATGCTCAACTCAGGGACTCGGTGAATGAGACTGTAAGGTGAATAAGACTATAAGTCTGGAAGAGAGAGTGCATGTACCTGCGAGCTAAGCTCTGGTATTCTAGGTTCACTCCCTTGATGCAGATAAACAAATGATCAATAATGATTTCTGAGGTTGCAGATGTAGTTCAATCAGTTGGGTGCTCAGCTACCATGCACAAAGCCCTGGGTTTGACCTGCAGCACTATATAAAACCGGGCGAGGTGGTGCCTGCCTATCATCTCTGTACTAGGTAGGTAGGGGTTGGAGGATCAGAACTTTAGCCATCCTTGGCTACGTAACGGGTTTGAAGCTAACTTCGATACAGAGAGATATCCTACGTCGATGCTACTACTCGTTACTATCATCGTCGTCGTCATCTTCGTAAAGTGTGTTAAGATTTTTTTTCCAGCCAGACTCTTGTGAAACTAAACTGAACAGTTTCATTACTGTGCTGCAGTCTAATCCATGTCCAGTGGAATCTTTCTAGAACAATCGAATGGGCAGGGGCAGCCATAGCTCTTTGCCTCCCACACTGACTTCCTGTTTGCTGCTGTCTGGACAGAGCTTCTTCCCAGTCATCTCCAGACTGCAGCCTTATGGGAGACATGCGCTGCCATATTAAAAAGTAAAAGGGCTTTTGCTGAAAGCCTTCCTTTGTCTGCCTCCCAACCTCACTTGTCATCTAAAAGAATCTCCTCAAAGTTGATGTTTCCGTTCCTTTAATTCGGGATGACCCAGCCCCAGCCCAGCTGTCTCCAGAGCACAAGGAGTGTGTAAATGTTGCCAGTGTTCCGGCCTCTTTTCTTTCTTTGGGTCAGATGCAAGGCTGTCACAGTGTACGCTGTTATTTAAGGGAGACACTCAGATGTTTCCTTTCTGTGGCGGCAGAGATCTTTTCAACGGAGCCTCTTTATTCCTCTGACAGTTCCACTCTTGAAAAGCTGACCCAGTTCCCGCAGCACAACAAAAGCAGCACACAGGGAAAACAGATTCCCCTGAGGGACTGATAAACCCAGGTGAACTCTGGCCAACTGAGTTTCCCTTTGAGAACCAGGCTGGCTGCCAGGAAAGCTGAGGCAGACAGAGGCATCTCAGGGATAAGGCGGACAAATGAGGCTCTGCTCAGCTTTGAGCTCTCTCTCAGAATTTGTTTCTGATGTGTGTCTGTGGGGAGGGGGTTTCATCAATCTCAAACCCCAGTTCTCTCACACACCCAAGATATCTCTCCTCCCTCCCCCTCTCCCTCCTTTTCCCTCTCCCTCTCCAGTTGCTGCCAGTTTTAGACATCTGATCTACCTGTAGACTCACCCCCAACCTGAACCTCTAAGCCACTGAAATGGACCAGAACTTGGTATCTCATTCACCATGTGAACAAGCATGTGGAGAAACTGGCACCATTTTAAGTTTAAAATCTAGAAACAAGAACGGGCTAAAGGGACAGCTATCCTACATGGCTCGAACAATGTCAGCACTGCAGCTACTAGGCTAATGGTTACTCAGAGAACTCAGAATAGAATTGCTCTTCTTATTGACTCTGAAACAACTCAGCTTCTTCTTCTTCTTTTTTTTTTTTTTTCCTAATAAATTAGGAAGATACTCAAGCCAGACTCCCTTTTTCTCTGTCTGGATTTTAGAACCATAATTGCTTTGTGCTTAGCCTACAGTTAACCTCTCTAAGGCCAGACAGGTTTTGGGTGGTATGTGCAGAGGAAGCTAAGTCTTATTTAGAACAAATGTTCTTCACGTCAGATTAGTGGTTGAACAGTACCCCCAGAAGGAGCCTCTGATTATATCTTCCAGACTTTGTTTAAATCATTGCCTTTTGGTATCTGGGGTTTTCTTTTCTTTTTTTGTTTTTTGTTTTTTTATTTGTGTTTTTGTTTTATTTTGTTTTTATCTAGTCCTTCAATACATGGCTTCTGGAAGTGTCTGTAGGAATCACCCTAAGGACCTGGATACTAAAGGCAGCCCTGACCATCATGTGCTGATTACAGCATTGCTAAGAACAGAAGCGAGTCCTGGAAGAGAAACACGGAAAAATGTGGAAGACACTCAGCTCATTCCACCAAGGCAGAGCAGGGAAGTTCATGAGGTCATGTCCATGCTTGAGGGACAGTTTTGAACCTTCCTGAGCCATGGCAGGAGGCTGACACTTATGACCCCCACATGCCCCAAAGTGCAAAGGAAGCTTTGCTAGCCTCATGCCAGCTTCACAATGGCCAGGGGCTGCCATGTTACTTCTATCCCCCACCAGCTGGCTTCATGAATGTCTATTGCATGTTTAGTCTGTAGAGGAGAACACACACACACATGTATCTATGTATGTATGTATGTATGTATGTATGCATGCATGTTACACCTTCCCTGTTTAAGGGTCACACTACTGCTTTCTCTATACTATTACTTTGAAACCTCGTGGTAGACATGTGACATAGGTAATAGCACCATTCCTAAGTTTCTGTTCAGTAAACAAAAGTACAAAGAAGTTAAATTACCTGACCAGCAATCAGAACCTATAGGTAGCCATCTTTGTCATGAGAAGTGTACAGCTTAAGGGTTGGTCTAAAGTCTGGGAATTCACTGTGAGTCTGTACTCTAGAGATAAAATAAAGGGTCACCCTTGTTGGTATCAGAAACCAGCTTGGCAGATCGTCTCTGAACCCAGTGATATCACTCACAGGTGACAGGGACCCACACGTGTTGAGGGTTGCTCACCAATGTTATATTAGAATGGTGGCTTGCATCTGGATAGACCACACCAGGCCAATACAATTCCACATGGGAGGCTTATTGTGGGGAAGAGGCAAAGGTGGCGATGAAGACAAAAGGGAGAGAGAGAGAGAGAGAGAGAGAGAGAGAGAGAGAGAGAGAGAGGGGGGGGGGGGGAAGTCAGGAGGGTCTGCCTTTTATTTGGGTTGTGTTATAACTGCTCACAGGTAAATGTGGGAGGTGAGCCAAGTGGATTCTGGGAATGTATGGTGATTGCCGTGGCAACACGTGTGGGTGCCTGTCACCTGTGAGTGATGTCACTCGGTTGGAGACGATCAGCCAAGCCGGTTTCTGATACCAACAACCCTGACAAATTTCTTATTCTTCCTCAGCCTCAATTTCCCTGTTTACTACAGAGGGATGATAATTTCAATGGCTCATTCTTGTTGGATAAGATTATAGCACCATGAAGTCCTCTCCTGGTATGGAATAGCTGTCATAATGGTGAGATGCAGAGCATAGCCTCTCTTACCTCCATTACTTCTCCAGTTTCCTTTTCTATTTTGCTACTTCCACCCTCAGTATGAAAGATCTGTGGACAGGTCAAGGCCAAGGTCTAATGGACCATGAAAGGACAGCTTTTACATCTGAGCTGCCAGTGGGGACACCTACCTATGAGATCTCTCTCTCTCTCTCTCTCTCTCTCTCTCTCTCTCTCTCTCCCTACATCTCTCTCTCCCTATCTCTCTCTCCCTATCTCTCTCTCCCTATATCTCTCTCTCCCTATATCTCTCTCTCCCTATCTCTCTCTCTCTCTCTCTCTCTCTCTCTCTCTCTCTCTCTCTAGCTCACTCTCATTCTCTCTGTCTCTCTCTCTCTCTCCCAAATTAGCAAATATTCCAAGGCTTTGAGAATAAGAAAGAATATTTCTCTTTATTTAATGCCACAGGCGATAATCCAACAATAAACCATCAATAAAATTAAAAGATGGAGCCAACTGAACTTGCCTGGAAAAAGCCAACATTCGACCAATAATCAACCACTGTCATAAGCTAGTTGATGGAACAGACATTAGTCAGCCACAAAATCCATGGTCCTACCTTCAAAGAGGTGAGGGTCACGTCAGAAAGCCCACCAGTGCAAGGGTTCATTTGGGAGCAGTTAGCATTCAGTGTTGCAAGAACAATAGAAGTAAAGATTCTGGAGAACAGACTGGGGTATGTGGACAGCACAAGACGTCTAGCGCTCTGGCCATCACTGGGGTATGTGGACAGCACAAGACGTCTAGCACTCTGGCCATCACTGGGGTATGTGGACAGCACAAGACGTCTAGCGCTCTGGCCATCACTGGGGTATGTGGACAGCACAAGACGTCTAGCGCTCTGGCTATCACTACTCTCTGGCATGTTTGCCTCACTGAGAGAACACGGTTCTGGAAGAACCTTGTGCTTTTCAACCTTGCCAAAAGGGGGCTGGTCACTAGAGGTACAAACCCCTTACTCCAACCTTCTAGGCAACACAGTTGGTGTGGCCAGCACATCCATGGTGCTGAAGATACCAGCCAAGATGTCTACGGGTTTCCAAGGTGTTCCTTGACTGAGCACCGCTGACATTACAGAGATAACAATGATTTCCTCCATGATTTCTTTGTCTCAATCTAATATCAACAATCCCCATTCACTTCAAACAAAATAAAAGTGAATGCTTCTTTTAGGGAAAGAAAAGAAAAACAAAGACTAATAACATTTACAAACAAAATCAAGGTGGGATGATGAGGTTTTCCTTATGCCTGAAGAGAGCATCAGATCCCCCTGTAGATGGGTTGTGAGCCACTATGTGGTTGCAGAAAATTGAACTCATGACCTCTGGAAGAGCAGCCAGTGCTCCTAACCGCTGAGCCATCTCACAAGAAGCCCCTTCCTTATGCACTCTTATGGAAGTTATAGTGAAAAACCAGATGGCAAGACACACAGGGGATGGTGTGTAATGAAAGGGTCCACTGGCTTCAATCAAAAAGAATGATGTTGTCCAGGCCATAGGGGATAGAGGAAGGAAAAAGTATGTATTCAAGCTCAGTGAGGGCAAATCTAAACCTTACAGAGGGAAGAGAGAAAACATGTGTCAAAAATGAGCTGGTTTTTAAATGTTTCCTTTTTTATGTCAAAATCTTTATTGGATATTTTATTTACATTTCAGATGCTATCCCCTTACCCCATTTCCCCTCCCTAGAAAAACCCCTATCCCATTCCCATTTCCACTTTTTCCTTTTATACTATTTTTTTAATGTTAATCAAAGACTTTATAAGTTTGGTAATGCTCAATATCAATCAGAAGTGTAGCCCAATACCCAACCTAGATATATCAACTATCTTTGACTGGCAGGGACACGCAAACATTCACCTCCATGTCCCCCACCCTCTTGTCACCTAGCTCCTCCTCCCCTTCTCCTCCTCTCCTTACTCCTTATCTTCCTCTCCTTACTCCTCCCACCTTAGCTCCTCCTACATATCACTGTTCCTGTTAAAATAAAACTTTTTTCTTAGAATACAATTAGAGCATAACTATACCAACTTGTATCAGTAAGGTACAGGATAGACCTAATACCCAGTCCATCATTTTGTTGACTAAACAGAATCTCTGTCGTCCCTCCTAACTAAAAGACTTAATTCTAAACCTGGCTTTTTTTTCTTGGCTTTAGAATGAATGTCATCCTCTCAAACCTTTTCTCTCAAAGTAAATAGCCGGGATTGGCTATGAGACTATAAGTCTTCAACCCGTCAGAAATCCAGAATGACTGAGTTAACTGAAATTATTCAAAGCACCAAGCACAGCTTCTAAAACTTAGCCAAATTATAGAGACCACTGAGCACCTGGATAGACTCTATGCTACAAAACGCTGGAGCATTCGATCTTCAGCCTTCTGGCCCAGGATCATCTGACAGACCAAGTGATGCAGAATTATTAAGGGCTCATTACTCTGTCTTGGCAGATATAATCAGTTGACTATTCCGCAAGTGTGTCCTTTTCTGGACAGTGTTTGTCTGTAGACGAAAAGAGGCAATTCTTGCCTAGTGGCTGTCTTACCACAACTGGAGTAACTCCAAAGATGTTCAATTTCTTCTTAGAATCGAAGACAGGAAGCTGTCAGGAGTAGACAGGTCTCTAATCAAAATGGACATTAATACAGAAATGTCAATTCTATGGACTTCTGACATTTTGAAAACCAACTATCCATGTAAGGTAATCTGGACTATTGTATGTTAACTCCTCTCAGCTAAATAAAATATAGAAAACACCCTAACAATAAACTCAGACTCATGAATTTGCTATAGGCCCTTAACTCACACGCTAACCATCTCAAATCAGTTTAAAAAGTTAAAAAAGGACTGGGTCTAAGCCTTGTATTACTACATGTGTTATATAGGCACAATGCCTATGAGAGTAACAATATTAATCTCATTTTATACCAATAAGAAGCTCATACCAATGAAAACTTTAAATTTGAAATCAACATAAATTTTGTACCATTTAAGAAATTATAACTTCATCTTAATAACAACTATACATATTTCTATGAATAGGTTATGGCTATGCAATAAATCCTAGGTAATCTTCCCTGTTCCAACAAAACCACTACTTTTCCCTAGAGAGGCAGCCCTATATTAACCACCTCAGTCCCCAAGCCCAGGGAATAGGGGCGCCGACTCTTCATCAACTTCTTCAAGCTGATTATCGGCATTGAGATATTAGAAGAGGGGCAGGGGGAAGAGTAAATTGATAAGCCTCAGACGTCTGTGTCTTCACTGCATCCAGGTGCAATACCAGGACATCAGAGGTTCGAGCAGGTCTGCTCAGCTCACTTGATGAGTAGATACACCGAGGCTGTGTATTCTGCAATATACAATTCTCAAAACAAATTTTAGTATCAAGATAATTTTTTGTGTGAATTCTGGAATCTAGTCTTCTGGTGGCCTGCCTCTGTCATGTCTAATCCATATAATTCTGGGAATTTCTATGAGGGTGTACTCCCACCATCCTCCCATTTTCTGTTCTCAAATTCCCCAACACTAGGAAATCCAAACTTTCAGGCACCAAGGCCCTCTACTTCCACTGATGCCTAACTCCTTACCCCATCCCCCCTCCTCCAATTACTATGAGGGTATGCTCCTACCATCCTCTCATTCCCACCTCCCAGCTCTTGAAATTCCCCAACACTAGGGAATCCAAACTTTCAGGTATCAAGGCTGTCTACTTCCACTGATGCCTGGCAAGGCCACCCTCAACTACCAATACAGGTGGAGCCATGGGTCCTTCCCTTTGTGTTCTCAGGCTGGAGATTTTAGAATGACTACTCCAGCTTGTTTCTTAGGGCCATTTTCTTGAAAAATGGTTTTCCAGCCTTTTACTCTAGAGTCTGTCTTTGTCACCGAGGCAGGTTTCCTGTATGCAGCAAAATGATGGGCCCTGTTTATGTATCCAGTCCATTAGCCTATGTCTTTTAATTGGAGGATTGAGTTCATTGATGTTAAGAGATGGTAAGGAACAGTGATTGTTGCTTCTTGTTATTTTTGTTATTAGAGGTGAAATTATCTTTGTGTGGCTGTCTTCTTTTGGGTTTGTTGGAGGAGGGTTACTTTCTTGCTCTTTCTAGGATATAATTTCCCTCCTTGTATTGAAGCTTTCCTGCTATTATCCTTTGTAATGGTGGGTTTGTGGAAAGATACTGTGTAAATTTGGTTTTGTCATGGAATATCTAGGTTTCTCCATCGATGGTAATTGAGAGTTTTGCTGGGTATAGTAGCCTGGGCTGGCATTTGTGTTTTCTTAGGGTCTGTATGACATCTGTCAAGCATCTTCTAGCTTTTATAGTATCTGGTGAGAAGTCTGGTGTAATTCTGATAGGTCTGTCTTTATATGTTACTTGGCCTTTTTCTCTTACTGCATTTAATATTTTCTTTGTTTTGTGCACTTGGTGTTTTGATTATTATGTGACGGAAGGTATTTCTTTTCTGGTCTAGTCTATTTGGCGTTCTATAGGCTTCTTGTATGTTTATGGGCATCTCATTCTTTAGATTAGGGAAGTTTTCTTCTATAATTTTGTTGAAGATATTTATTGGCCCTTTAAGTTGGGAATCTTCACTCTCATCTATACCTATTATCCTTAGGTTTGGTCTTCTCATTGTATCCTAGATTTCCTGGATATTTTGTGTTAAGAACTTTTGCATTTAGCGTTTTCTTTGACAGTTGTGTCAATATTTTCTATGGTATCTTCTGCACCTGAGATTCTCTCTTCTATCTCTTGTATTCTGTTGGTGATGCTTGTATCTATGACTCCTGATTTCTTTTCTAGGTTTTCTATCTCCAGGGTAGTCTCCTTTTGTGATTTCTTTATTGTTTCTGCTTCCATTTTTATGTCCTGGATGGTTTTTTGTTTGTTTGTTTGTTTGTTTTTAATTTCTTCACCTGTTTGGTTGTGTTCTCTTGTAATTATTTAATGGATTTTCATGTTTCCACTTTAAGGGCTTCTACCTGTCTACCTGTGTTCTCCTCAAATTCTTTGAGAGTATTATTTATGTCCTTCTTAATGTCCTCTATAATCATCATTAGAAGTGATTTTAAATCTGAATCTTGCTTTCCTCGTACTATGGGGAATTCAGGACTTTCTTGTATGGGAGAACTAGGTTCTAATGATGCCAAGTACCCTGGGTTGCTGATGCTTATGTTCTTGCGCTTGCCTTTTGCCATCTGAATCTCCTTAGTGCTAACTGCCCTGTCTCTGTCTGGAGCCTGTCTTTTCTGTTGTCTTGGTTGTATCAGAACTGTGTGGGGTGGGTGTTACTACTGGGGTAAGAGCTCGGGCCCAAAATCTGCTCAGTGCTCTGGGCCAGGAGTGACTTCCTGGGTCCTAGTGGGTTCCAGTTACTCCTTGTTTGGGACAGGTGTTGCTGTCTGCTTACCAGGGTTAGAGCACCAGGGAGCCCAGCTTCCTCTGGATTCTTAGAGATTGGGGGCAGAGCTGCCACCCGGGATCTGCTTAGTGCTCAGGCCCAGACCAGAAGCAAATGTTTCCTTTTTAAAAGCTATTTCTATATCTACTCTAGTTATATACACAGAAGTGGGTGGGTATTTTACTTCTCAAGACTATGAAACACCAAGATGGTTGAAACTTCAGTGCATCGCCACCCCTGGGTACCTCTTAGCCTCTAACACTTTGGTCTTTGCAAATGCAATGAACATTCTGGAGTTTATTTCTTGAGTTTATTCCTATGCATGACATTGGACGCAGTGAAGTTGCAGGAGTCACAAGTGTCCTCTACACGTGTGTGCAGAGACTGACACAAAAACTGTACCTATAACTGAAGAAGAAGAAAAAACACCTTGAGAACCATATAAATCAAATGGTGAGAAAGAGCAAGCCTCTAAGCCAGCATGGGGTAAATACTGCATATAAATCTTTGCGTTACTGCAAACCTCGAAGGCACCACAACTACCCTCAGGTGCTTTGGAACTATTCCAAAATGCACAGTTTAGTTAAATGTGCCTATCCAGATGTCAAAATAAAATGAAAGCCTTTCTTGGACTCCAAACCAGAGGCTGCCTTAACATCTCTACATAGCTAAGTCGCTTCTTCAAGTATTTAGTGCAGGGTGAAGGAACTGGCAAAGAATTTCAGAGAAGTTGGAAATGTCTTTACAAAACATTTGAGAGGAGGGATGAGCGCAGGAGAAACCTCTTCTCAGGTAGATTTAAAGAGTCTCTAGAAACAAGAGGGACCCGACTTGAGCTAGTAGGCAAACTACTGTACACTGTGTGTGTGTGTGTGTGTGTGTGTGTATGATAGTGTTTGTAGAGTATGCACACTTATGTTTAGGTGTATGTGGCTATATACCATAGAGGGGGTTGGAGGAAGTACCCTTGATCTACTTCCCACCTCCCTCCCTTGAGGCAGGGTCTCTCACTGAACCTAAAGCTGGGCTGGAGGCCAGCTCTCCCCAACCATCTCCTGTTTCCATTACCCACAATGCTCAGAATACAGGCATGTATATGGCCACACTTCACTTTTTACATTGTCATTGAGATACAAACACAGGTCCCTCATGCTTGTAGAGGAAGCTGTTACCCTCTGAGTCATTTCTCCAGACCCTCAGCTCCTTTATTTTAGGAGCTATTTTCAGAATTGAAGGTTTCCCCAGGAGTCAACCCCAGAAAACTCTGTCCTCCACCACCACTCTGTTGGGACAGCATCGTATTGCTCAGCTGCACCCTGACTCCACGGGGAGAGAGGGAAATGACAGAGACACACGTGATAAGAAGTTAGGCTGACTCTGAGGCAGAACACCAACAGAGAGAAAATTGCTAAACATGGGATGTATCACTAAAGAGAAAAACAAAGCATAAGAACAGGACAGTCCTGGAATATATTCTACCACATGCAAAGCCCTAAGCTCACCCTCAAGTACTGAAAAAAGAACCCAGGATAAAATTATGAATATAAGTTGACTCAATTCTACTCAAATCTATTCACTGAGGAACACTCTGGAACCTTATTTATTATTGGTTGCAAAATATTTATTCACCTAGAGCCTTTGGTAGTAAAATGTTCACTGGACTAAAATGACAGTTCTCAGCTTCCTACCTGCTGGGCCTACAGGTGTGGTCATTTTTAAACATGTGATATTTTTATTAATTCCTTGAGAATTTCATAATGCATAAAATGTATTTGATCATAATTCTTTCTAAGTACTCCCAGATCTATCGCCTCTCCCCATTGCCTCCCAACAACATGTGTCTTTTGTCTTATAACTTACTGAATACAGTTTTGCTACCTATGGGGATGGGACCACCTACTAGATCATGGTCGATCTACCAGTGTCACACCCTTAAAGAAAACTCACTGTCCCCTAGAACTGTCCTTACCTATGGAGAAACCCTTGTAAAAACTATTTAACGATGTATTGAGATTTGCCTGTGTTTGGCAGATCATAGCTTAAAGAAACTTAACTCTAAATTCTGACTTTATCTACCATGGTGGGCTTCAGCTCTACCCCACTCTCTACAAAGAATGGCTGCCATGCAGTGATAGTGATGGTCTTGACATTATATAATTCCATGCTAGATTTATTTACTTATAGTAAACTAGTTAAACCCACTCACTAGATTTCAGCTTTCTAGTTTTGACAGTGTAGAGTTGAGTACTCACTACTATGCTCAGGCTAAGAATATATATCCATCATTCCCTGCATCCCTCCCTGCTACCTTTGTACAGTCAACTAATCCCCTTCTCTAACCCAAGACCCTAGAATCTACCAACGTGGTTTACATCACCATGGTTTTGCATTCCTAGCACACGATGTACATGGAATTGTGCATTAGTTAGCTTCAGGTCTGGCTTCTCTCACTTAGCAAAGTGGATCTGACATTCATCAATATTGTGCTGTGTGAATCAATAGTTTGTCTGCTCTTATTGTTCAGTTCTATTTCATTTTAGGAATGGATCATAGTGTGTTTACCCATCCATTTACTGAAGGAGACCATTCAGCTTTATTTGTCAAAAGCAATAAATCAGACACGCATGTGTTCTTAGCTAATGAATGGCACATGCCCTTGGGTACTATAACACCAAATGAAATTACATCTCAGTAAAATAAAATATCTGATAAATTGGGACGTGGTTATCTTTTTTCTTTTCCTTGGGAGTAAAGGGCCATGAGAAGAGATCAGGTTTATGTACATGATTAAGCACAGAAATTCCCACACGACTCAAGAGACCTCCCAAGGAAGTAACCCTGCCAGATGGAGAAAGAGCAGGCAGCAGAACATCAAGATGCCTCTGAAGACCACTGGCTATTTGGTCATGGACTATGACATCATTTATACGGCAGACAAAATTGCTTCTTTAGAAGGAGGAGGTGACAGGCTATGCTGGAACTATTTTCCATGAGCTCAGTAGAATATTACAGAGATCAGAAAACGCAAACATCCGCTCATCTACTGGTTAGTTAATTGCATCCTAAACACCATCTAATCTTCCCTGATCTTTGTGGGCTGGCATCAGGATCAAGTGTACAGACAGGAAACATCTCATGCTGCAAGATGAGATGGACCATTTTGAACAGCTCAGTTTAAGACAGTTTGTCAATTCAAACTCTCTACACTATTGGAGCCTTTACTGTCACTCAAAGAAATTTGACTCTCTGCAAACAAGCGTGTGTTACCCTCAAGGTTTCAGAATGTAGACCTTGCCCTCAATGCCCATCCTCCATAGAAGAAATGCCCTGGGTCTCAAAGCATCTCTACAAACAGAGAGCCAAACAGACATCTTCCTTTGTGGAGGAACTGTGTCCTCAATCTATAGTGATCTCTCCCAACACTCAGGACAAGAGGAATTCCATTGAGAAGGCACAGTATGCATAGAACATCTCAAAAATTACCCTGCTAAGGAGTAAGGTGGTCTTTACTGTCTGACAGTCAGTACAGAACAAATTCCATTATTCATGCAACAAACATTAAACAAAGTTGTAGGATGGAGCAAATGATGACCTCTGACCTCACACAGCCCATAGTTTCAGGAAAACAGATGTTCCTACACACAACTCAAAACGGGTATAAGCTGTTTACAGTGGTCTCCCTGGCGCTGTGAGAATACTATCAGATAATCCAAAATCTAGCAAATCTTCAAGGTTAATGACCACTAGAAACTATTAAGATTTAAAATAAGGAGCTCAGAAATAAAAAGTGAAAATAAATTAAAGACGTTTGATACTATGTGCTTTTAAGATGTTCCACTGTGCACCTGCTAAAAGGAACAGTAAACACTTTCTAGTTGGTTACTTTCGCTGCTTTTACCAGATTTGTAACAAAAAGCTGCTTAAGAGGGAAGGGATATTGGTTTGAGGACATACAGTTTGTCAGGACAGGAAAACATGGAGGCAGGAACATAACTGAATCCAGTCGGGAAGCAGAGAGAGAATTGCTGGTCCTCAGCTGACTCCAGCCTCTCCCCGTTGAATTCTGTATGGACACTCAGTTTAATGGAGATGTCACTCACACTCAGAGAAATACCTTCACAGACACACCCAGCGGTGTGCCTTGCCCTTCTCCCAGGTGATTCTAAATCTAGCCAAGTGGCCAATGAAGATAACCACCAATCCCACTCACTTTCTCTTTTTAAAGAAGTGAATTTATAGAATTGGCACCTTAACATCACAGAATAGACTACGATTCTGAAGGCTTGGGTCACTCTTAAGAAGGCTAGAACAATTTCCCACGGTCCTCACAAAAACTAAATATTTCATTTCCCTTCCCAGTCCTCTAGGGCCCCTGTTTACCCCCCAGTAAAGCCCAGCTATTTTGGCCTTCTTCCAGTAACTCTGGCGCCTAAAGTTCCATTCTACACTTGAATCTCCCAACAGGCTGTGGGCAGGACATGGAATGTTCTTTCCTGCAGTTCTTCCTCCACTTACTGAACATCTCAACTTCTTCTCCATTCTTTACTAAATATAAATTCAAGAGAGCAAAATATTACACTTTCAGTGTAATATGTCCCTCGCAGGCTCATGTACTTGAACAAACGATCCTCAAAGGGTGGTGCTGTTCTGGGAGATCGTAGAAGAGTTTGCACCTGCAGCCTAGCCGCCAGACAGAAGACCTGGTCAAGGGACTAGGAGCTCTGTAGTCATAGGTGCCCCCAATGGACAAGAGGAATCAGTGGTGAGGTTTCTACCTCAGTCTTTCTCCAATGGCTTGGGAGCTTCTGTTGGCTGCTATGGCTCCCAATAGCCACAGCCTAGCTTGGTTGTTCATCTCTTCTAAAGCCATGTTTTCCTCATCCCTTCTCCATCATGCCCTTATCTTCTCCCTACACTTGCTCCTTTTTCTCCCCGCTCCTTCTCATCCCTCTGCAGTGCCAAACCCAGAGCTTTGTACAAACTAAGCAAACATCCTATCACTTAGACCCCAGACTTTCTGTAAGACTTCTTAAGCGAGTGGGAACAGATACTGTTTCCTGAAGCTAACTGATTGGCCTAGTCTCTCCTGTATGCACTCTTCCTTCCTGGCGTATCTCACGCCTAAAATTAAAGAATTATTATTTTAATATGCAGCTGTTGTCCTTTATAGATAGTAAACTCCTCAGAAATTTGGCTTGGGTTATATTTTCAGCCCTTAACAACAAATCTGATATATCATACATGCTGACCAGCACTGCTGAATGAATGAATGAATGAATGAATGAATGAACATACAAGTGGCTTGTTGTTCAAGTTCTATCATTTATTCATATTTAACTCACTTTTGACGTGAGTTCCTCAGTTGTTCTAAGGAGATGGTGAATTAATTCAGACACTGATTTTAGAAATCAAATGGGATAATACATTTGGAAATACCTTCTGAACATTTTATTTAAATATCAGGAGTTCTTTTCCTCTGGGCTGCCAAGAAACATAGAGTAAAGAAGACTATCTAACATAGTGTAAGACTTTAATAAGTAAGACCAAAATAGATTTTTTTAAAAAAAAATATTGCATGTCCAGGCAAGTTTATATAGATAAAACTAAGTTTTCAATTCCAGAATCATCCTAGGAACTCCCACATGTCCAAAATTCATAACACAAACACTAGAGAACAATATTAAATTATAGCAAAGTCACGGCACTGGTTTCTGTTGTTGTTGTTGTTGTTGTTGTTGTTGTTGTTGTTGTTGTTGTTGTTGTTGTTACATACAGCCATCCAAGGTCAGGAGATGCTTGAATAACTCCAAAAATGGATAGAGACACCAAAGTTTATATAGCTAGCAATCAGGACTTGGAATTCAGGTTAGATTAGACCATCACTATGGAATCCAAGTAGATGGTGCCTACTCTTGGAGTACAACAGAAACTCTGGCTCACCTGGTGTGCATGCCATGTTGAATTATGCAGGGAATAGAGCAAGTAGCCATCAACCCTCCAGAGGGATGCAACATGCTTATTTAGTCTCTCCTGTATTTTTTCCATAAAATTAATTTCAGGGTTCCCTTTGACCCAAATCTCCAGCTACCGGCTGTAAAGGCTAGGTGAGGGAACAGAACACCAATAAGAAATGAAAACAGAGCATCTTCATCTGTAAGAAGAGAAGAAAAACCCTAGAAACAAAGAAAAACTGGGCGGGCTCACAAAATAATTAGGCATTCCCGAACGCTGCAGTGGGCAAGCGGAAACAAAACATAGACCGTGTATGAAAGTCAAGCGTGTGGTTTAGAAAATACAGCTGGAAGATCACACAGATTTTGACCATCCAAACCAAATTTGATTATCATGTCTGCTCTGCTTTTCTATTTCTGCAGCTGAAAGGCTGTTATTAGGTCCTCTCTCTCATCTCCAGGCAATGCCTTCATAAAACATTCCAAAAAGTAAACACTAGCTTTAGGCATTTGATTGTTGCTCTCCCAGAACACTGTGTTCTGTCCTGTTTCTCTCCATATCCTTTAATATCAAAAAAAAGAGAAAGAAAGAAAGAAAGAAAGAAAGAAAGAAAGAAAGAAAGAAAGAAAGCAAGCAACAGGGAAAGATTGAAGGCAGTTGCACAGCTCTGCCTCAGGGACTGCCCACCCCCAGCCTCCTCCCCAGCACCATTGGGTCCTCATGGTGCTGAAATCCATCTCACCCTTGTTACAAAGACAGCCATATGCCGAGCAAATATAAACAGTGCACCCATCATAACTAAAACGTAAAATACTCAGATGCTCAACATTCCTTTTAAAAAAAAAAAGAAAAAGAAATTATAATACAGATTTATATAAAGAATAAAATTATATAACAAATTAAAATGCAAGGATGATTTTCGAAAGCAATATAAATATCTTTTTCTTAATGCTTTCGTTAACCACCCTGATGTCCCCCTGCAGGTATTTATCTATTGAACATAACCCCTCCCCATCAGTCCTCTTTGTTCCTCTTCAATTTTATTTCTGATTTCATTTGCTACTTATTCCGGATTTTATGTGACTGTATAGAACCTAGGAACCATGACTGAGAGGAAAATAGAATCGTTCTGAATCTGCCCTCATTCGCTTAACGCAGTTAATTCCAGGTACATCTATTTTCATAAAAATGACACAGCCTTATGTTTCCCTTATAGAAACATAATTCTACTGTGTATATACCGAGCTGGCCTTATCCATGCCCCAGTTGCTGACCACATAAATCTGTTGATGTATAAGTACCTCTCTGACATGTTGATTTGGAGTCCTTCAGATAAACACCCCAGAATCTTCATTACTTTTAGCTGCTCATATAGTAGACCTCATTCTGGTATTGGGAGAACCTCCACGCTGATTCCCATAGACATCAGACTACCTTACGACCCACTCACAGCATAGAATGGTTCCGTTTGTCCATATCTACTAATTTTTCTTTTCCTTTATTCCAATTGTTAAACTTGGAAAAGTATCCTTGCTTTGCTTAACAAGGAATTTTCAGCTAGGGTTCTTTTTAAATTAAGGTCTTTCCCCACCACACCTCCTGCTAATTTGTCATGTGAATTGAGAGGGCTAGCTATGGAAGTCTGTGAAGGAGGTTAACAGAGTCCTGACAAGACAAGAAGAAAGCTTGCTAGGGCCTCTGGTGTCTGTGAGCTGGGCTGAAAGAGGATCAGGGGTGTTTGCAGTGGATGGCACTCTTATTCTTATACAAATTCTTACAACCTGTGAACTGACCCAGGAAAAGCATGTGTGACTTGCCCTGTAGGAAGAAGCTTTCCTGAAGGGAGAGAGGTCACAAAAGGCAGAAAAGCAGCTAAAAAGCCAAGCACCAGTATTTCTCAACCAATGTAGATGGCTACTAGGTGAATGTGGATGTCCATGTTCTGAATAAGAATGTTTCTTCTTCATGTTCCTCAAAGGTGCCATGGAAGACAGGTGTGAGGATGCATGCCTATAATCTCATGTATGAGGGTACATGGCTATAATTCCAGGTGTAAGGGTACACACATGTATAAGGAGGGTACATGCCTACAATTCCAAGTATGATGATACACACCTGTAATCCCAGGTGTGAGGGTACACACCTGTAATCCCAGGTGTGAAGATATAAACTTGTAATCTCAGGTGTGAGGGTACACACCTGTAATCCCAGGTGTAAGAGTGCACACCTATAATTCCAGGTGTGAAGGTATAAACCTGTTGTCTCAGGTGTGAGGGTGCACACCTATAATCCCAGGTGTGAGGTGCACACCTATAATCCCAGGTGTGAAGATATAAACCTGTTGTATCAGGTCTGAGGGTGCACACCTGTAATCCCAGCACTAAGAAAGCTGAGCTAGGAAGATGGAAAGCTGCAGGCTAGCCAGACTACATAGTGAGAACATATGCCATAAACAATAACCAAAAAAGCTTCATAAATCAAAATTTTATTGCCTTGCTTAATTTTTCTTTCATATGCACCTCTAATCAAAACAAACATGGAAACTATGAGGAAGAGCAAAGCTCACCACAGTGGTTCCAACTGCTTTACCCCGAGGCCAAATTCATTTTCACATAAATGAAACATTCTGAAAGATCTTATATTGCGTATCACCTCATAATCTCTTTTGTGCGTGAGTATATCCATGCACAATTTAGACTTTTCTGTCAGCTGTTTCCATTAGATATTAGATACTATTTCAGATATCCACAGCTCTGTGAACCACCAATGAACTTGCTATTTGGAACAGCGGCATGGCGTGGAAGTTGGCCTTTCATGGATTTAGTCAATCAGCTAACACTGGCAAGTGCTCAGCTTACTAGCCTCCATATGGAAGCCAAGAAGACCCAAGACCCAAAAGCAGAACACGCTAAGCTTGTGTTTTTAGAAGTCTCAAAACCAACCCATTTGTATTTTAATTTGCAAAGTCTGACTTTTATAGTTAAGGGATTCTTCTTTTCTTCTCCCCCTTCAGCCCCCCCCCAAAAGGAGGATTGAAACTCAAAGATCAAATGCTTTAACTTCCTGAACTTTAAACTGGGAAGAGGTGAGTGTGAGACCCAGGCCTCATTCTTCCTCTGGAATTCTACATTTAAGGAAAGTGTGGCATGACAGTGTGGTTTATCTTAGTGAGCGTCGTTGTGTGTGCTCTAACTCATCAACGGTAAGTGCTGAAGCAAGCGTATAGACCCTATGTCTTAGAGAACCTCCTTGGAGACCAAGGCCAAGATCTTGGGGAACTGGAAGACCAAGGAGGCCTTGGGGAGGTATGGACGTCTATTCTGGCATTCAAAGAGGGCATCTTTATTTTAAGCATGGTTTTATTTTTCATCACAGCCACCTATGAATCCAATTTTTTTAAAAAAACAAATGTTCTTGGCACTGGTGAGTCCTGCCTGAGCCCATTGCTACTCTGGTTTCCCACTGAGACAGCCAAGCAATCAAGAGATCAATACCTCCAAATGGTGCTTCCGCAGCCACACTTCCTCCCTGAGTACGTCAAATGCTCTCTCGAGAAGACAGATGGACACCGTCTGCAGGACCCTGCTTACTGGAGAGAAACCGTCTTTGAAAACTTTTGACAACCAGCGGGGCGGCACGTCTGCTTCTATTTAAATGAGCTCATTAGAGTTAATATTTCTGTGACTTCCAACCAGTTGTTCAATCATTTCTCAAGTGTGATATGTTTTAATCAAAAACGAAACACTTTAGGACATAGCTTCTGTTGAAACCCTGTTTTAGCTACATCCTTTCCGGAGCAAAATTTCTGGAGTAAGGCTTTTTTCTTTTTTGGAAGTAGGGGAGAGGGGGCTTATGATGTTCCATTGTTGGGTAGAATAGAGGCAAATGAGACGGCCAACAGGCCCCAAGTTATTTGAAGAATAATCTCTGTGCTGGTTGTGGTAGCCGTACATCCCAGCACTTGGGAGAGGTGGGGGGTGGAGCAGAAAGTTCAGGAGTCCAAGGCCATCCTCAGCTACACAGCAAGGACAAAGGCAGCCTGGGATACGTGAGATCCTGTCTTAAAAACACCAGAAAAAAAGGAAAACAAACCACTGGCATGTTGTCTCTTTCCTGCCTGCCTGTGTCTGCTTCTCCGATAAGGCCTTTTCTGGTCCAGCTTAAGAGGTTTTATTTTATCGACTACTTTAAAAAATAGAGTCAACTTGCTCTGTCTGAAATTTTATTGAACAAAATAATCTAATACACAGCATTTCTGATTTTACCAGGAAAAAAAAATAGTCGGTATCTGGAATGACGACAGACACGTGACAATGGTCTGTGAGCGGAAAGGTCAGATGGCAACCAAGACAATTATCTCCGACAGGAAATGTCAAAAATGACACCTTTTGAAGAAAAGAGGATTCTCCTTGCTGCATGATTCTGGGGAGTGTTGATCCCAGCAATTGAGGCACCCCCACTGACAGTATTAGTGCAAACTTAGTCAGCACACGCTCGCAACATCCTGTTTCAAGGGACAGTCCTGTGGTTTAGCATCTGAGGGGATATTTTTCATGCCAAAAGGACCTAAGCACATGGATATAAATGAGAACCAGGAACCACAGAGGAGGAGGGCAATCCTCACTGCTCATTTTCTAGAGCAAGGAAGCTCACTACTGTGCTGAAACTGTGACATTATTAACCTGATGCCTACAGACAGTTCTGGGAGCCACCAGCGCTCCTTAGAAATACCCCAGAGATGACCCAATTCCCTGGGTTCACAAGCCAGCCCTGGAATCCTAACTTGATTTCCTGATAAAAGAAGGGAATATATTGATCGAGCAATACAAACCCAGCTTTCATTGTAGCAGAAATTAGGACTTGTTATAAACTAACCTATTGATATTGAGATATGGTTTCATTAGGGGCAGTCAGGTGATCACCAGAGAAAACATTAATATACTGGCCTAATTCACCTAGACAGTGATGTCCAGCTTAAACTGATTATGCCCTACCTATCAGACTGGCAGTGCGGGGCCCAAAGTATTATCATGGGCTTAAACCATCACTCAAGAAAGATCAAATGATGTTAAGTGAAAATTGTGTTATGTTTTATTACTTTAAAGTATAAACTGGCGATAATACCTGATGTTATTGAGTATATGCCAAGTACCATGAAGTAATTTTTGTGTGTTTATTTTAATAAATAATTTTTGTGTATTTAATTCCTACCATATCCTCTAAAGTGTCCCTGTGTTGTAGATGAGGTAAAGAGAGAGCAGAGGGATTGGGTGAATCGTCTAGGAATACAGTCAGTCAAAGGGATACAGTCAGTCTAGGAATACAGTCAGTCAAAGTTTAAACTCTGGGCCTGGAACGCAGTTCAGTTAGTGAAGTGCTTACTTAGCATGTGCAAGGTCCTGCGGCAGATCTCCAGTCCATAAGATGGACTGCAGGTACACAGGAATAATCCCAGCACCAGGGAGGGCAAGGCAGGAGGATTAGTTCACAATCTCCTCAGCTATATAGCAAGTTCAAAGCCAGCCTGAGCCACAAGAGACCATTCTAAAAAGAAAGAAAGAAGCAGATGACATAAACTCTGACGGCTTCAGCATTCTGTCTCTCACATAGACCATTAAACAAATGCTTATAGGTAAGGATTTTTAAAAAATGTTTTTAATTATTCTTTGAGGATTTTATACGATATATTTTGATCATATTCATGTATGGTGGATACCATCCGGCCGCCATGCTCGGCTGTATTTAAATAAACTCCTCTCGCAATACCTCTCTCACATTTTTGGAATAAACCTTTCTTCATGACTCCTATGTGTCACATGTGGTACAAACGCACCTTCTCAGGACACCCTCTTGACTTCCGGCCAAAAGTTTCCAGTGAGTAATCAAATACCTTGCAATGCAAAGACCACGGCTGGGCTCGAGGAGGCGTGAGCAGCCAGGGCCCCAGCTGGAACTATTTGTTTTTCAGCGTGGATACTGAGACTACTCGGCTGGCAACTCTCACCACCTATATCATTTTTCTTCTTTGCCAATTATTGACCCTGGAGTGTTAAACAAAAGCTTTTTATCCTTGCAAACATACAATTAAAACACAGGTGTGTTTGTCCCGTTGGAATCTTTGCCATGGAAATGCTAAGCTGTTACTCAAGCGAGGTCATGTAACTCTCTGTGGTACTGAACAAGAGAGGTGGGGAGATAGGATGCCCTTGCAAGGGACACCTGCAGAATGGAATGTATAAAACAGGTGCTCAGCCATGGTGCTACACAAGCAGTGACTTTCCCCATAGGGAGGACCACATTGGCCAGGTCAAGCTCAGACAGGGCAAATGCCAATTGGTTTCTAATTGGTACTACTCATGGATCCAAGCAATAATGGCACCAGGTTGGGAAGATGCAGAAAGAAGCATAATACCAGCTCTCCCAAAGGAACTAAATATCTTTCCCAGCACGTTGATCTATCCATATAAACATTTTCTACTGGGGTCAACAAGCACTGAACAGAATGGGAGGGGCTACTCTTACTGTCCAGGGATGGACGGCCCACACAGAAATCTAGGTTTCAAACAGCTCCACCCCCACTCCTGCCACCAGAAGAAGTGGCAGAGAGGTCTGAAAAGCTGGATAAGGTGGACAGCTGAAGGTGGAAAGAAGATGGAGCATGCCCACTCTAGGAACACCTGCAAAGAGGACAGGAGCACTGGCTGGACTCGGAGTCGGCAAGGTTAAAGAGAACTCTGAGGCTGATCCTAACGCAGCCACTGGCTCTCTGCAAGAGGCTCCCCATCGTGTTGCAAGGCAATAGAGGCACACAGTTCTCCAGCTCTGATTAGGGATGGCCCTCACATCTCCAGTCAACTCCTGAGGCAAGAGAGGTGACAGGGCCAAGGGCAAGATCAAGGCTAGTATGAGACAAATTTCTGACACCAGATTAACTTCTCTTTGAATTCTACTTTTTACATGCATTTAGTTTGCGTGTGTTTATGTGCGAGTGCGTGAGTGTGTGTGTGTGTGTGTGTGTGTGTGTGTGTGTGTGTTACAGAGACATAGGTTCATATCTCCAAATAAATCTAACTTCTATTCTGATTTTCACAAGTTATAGTTATGTGTGATGATTGGCTTAATTGCCAGTCTGGCATCATCCAGAATCACCTGGTCAGGGAGTCCCAATGAGGGCTCATCCAAGTTAGGATTATTTTTTTTATGTTAGCTGATGTGGGAAATCCTGCCCACTGTTGGCTGCACCATTCCCTAGGAAGGGGATCTGGACTGTTCATGAGTAGAGACAGCGGTGAAGCACAAACACACACACACACACACACACACACACACACACACACACACATTGATCTACTGCTCTCTGCCCTCGACTGTGGATATGATGCGACCAGCTGTCGCAAGCCCCTGCTGCCTTGACAACCCTGCAATGATGAACATCCCAGAACTGTGATGTTTCTCAGAGTAATAGAAAGGGAAGCCAGAACAGGGTATAACTAAGACGCTTCCAAACACCTTAAACAACTAATTTCTTTTACATTTTATGAGTAAAGAAATGTTATTTTTAGTAAGCTAGCTTGTTCCTCCTAAGTCTGCTATGAGGATTAGGGAGACACGTGTTAGACAATCCACAGTAACTACTCCATAAATGCAAGGCATTGTACTAATTAGTCAGTAGTCATGACATCGGAGAAATGACTCAGGAAGTGTCAAATCTACCTCCACCTGACCCCATCCCACCCCCACCCCCACCCCCACTGACAAGAAGACCTTGCTGGGGTACAAGCTCTGAGGCTGCCAGGTGCCAGATGAGGTTGTGATAATCTGAATGAGGCACAAGGACCACTGCTCTCACCTCACAATGGTCGTGAGTTCTAGGACCACCACTGCACAGCCCCTGGATTCCCCTGAACCCCAGCAGCATCTCAGATGGTCCTGTCAGTGTTGCCTACATCCCAGTTGTCATCTTAGCTGAACCTCATGGAGTGTGCCCCAATACCTACAGGTAAACACAAGCTAGATTAGAGGCTCTGTGGGTGTAAACAAGAATCTCAGTGATAGTATGCAGTGGGAAAAAATATGATAATTTGTAGACTGGAAATTCAAATAGTTTCCAACTTGGCGGCAGAATTCTTTTTTTCCTTAGATTGTTGCAATTGCTTTGTTTGTTTGTTTCATTCCCCCACTCCCAGCCCCTGAAGCTGTGTTGAATGACTGGCCCACAGCTGTTCCACTCACAGCCTAATCCTCTATGTTGAAGGAGCATGGCTGTTCCTTGCTCTTGGCCTGCGTGGAGAGGGCAGCCTTCTGGCCTCAGCGGCAAATTCTGCTTCTTTTCTTCTCTGCTAGAAACACTTAGCAGCCTTGAGGCTCAGCGGCTGAACTAACACAGCACGAAGAATGCCTGTTACCAAGATGTGTGAGTCTGGACAAACGATGGAATTGCAAGCTTGTACCAGAAAGAATGCCTGTTCTCACCATCTAGAAGGTAGATTGCCCTTGAGTTGAAAGTAGGTGATGTTAATAAGCTCAAGTCCACTGTAGAACATCTTAATATCTTGGGGGTTTTAATCAAAGGAACATTATACCTGGTCCCAGAGATGATGGAAGGGGAAAGATGCTGACATTGGAACCCACTCTCCTGTCACAGCTTTTCCTCTCTCCCTCCCCGATCCTTCTCTCCCTCCTCCTCTGCCCTCCCTCCCCCTCTGCCCTCTCTCTCACTGTACCCTCCCTTTTTTTCTTTTCTTCATTCTTCCCTCTCTCCCTTCCTTCCTTCCTTCCTTCCTCCTTTCTTCCTTCCTTTCTTCTTTCCTTCCTTTCCTCCCTCCCTCCTTACCTCCCTCCATCTCTCCTTCCCCTCCTTCCTTCCTTCTTTCCATTTTCAAAATTATCTCCATAGGTAAGATTGTCAGTAGGAAGTTATTTAGTCAAAAACAAAAACCTACTGTATAATGGACCACGCCTTTAAATTTTTTAACATCTATTAAATTAAAATCAAGGAAATTGACATGGATCGGATGAAAGAAGACACAGCACCTCTAGTTTATGCCAACTAAAAATAAGAATTATTAATGAAGCTCGGCTTTCTTCTGCTGTGCACATTAATTATTTATGATAATAATACTCTGCACTGCCATATTAAGGAATTTTCTTTACCCAGCTTCCCAGAAAACTCTATCTTCTTGGGGGGGGGGGGGTGGGGGGGGGGGGAGGGAACTTCAACATGTTAAGCCAACAAAAGAATCCATTCCTCTCCGTGTATTTATTATACTGCAAGATGAATATAGTCTTGGGTTATTAAACTGGAATGAAAAACACATCTTATTAGAACTTACATGGTGATTTTTATTCTCGCTAGTTTCATATAAACTTAATGGTGCCGTCTGCATTTTTATGCTCATCTATTTTAAAATGGTGCCTGGAGCAAAAAAAAAAAAAAAAGCTCCCATTAATGCCAGTTTGGTATTTCAAATACAATTTGATGTAATTTACTTCAAATATATGTGAACAGAGAAGGATAATACCAAACGCATTTTCTTGATTCGAATGTGGGTTAGCTCACAGCAATGATTTGTTAAATCTAAGTTTGGGGGCTATTTTTGAAAAAAAAAAAAGACCAAAAAGAAATCTTTTAGCTATAAAACCCTAGGAGAATGAAGAAATAGCCCACTGCTCATTTTCAGGGTGTATGGGGGTTGGTGCTGAGCTTCACGAGAAAGGGATAGCTTTAATTTTATTTTTGGTTTTAATATTTATCAATCATAAGCGAATAATCATGTCTCCACCAGTGAGACACCCAGTTATTATATTTGTGTGATGTAGCTTTAGGTGCCTAATTGTGTCAACAGAAAAACACGTAGTTTGTGGAGGATTGGTTTGGGTTAAGCTTGTCAGATACATGTTAAATAGGGCTTAGATTTCCCCATCTTTACATTTTCTCATGATGGTTTCTGGATGAGGGTTATTTAAAAGAATGACTTTAAATATTCACAGCTGCTTCTAGCAATCACTCACACCTAAATTTCGTGTATGAATCTCAGAAGGTGAGCCTAGGGTTACAGGGACTGGGGTTTGGGGGTTAAAACCCTTGCTAGGCAATCTTGAGGATCTGAGTTTCAGCTCCCAGAAGCCACCGAAAGCTAGGTGTGATGTCCAAAATTCTGGCATACCTGTGGCAAGCTGGGAGGATGACAAGAGCTGAAGGCTCAGCCAGCACAGCATACACAGGTACCACAGAAAAATTACAAACAAGACACCCTGTCTCAAAAGGTGGAAGGTGAGAATGGGTTGTCCTTTGCCCCCCCACACACACACATACGTGTGCACACACACAGAGAAAAGAGGAGCTGGGGAACTATAGGCATGGCGCAGTGGTAGGTACCTTATATAGTATGCATAAGGCCTTGGGTTCAATCCCAGTACTCAGAAAAATAAAAAGAAGAGAAGGAGGGGAGGGGAAGGAGTAGCTGTACCCTTTTCTCTCCATATTCAATGTGCTTACTATTTTTCTCCAGCCCCTGCCACCGTGTATCCCTCTCCATGTTAACCATGGAAGGCTGGGTTGAATATTACTGATAATGCTCACAAGGTCATCTTGAGAGCTGTCCTTGTCCAGGGTTCTTCACCTATAAGGATACTGTTGAAGAAGATTGTTGAGCCGTTGCTAATTTACTGAAACATGCACACACACACACACACACACACACAGAGAGACATGCACACACATGTGCACACACACATGTACACGCACAGTCTAGCCAGTTTATCTTTACTCTGCTGCTTCCTGTTTGAAAAATTTTTTTTAAAGTGTCAGTAACTGCTCTTGAATGCTGAAGCAGTCCTTCTATACAAGCCAGGAAAAGAGCAGTGCCCATAGTATAGTCTCTGCTGACTTATCATGTCTTTGACAGACAGATGTCGAATAGTTTATAATGCAGGCTATCATTCTTCCATTCTTCTTTCTTAGAGGGAAGGTAAGAGCCTGTTGGGAAGAAAAGAGAACAGACCAATCAGGCTGCCACAGAAAAATGGCCACAAGCCATTCATCCTTCTCTTCCTGGTGTGCATGGCGAAGCCGTATGGTTGTGAAGTCACTAGACCTTCTAGGGGCAGAGGAGAAACACTCAAGGGTGCTAGACAAATGATAGGAGGAGAAATGGTAACTAGGATGAAAGAAACCTAGGAAACACTGCACGTGTAACACGCGTGGAACTCAGCCTCCAGGCACAGGAAACAGAAGCCAACCAGGCCTCCAGGTCCAACCCTTCTAGTATGTGATTGTCTGCAATATTTAAGAGTTTACTGCATTCAACATGAGAAGGACTGAAACCCCTCAGTTATGACTTGGCCCCACCAAGTGTGCAGATCTTCATCGTTGAAAACTCTGGCACACGCTTATTTTTATGGTCATGTGTGCCATAAATCATAAATGCCTTTGGTGCACACCTGAATCAAGCTGTATTTTTCAAACACATCTTTTGCAGAAAAATAGGGGCTAGCTAGCTCCTACCTTAAATGATGATGATAGACAAACAGAAAATCAATGTGTCAGTATCTCAACTATTAGAGTGATAGTTTCTATTAATATTGCATTGTTAGGATTCAAAGAGAGTAGGCCATTTCTCATTGTTGGAATCAGGGAAGAGTTGAGATGAGACTGAAGGCATTGTGCCTGGGTAGCATCTTAGCTTTAAAGATGGGTAGGAGAAAGAGTCATTAGCAGGGGGAAATGACTATAGACAGGGCGCAGAGTCAGTATGCTGAGTTGTTTGCTCATCTTTGTTGTCCCCGGTGCCTTGCAAAAAGTAGATACATCACAAAGCATCCCTTATAAGTGAACGGACAACAGCATGAATGTGTTACTGGGACATCTTTTATGTAGGTTTGAGCACTGGACTTCATCTTTCCATTCTCTTGTAGTAGAATACGCTAGAGCCACATTTTCAGTTGATGAATTGGGCACTCTTGGTTTGACAGTTTGAATGTTAAATGTCCCCCACAGGCTTATGTACTTTCACACTTGGTTCCCAGTAGGTGGCACTGTGTCAGGGAGGTTGTGGAACCTTAGGGATTGTAGCCTACCTAGCAGGGCTGGGTCCTGCTCATAGGCCTTGAGAGTGATATCCACTCTGGTTCCATCTTGATCTCTGCTTTCCTGGTTATCTTCCTGGTTATCCATGAAATGAGATACTCCACAGGCTGACTTTCACTGCCATTAACGCCACTGCACCTCTCCCACTGTGATGGACTCTCCTCCCTGGATCTTAAGTAAGTAAACCTCTCTCCACTCAACGTTGCTTCTGTTAGGTGTTTTTTCAATGTAACAAGACATAACTAATACACTTGGGAAGGGAGAACTGGAGAATTGGGAAACTGGAGGCTGATATTAGACTTTTATCAGAGTTAAAGCCATAAAAACAGGGTGAACGATAGAGTTTGAATCATCAGGAATTGAAAACACCTAGGTGTGAGGAGTGAGTGAAAGGAGGGAGTCCAAGATTTTAAGTGTGGTGAGCATTAAGAAGCGTATGTCTAAAGATGTTGGTTTAGATACATGTGGACTGTAATCTTACACATGCAAAACCTACAAATGGAGAAAACAGGCTGTCAGTGACCATGGGCAATCCCCTTGTGGCATGCCTTGTTCTACAGTCTGTGGGTGGAGATAACTTTAAACTGTCCCTACATACACATCTCTTTAGGCCCCCAGGGGGACAGGCTGAGTCAGGGAGCCAGCAAGATTCCTTTGCCCCTAAATCAAGGAAACCACATAGTGAGTCTGGTATCAAGATTGCAAGCCAGTAGCCAGGTAAAGTGGTTGTCACTGAGGTTTAGGTCATTAGCTGATTGTCATCGTGACACCAGAGGAGGGTTTTCCCTTCTATTGATTATCTTACCTTCCAAATCTGGCTCCTCATCAGAGTCACCTGGGGAAGTGCTTAGAAATGAAGAGTCCCTGGAATCTCTTGGAAATTCAGAATGGGTCTGGGAGTCCAGGTCTGAGAAAGGAGGGCTGATTTCCTCCATAGCCCTCACTCCTCATAGCAATGTGACTAGCCCATGTGCCCCTGACTTCGCAACCATCTCATGTCAAACATTCTTGTATCTATTCCTTACCAGCACAGCATCTCAGTACACCTGGAGTGGGATGCAGTAAGATCTGCATGCTGCTCGGACTCATCTGGGTGACCAGGTCCTGAGAACACAGCCATGGCCAAACTATCCTGTGGACTTGCTGAAGCTACTGAAAGTGAGATCAAATTTTTATTTCTGTTTTTATTAAGGAAGGGCTTCTTCATTGTGATTTGTATAATGAGTTGCTGTTGTTTAATTCAAGCAACAAACTGTGTGTTAGGCCCAGTTAAATTGTATTTTGTTTGTAGTGTAAGTTTTAAGAATTTTACTCATCCCTCAACTCTGCTGTCCTCTGAATTTGTGAGCAGTCCAGGTTTACCACCATCTGCAGACTTGACAAGAATATCTTCTGTGTTCTTATGCCAGTCTTTAACAACAATGTGAAACAAGACTGAAGAGACGACTCAGTGTGTAAGAGTACTTGCTACATAAGGATAAGGACCAGAGTTTTGATCATAGCACCCATATAAAAGGCTGGACATGCCTATAACCCCAGCAATGTGGAGAGTAGAGGCAGGAGGATGACTGGGGTTTGCTGGCTACCAGCCTAGCTCCAGGTTCAATAAGAGATCCTGTGTCAAGGGAGTAAGGCAGAGAGTGACACAGTGGGATGCAAGATGCCTTCTTCTGTCCTCCAAGAATGTTCATGGGCACATTGTATATATAGTTTTTGTGTACTCTGTAAAGGTTATCCTTGTGTTATTCAAATGCTGATATCTCTTCCCTCATATCTTGTTTCAATCCAGACATGGCATTGTAACGTTTATATCAAGAATCTCCTGTATCAAGTTTGTGTAAACAATTCTTACCATTTATTCTCTGCCTTGTCAATAAATGCTGATTGCCCAATGGTGGGGCACAAAAGAGAGTTGGATGAGATATCCACCCACCAGGGAAAGAAGAGGGACAGGAGTGTGTGTGTGTCTGTGTGTGTGTGTGTGTGTGTGTGAGAGAGAGAGAGAGAGAGAGAGAGAGAGAGAGAGAGAGAGATTGATTCAGATCTGCCATGAGGAGTTTCAGATGAGCCACAAGGAGAGGGTCCGAGAAGATACCATGGGAAGAAACATCTAAAGCAGAGAGAGTTTGAACAATATTAAACTTCAAGCATCAGTTGGGATCACGGCTGAGCGGTAGCCAAATTAGCACAGGGATTAATATAATTCAATATTGCCAGCTAGTGATGCGCAGCTTGAAATAAATCTTGGTTTTTTTCTGTGTGGTTATTGGGAACTAGCAGAAGTAAAGAGATACAGCCACCGGATTAACTCACTGTTTGCACTTACATTAAAAATACTTAAGTTTACAGGCACATACACTCCACTAACACATGTGCACATATACCACACACATACACACCATACATACACACACATGTTAGTGCAAAATGGTATTGGGTAGAGAACAATAGCCTGTGGGCAGTGTGTCAGTCCACCTTACCTTGCTGTAACACCTTTGGCAAGCTGACTAACTCTATAAAAGTGATTTTATCTAGAGTAGAGTTCTGCAAGTTTGTGGAGATGGACTGCCATCAGCTCAGCTCTGATAGGGACCTGATGACAAAGGACAGTGACATGACAACAGCTGCAGCACATGTGGACAGAAGAAATCAAACCTCAGCAGCAAACCAGAGAGCTGGGGGAGGCCAGGCGGGCTCTTTGAACAGCAAGTGCTTTAAGAGAACAACCTTAATCCTCTCCAAGGACAATGGCCCTAGTAACCTAAAGACCTCACACTAAACCCTGTCTCTTAAAGGTACATGCCACTTGTTAATATCACAGCACTGAGCCAACCACCCCCCCCCCCCCGCACCGCCCCAAACACCCCAACCCCAAAAGATTAAGACACATCAGAACCTAAGCAGATAGTCCCTAGAAATCTCTGTCCACAGCCATATCAAAACAGTAGGCAGCAAGTGTTACAGGCTGGCCCTCTACTGAAGATTCATCTTCATTAACTCCCAACATGTCTTGCCTGGCCATGTCAACAAAGCACTCTTGAGAGTCCTCAGCACACAGCTTGCTGGGTGCAGAAGTACCAAGTCTCGTGCCATCCCCTCCTGACTTACCAAATGGGTAACCTGTCAAAGAGTATGGTAGAACATGACATGTCCTTATGATACTTATCCATCCTGCTGGTAATTCTGTCCATAAATGATGGTTTAAATGCCCGGGTCTAGAATCTGACCTGAGGTTCCAGTTCTGAAGGGCATGTGTTTTCCCTGGCAGGCTTGAACTGTCTTTCCTTCTGCTGAGGATTTTGACAGTCTATGAAGCTCTTTTGAGGGCTGACTTAGTTAAGACCCAACTTGGATCCACGAGAATGTATTAGACCATTCTATATAGTCAAAGGGCAGCTCCCGAGTCCTATCCTCTCAAGACTGGACTCCGCCAGCTGAACCGGGTTTCATCCACAAGCCACCTACATAGATCGAGCATGGTCCTTACTCAACAAAAAGACACTAAGGATAGCATGACTGTGCATGGTTTAGCTCTTGTCACATTTTGACATATTTTTCATTGCCATTGCTATTGCACAAGTATATGGCATTTGTTAAGCTTTTGCTATCCCCACCCAACAGCAACCACGCATGAATCAATGGTGCACAGAGGCTGCTACTTGTTCAGTCATGGGAGAGGTTTTCAAAGCCTGGGATTTAGACCATGCATTAGCAAACTATGAATTTCCTCTGGCCAGCCTCAGCCCATGGCAGGTTTCAGGAAAGGACACAAGCCAAGAAATATTCTTCAAATATCACTGTATAAGTGCCTACGAAGACTTTAATTCTCCTCTTGATCCATACAGATGCTACCTGGGGCCTTGCGCAGGTTTGATGACTCTGATTGGGATCGTACAAACGAATCAGCAGGCTTATTTTCACTAACCATTTGCATTTTACCTTCACAAAAAGAGATGTGCAGGGCTGGTACACATCGCCCCTGAGCACTGAGCACTGTGTAGAAAGCGACTCAATATATCTAGAGCTTGTTTAAGGGGTAGAAAGAGACTCAGAACCGTGGGGCTCCAGGAACCCAGCGTTTCTCCCTCCTGGTCCTATGAGCAGTCCTGTTGGGCATTCATTTGATGTGAATCAGTCAAGAAGGCAAATGGAAGCTCTTGCCATAAAACAGCACCCTCTCTCCACAGCTACTGAGAGGAAGTCTCCGGAGAGGCTAATCAGCTCTATTAGAGCAAAGATGACAGGAGTCACTGATGCAAATGAGCAAAATGAAAGCAGGGTCAGAGATCTGCCCAGAGATGATTCAGTGTCTTTCCAGTTTTTTAACCCCGAAGAGCATAAAACACAAACAACGGATGCTACAAAATGAAAGTTCATATAAATAAAACCAGACGAGGCGCAGCCCATTCGTGTTTCCTACACAATCATCGCTGTTCAGGGATGCCAACGCATGGCTTGCTGCTGGCTCCTTAGCTAAAGATAACAATGGACAAAATGATGGTGTGTCTGTCCATGCTACGGTTGTCATGCCTTCGTAGGAGTCTAGTCGCTGTCAGATCCACTGATTTGGGACTCATCTTTTGACGAAGTATATATGCTGATGAAAAGCTGCTTTCGTTGCAGAGAGACTGCTAATTGTTTGATTATACAGGTCTTCACATTAATGAAGCACTATTCCATGGGCTTGGAGCATGGCGTGCAACCAAATTACCACCCCAGCGCTCACGCTGTGAAATCTGATTATTCATTAGCCAGTCAGTGAGTGGTACCAACATCTTTTCTTTTTTCAAACCATCAAATGAGAAAGACTGCTGTTCTCCACCCCCTTAGCCTCCCTCCTCCCTACTCCCCCCCCAACACAGCACTACCACCACTTTAAGAAAATGAAGGTTTGAATTTTTTGCATATGGGGGAGGGGAATGGCAGAAAAGATGGGGTTTCCATAGGAGTTGTTTCCCACATTAACATGGTGCACGGTATGGGAAATGGGGAGCCATGTATGTGGGTTGTTATTTCTGCAGAAACTTAACGATGCTTACATTTGTGTTTTGCAAGCAGTCCATCCATAGAATTCCTCAAATCAACCTTCAGCCACTAAGTGAGGTGGCTCGAGATGAACTGGGTCCCTAGCATCCTGGGACTGGAGAACAGCAGCCAGCCACTGTGAGGCCCTGGGTTTGTTTATTCATCTTTTGCTCCCATGTTATAAGGACTTTGGTCCCCCCACAAATCAAAAGGGGCAACTCTAGAGAACACAGAGACCAGACTAACTCACTAAAGTCATTTTCAATTTTTTTTTTAACACGGACCACCACCACAACAACAACAAAAAATGTTCGCTTCACTGAAACTGCGAAACTCAATCAAATAAGAGGTTATGTTTTTACTTTCTGAAGTCGAGACTGACGGAGATAGAGGATGACAGGTTGAAAGAATCCCTTCTCCATCTCTTCAAGAGTCAAGAAGAACTCGGCTCTGACTGCCGCACAGTCATAGCTCAGGCTGGATTGGATTTCCGAAGTCAGTGACTGGGATCCATGCCTTTGTGGCAGGGGAAGACACTGACACTTCTGGAATGGGATTATCTCTAATGAGATTACACACAAAGTGATTAAGATGTGAAATGACACTCCCCGGGAGAGACACCAGGCTCCTAAAGAAGGGGAGATAGCAATGGGTGAAGCATAAGAGGGCTGAGCCGTTGCCCGCCCGCACAGAAGCACACTGTTCTCACAAATCCCCAGCAAGACAACTGGGGGACAGTTTTGTCTCCTCTCAAGGCAAACAAATCAAAGCTCACAGGTGGGGACCTAACTCAGTTCATATAGTGCTCGCCCAAAACAAATGGGGTCCTCTAACTCCCACACTTGGGAGAAGTGACAAGGATCAAAAGTTTCATCCTTAGATGTGTGTGTGTATGTGTGTGTGTGTGTGTGTGTGTGTGTGTGTGTGTGTGTGTGTGTGTCAATCAAGTTCAAGGACAACCTGAGATGTGTAAGAGCCTGTTTCTAAAATAAATAAAGAAATATCCAAAAAACGAATAAAGCAAAGACCCTCTAAACCCACACCAAGAGGCTTTAGAGATCCAGTCTTTACATGACTAGCCTCCAACTTAAAGATTGCCTGAAGAAGTCCTCTACCAGGATCTCACTGAATGCCAAATCCAATCACCTTTTTGGATAGCTGAGAGAAAACAGGGACTTAAGTCACTGTGCTCATTTGATGGACCTGTAAACCATGGTTTGGGGGCAGGGGATGCTCCCAAGCCTTGAGTCAGACAGTTATTCAGAGGCAGTGACAACTGACACCATAACACTCATCTGCAGAGTGAGGTTGAAAGGTAACAGATCTACCGGGGCCAGAATAACAAGCACCACGTCAAACCGACAAACAAAAACGGAAAGACGGGACAAGAATGGCAGAAGGATGTGATTTGCTGTAAAATCCTCTTTTAAACAAACAAACAAATAAACAAAAACAAGACAGTGAGCCCCTTGTTGGGCTTCGAACTCTCTGAGTCCATTATAGATCATTATATTGATTAGCTCAGACATCATCAGCCTCAGAGCCTGCAAGTCATGAGCCAAGTTCTCGAAGAACAGGGCTCACACCCATAGGCACAGAAGAAATAGCATTATCTAAGGGCTGGCATTCCCAAGCACAGCTGCCGTGGCTGCTCTCCACTTCTGCAGCCCTCAGTTCTCCAGTCTTGAGATACTAAATGGGTATAATAGTCCTTACCAATCTCACTGTGGTGTTGGGAAATGTTACTACTAACCATTGTTTATAAAACACTATGTCTTTAAAAAAACCAAATATGTTATTTAGTGTGCACATCTATACGTGTGCTTGGGCACACACATGCCATGGTGCATGTGTGGATCAGAGGACAGCATTCAGGGGTCATTTCTCTCCTTCTACCATGTGGGTCTCGTGGATGCAACTCAGGTTGTCAGGCTCAGTGGAAAAGCTCTGTGCACAGACGTTGTGAGCATTAATATCAGTTTATCTCATGCTCTGATATTTTTTATTGTTACTATTGTTAAGAATTAAGTTATCTGTTTATATACCCTCTGTATTTTTATTTTGCCTCTCCTTTCTTTTCTTCATTCCTCTCCACCTTCTTTCCTTGTTCTTCACAAGGAGGATTTGTGTGTACACCAGTGAATGAGTCCAGAAATCACCCAGTAAGATAAATTGCTGCCACAGTATATACCTTTATTCTACTTATTTCCAAGAAATCTGCTGGATTAATTTCTGTGATAAACAACCTGACAGAAGCACCTTCTGGAAGAGAAGGGTCTATATAGCCTCCTACTTCGGGAGTGCTGGAAATCATATCGTAGAGAGAATAGCTTGTGTGTTGTATGCATGCATCACCCGTCATTAGAAAGTCTATGTATGGCCTATGGCTTAGGCAGGAAATAGAGATGGAGCATCCACAAAGAAAAAGAATTTGGAGCAAGAGAAGGCAGGAGGGTTACCTAAAAGAGGGGACCAGATGGATGCATGGTACCTGAGCACAGGTAATCAGCCACGTGGCAGAATGAAGATTAAAATAATTGGGTTAGTTATGATCTAGTCAGAACAGAACCTAGCTATATGGCCAAGGTATTTATAAATATATTTGAATCTGAGTCTTATTTCTAGGAGCATGGGCCTGGGATGAAGAACCAGGTTTAAGTATAACAAGACATCTGGTTACTTGGCAAGTACAGCCAGAAAGCAGAGATGTATGCTGACACTCGCGGGGATTCTGAATACGTGGATGGCAGTGTCAATCAAATCTTCTGATGATTTGGAGACAGAGACTAGGGAAACGAGAGGGCTGTAAATCTGACTCCGGTTTTGACCTGGACACGTAGAAAATGGAGCAAACTTGAGAAGAGAATGCAATCAAGAACTCCTAAGCTGATCCGCACTTCAGTATTAAGGACTTTACACCAGGGGTTTGGTCTCTCTCAGAGAAAGAACTTTTATTCAGATACTCATTCGAGCTCAGCACGCATTGGTTTTCTGAACTCATGAACCCAGCTAAGGACACTTATAACCCACAGAATCTGAGCTGCAGCGTCACAGGTTACCCATTTCACAGAAACCCCCAATCGTTCCTCCACATACACCATCTTCATTCTCTTAGGGCTCAAATTAAGGGTGAACTGGTACAGTTTTATTGCAGGACTGTCTCTCCTCAATGCCCTCTCTTCTCCCCAATTGTCATTTTTTTAAATTGAGATATCATTGGGAATCGTGGTCATACATAATCAGCTAGAAACAGGAACAGCCAGGAAGGTTATATTTGTTTTTTCATCATCAAAGCATTATATAACTTTATTTGCTAATTGCATTAACATGTCTAAGTAACGTTTTCTTTAGTCTAAGGGAAGTATTTCAAGGGAACCCGAGAGACCCTCAAAGAATCATATTCGGTTCTGGTTTGTTAGGTGAGGTCTAGTTGAATATAAACTAAGAGTCCAACCCAAGAGGGAGTTCCCACCAAAGCCAAACGCATCAGGGAGGGGACAACAATGGGGGACAGACACTTGACAAAGCTTTCTCACAGTATAGCCAAGCCCGCTCTAAGCGCTTGTTAGTGTGGTCTGGACACAGGGGTTAAACTCCATGTTGTTGACCCTTATTCCTGTAGTAAGAGAATTTATACAGTGTGGTGGGGGCGGGGGGGGCTCACTTCCTATAGCCAAATAGCTTTGAGTTTCTTATACCCTCTCACTCCCAGAGCTGAGCAGTTGAAGATGACCCTCGTCTGTGAGGCTTCATTGGAACTCCCATTCACAGCACACAAGATGGTCTCAGGGTTTGAAACTAACAAAGAAGTGGGGGATAGGGGAGAAGAGAAAGGGAAGGGGAGGGAGAGGAGAACAGAAAGGAGAGGGGAGATGAGAAGAGAGAGTGAGAGAATAAACAGGATTGGAAGCCAAAAGACTAAAGCATGAAAACCCCCATGCTTGTAGTCCCTCAAGAAAAATGAAGACGCTAGGGCTAAAACACACTCAGCAGTTAAGAGCACTGGCTGCTCTTCAGGAGGCTCCACAACGGACTCTCAGGACCCACAGTGTGGTTCACAGAGGTCAGCAACTCCAATCCCAGGAGATTCAACACCCTCTTCTGACCTCCATGGGTACCATGTGGTGCAGACGTACACACGCAGACAAAACACCCATCCACATGATTTTTTTTTTTAATTTAAGAAAAGAAAACTGAGGAATCTGAGGCTAAGCTGATAGACTATCTCCTGCCACATACACTGACACAGTCTGGTGAAGCTCAGGTGGACCCCACCTTACGGAGGGGACGCCCTGCTATGCACATGCTGTATGCACATGCGCACTCAGGACATTCACGCTGCTCAAAGCTCCAAGATTTTTTGCTTTCCCATTGGGTCGCACCTTTGGTAGCTACAATGTCAAAGGCTGCATCATCAAGCTGAATGCCTGCCAACGAAAAATGCGCTTGCACTTCCACATTCTTGCTATGCAATTGATAAAATTGCCCAGGTCAGAAACCCGGTTCTGCCACGCTTCGGCTATGTGATCCTAGACAAACCAGGAAAATGCTTCAGCTTCATCTTCTACAACGTAAGAGGCTTTGCCATCCAGTCACCCAAGGCAGCATTGCAAGTTTATGATTCCATGAATAATTTCACCTTGTGATCATAGCATTTTTGCTTATTTGAAGATGTATTTCCCTTCCATGAAAATAACATTAAGGAAATGGGTTGGTAGACTTGATAACTGGGTGTGATAAACCAAGCAATCACCTTGAATGACATTTGCAAAAGGCTTAGTAATAGTAATTCAGGAAATACTTTGGTTAGGGAAAATCAAACATTACATATACAAATACATGTGTGTGTGTATATATATATATAAATATATAACATATATAAATGTATATAAACATATACATACACACATATATATTCCTAATTGTATGTGTTTTCTAACTTGTAAAACAATGACTTTCTGTTGTGATTAAGGGTTGTGTATAGAAACTATTAAACTTTTCTTCTTCTGGCTTTGAACTTGGCTTTCCTTTTCATGACTGACGAGGAAACCAGTTCCTTTTTAGGTAAAATTAAAAGATTTCTCTTAAAAATAGATTTTTGGCCCTGGCATTTTGTAAGTACTTGAAAGTGTATGTACCTAGCAAACAGTCTACAAGACTCTACGGACTATGAATGAGTCCTGATGAGACAGGCAAGTACCAGGAGTAGTTTAGACTCAGAGGACTCCACTTGGTTTGAACTATACACCCACCCTTCTGATAATACACTTGGCAGCCCGAGACCATGACCCAAAAAGACTATGTACACACACCCCTCTCTAAACGATGCTCTTAGCAACCTGCTAGGGCCTCCACTTGCATCAAACTGCCCCATGTACTTTTCCAACCAATGGAATAAGTCTCTCAACCCCCTAATAGTGATCAAACTCAGACATTGTCTATTCAAATAAGTCTCCAATGTATCTGTGTATAAGGGAAAGAGAACCACTCTGACCTCAAATAACGTTGGGTGCATACTAAAAAGGGACATATGTCCTCTGATTGAACTTCTGAAGAGAATTTCATAGGGACCATCTCATGTCTATGCATTGGGTGTGCACATCATTAAAACCAGATGTATCATGAGAAGAGATATATACAGCAAGGAAAAGTAGACATAACCCAAATCTATCAATCGCAAAAGAACCACCTGCAAATCCTACGAAAGGAAGCCTTAGACAGTGACCAGGACCTTTGAGTAGTCTTCCATCTGTGGGATCCACTGTCACTCTTGGGGTCATATTCTAGCTCGTTCTGCTGCTTCACAAGCTGTGTGTGCCTTTATTTTATTCTTGAATAAGAAGCTAAGAACCTGGCGACACCCTGACCCAACCCTAATAGCTGATAACACCAAAGAGTAAAGTGAATCTCATGCTTCTTTCATATTCCAGTAGCTACTTGACAAACATCACTGCACTCGACTCTAGTTCTGGGGGGAAAAAAAAGTCAATTACAAAGATATGATGCTTGAACTGAGAAGTGGAGTCTTTTCAAAAACAGCCAGGGACCATGAGATTCTCAGCCACCAATCTGAATGTCTACACAGTGTAAGTCACATTGTAGACAGTAAATAACACCAGATTGATTGACTTATGGCCAAGTAGCATCTGGCTACAGCTTTCCCCTTATGCCATTCATCAGGCCTGCAGCTCGAGGTCCAGGCCAAGTGATGCTGTTTATCCCAGGTCTCCTAATAGAGTATACAGGCTTGAAAACACAAGAGTCAAGGTCCGTAGATCAAAGATGGAAACTATACAACTCACAAGCAACTGCTAGCTACTTCTATTTCCAGCAAGCATTAGCAATGTAAATATCCTCAGAGAGATGGAAACAGGAGCCAGCAGCTCCACCAATCAGATGCTGGAATGTGAGATGTGAGCAGACTCCAGCATTCATGTGGGGGAAACTATGATATTTATCACTGTCTTATGAAGGAAAAAGAAGGTGATCTGGTGAATGAATGGATAGATGGGCATACATCTTATATTAAAGATGCTTTGACAATTCTAAAGAATGGCCATCAAAATCTTGACTGGGAGGCAGAGGAAGGATTCATTTCTAGGTAGCTCACTCACTGACTTGGCAACTTAACGCTGGATCTTGGCAGAAGGCCTCAAGCTCTTGCCAGATGAACCTCTCTGTGGAGCTGCTTAGGCATCGTCACAGCATGATAGCCAGCTTCCTCCCGAGCCCATGATCCAGGACAGCACACAGCAGCAGCCATAGTAATACTCATAGCCTGCCTCTCAGAAGTCCCTGTCCTTTCCTCAGGATCGGCTTATCCAATTGAAGCCTATTCTTATTGGAGAACAACGCAAGGGTATGATGGACCCGGGTATGAACACTGTACACTGTTGTATATGATTGTTAACAGGTATTAACACTGTACAAGGGTAGAGACTCTTTATACCTGCGTGTGAACATCATACATGAGTATGAACAACATACATGGGTTACAGCACTGTATGTGAGCATAAACACTGTATATATGTATGAACACAGTACCTGGCATGAACAGTACATGGGCATGAACACTGTAAAGGGGAATGAACAACACATAAGGCTATAACCACCATGCAAAGGAATGAACATAGGAGATACGGAGGCTTGAGAACCTCCCTGCTTGACTTTATAACTGTATGTTATTTCCTATAACACTGTGAAAACCATCAGCGTTTTCTGAGCCACATCAGCTCTCTGGAGTAGCATTCAAGAGTAGAAACCAAGGGACTCATCCAGGTACCATATTGATTGGGTCATATGCACTCAACAAAGAAGTCCTGAGTCCTCGTTAGTTGAATGGTGAACAAAGTACCTAGAATGAATCAAGGAGGGGCATGGGGAGAGAAGGAGAAAGGGGGGAAGGAGATGAGAGGAAGAGAGAGAGATAGAGAGAAAGGGAGGGGAGAAAGGATGGATAAGAGAGAGGAAGAAAGGAAGGAGGAAGAAAAAGAAGCAAAAACAGAAAGAAATTGAAACAAAAAGGAAGAAAAGAGGAAAGGAAGAGAGAAACAAGGGAAGGAGGAAGGGAGGGAAGGAGGAGGGGAGGGAGGGAGGGAGGGAGGGAGGGAGAAAAGGAGGAAGAGAGGGAGAATGAGGAAGGAGGGGAGGGAGGAAAGAAGAGTGAGCTAACCAAAATGTCAACCACCTACATTTGAGTTCAGTGTAGAAGGTCCATTTTAAGTCACATGGGACATTTACCCAGTTGGGAGAGGGGGGGGGGGAAAGGGAAATCATCTTTTTCCTGTACTAAAGAGATGGCTGGGGCTGGGTAGAAATTTGGACTTTTTCCCTGACTTATTTGGTAAAAATTATCAACGGCTGACGTTTAAAAGAAGCGAAATCTGATGAGGCAGGGTAAACGCAGTGTGAACGATTTGCCTTCCCCATAACAGAGTGGATAAACATGATTATTGACTTAATAAAGAATCCTTTGATGTTCCCAAAACAATCCTATTAGTCTAATAAATGGTTGAAAAATTATGCTTTCTACCAGCCTGGTTAATAAATACACCGAGCAGTCTCTGTCCATTTATCAATGATTTCCATATGTTTGTTCTGACAGCTGAGTTCTTTCTTCCTCTCTGAATACTGCATTTGCAGAAAATCAGGATGGAATTTAAAACATGAAGTACTCATTATTAACCTCCTAGGTAAATAATACTGACTCATTTACTCGGTGTAGAAAAATTGGGGCAGCACCAAGTAATGAAAACCGTTTCCTATTTTCTCTGTTGAAGGGAGTAGCCCTGAGAAGTGTTACCAAAACCAAACTCCAGATCTGAGGACTGTGAGAGAAGGAATCCATATTTTGTGATCACTTCCAGCCCGAAGTCCTAATGAGGGAGTAGAGATGAGTGTCCCCAAAAGACCAAGAGAAAAACCTCGATTGATCCAAAGAACAAAAGGCAGTTGTGAGTGGTATTATGGACTGCCAGAGTGTATTGATGTCTCATTAGCTTGCTGTGATATGTCTTGCTTTTCTGATAGAGGGTTATTCTGATAGCCAGGCCTGGAGACACAGACCTATCATCTCAACTCTTCATGAGGCCGAAACAAGAAGAGTTAGTTCAAGGCCAGCCTGAGCTACAGAATGAGTTCAAGAGAAGTGTGGACAACTTAGCAAGACCCCATCTGAAAAGAAAAAGGTGTGGGGAGGCTGTTGTTCAGTGATAGTGCACTTGTTTAGCGTGTGCAAAGACCAGGGTTCAAGTCCCAGCCCACACACTTAAGAAAAAGAAAACTTAAATAATCCTTGTAATAAAGACTTTTACTAAATACTTTCATGTGGATGGGAAGATGGTAAGCCCCTTGTGTGTGCAAGGATCTAGAAAATTCCAAATCACTGGTGGGAAAAAATGCTTTGGAAGAATGTGTGGAGCAGGTGCAGGGCTGACTTGTAGAAACTCAGGGATTCTTTTCCCACCTCCAGAATTTCCTATACATGGAGACCTTCTGCCATTTCAATATAAGCTTTGAGAAGTTGTGATTACAATAAGTAATCCATAGATTATGTAAAAGTAGTTCATTCGGTAGGGAGGTGAGGGGAGTGGGCATGAATTATAGTTTGAGGACTACACACTAAGCATCCTGGAAAAGCAGGAAGAGGAGTCTCCAAGAGGCTATGAATGGTGGGAATGTAACAGGGTATCACTGCTCCACTCCTAACTCCTCAGCCTTCTTCCATGACTGCTCAACCCAACTTCCAATCACAGAAGTTGCATCCTTTTGCCCTCTGTGGTGGTTAACATTGCCCATTGACAGGATCTAGAATCGCCTACAAGACAAGCCTGTAGCAAATGTTCAAGGGATTTTTCCAGATGGGTTAAGAAGGAAGGACTCACCCAGAATGCTCATGGCACCATTGCACAGACTGGTGTCCCAGGCTCAATAAAAAAGTAGAGACTGAGCTGAGTACCAGCACTCATTTCTCTCTGCTTCTTAACTATGGAAAGTAACCAGCTACATCAAAGACTCTTACAGCTGGGCCATCCCTACAGGGATGGAGCACTCCCAAACTGTGAGCCAAAATAAACCTCTCCTTCCTCAAGTTGTAGCTGTCAGGTATTTTGACACATCAACATAAAATGTAACTATAAATCCATCCAGTGGACTTAAGTAACTTGCTTCCCAGGAGTACAGTGAAACGTTAGTATGTAACCTACCAAATGTTAGTATATAACTTACAAAGTGTCATGGCTTCCTCCTTGGGTTGGTCACTATGGAGGACACAAGCAAGACAGCTGCCATGTTGGTAAGGCAATCAGGCAAGACTACATCATAGTTTTCTTGTCATTAAATAAATGTTACATGTTTATTTACACATTTGCATCTATATTTCCCTAACATGTGTATCCCATGTGTTTAGTGCTTGACATTTAAAATATTTTTATTTTTGCTATTAAAAGTAAGATGGTAGGCTGAGAAGACAGTTCAGGAAGTAAAGGGTTTGCTTTATGAGGTTAAGGATGAGTTTGATTCCTCAGAGCCCATGTAAAAGTCAGCTGTAGGATTGTGTGCATCTGTGACCCCTGTGTTCCTTGAGCAAGATGGGAGATGGAGAGAGAAGTCTGGACACTTCCAGATGAGCTAGCCTGATGAGTACAGCAGAGAACAAGAGGGCTTGCCTCAAACAAGGTAGAAGGTAGGTGAGGACCAATCCCTGAGGTTAACCTCTGACCTCCAGATAGGCAAGGCAGCACATGCACATTATAGACACACACGAGAAAAGATTAGAAATAAAATCTTGGTGACTATCGTCATGTGCATGCCACATGTGAAACTCCTCAGAGCACTGTTTCCAAAGCACAGGTCTTCTCAAGCCCAACCCCAGTGCTAACACTGCTTCCAGGGCAGCTCGTCCTGCCCTGTCAAGACCCTCCCATCCTCCCCACATAGTTTCCAACCCATAGTCATATGCTCCACAACCCTCACTGTCACAAGGAACAAGTCTCCTGACGCTGTCTTTGCAGACATTCACCTTCTATGGCCCTGTAAATCTCAAATCTATTCTATCTATTCCAAGAAATTTCTTCCATTATGCTTCCTAGAAATTTCTATCAATGTCTATAAGCAAACCGACTAAAAGATATGTGACAAATACTAGGGAGATGTGAAGTAAAGCAAAGTCTTGTGCACTGTGGCAGGGGTGTGCATTAGCAGAGCCATGGGGAGCACGGCATGGAGATTGCTTTAAAAGCTAAAGTCAGAACTGGCCCGTGCCTCCTTCACTGTGCATGGTTTCACTGTTTTCAAGTTACACACTTCACTTCCATTCTTCCTACCGTAACCTTTAATGGCTTAGCATGTGCATTTAGATCACTTAAAATTAATCAATACCTCCCAGCTCCTCTGAACACCGCACGCTCACTCTGCTCCCCACGCCTCGTCTCGCAGGTGTTTTGTCAAGCATTTTGACTGTCTTGTTTCCTTACACTTACAGATTATAATAATTACTGTTAACTGCACTGAAGTTTGATTCGGGCTTACAAATGAGAACCTCATTTTTGCTCATTATTTCTTCCTATATGGTGAATCCTTCAGGAATGCCCTCCACTCTGGTACCCGTTAGTAGATTTTAGTGAGGTTACTGGTGACAGACTCTCGGCCACTTGTCCAACAACATCATTAAATTGCCCCAACCTTGAAAAATATTTTTTAAATCATAATTTGAAAGAATAATTTTATCGCAGCACTTTGGAATTATCTTACTGTCTTCTGGCTTCAGTTTTTGCTGTCAGGGAGTCTAATTGGGGTCTAATTAAGGACGTGTTTCTTTCCCTCCTAATTGCTTTTAAGAACTCTTTGTCTCTCGTGTTCTGCTATTCAACAGTAGAAATATGAATATATTTTGACTATGTTTTCTTTTTACTGCTACTACTTGGGGTTCCTTGTGCTTCCTCAATTGTGATGATTTTTATCAGCGTTTAATTCTAGAAGATTCTTAAGCTTTTTAAATTTTAAATATTTTCTGCTTCTCAATCCACTTTTCTGGAACTTTATTTAGACATGATGGAGAACTTCTATTTTCAACGTCTTTCAGTGTCTTATTTTTACATCACTCTTAATATAAAATTTCATTTCATATTTCCTAGTCTCCAGGTCTGGCTGGCCTGTTACTTAAGCTTCCCCCCCTCACCCCCCGCCAATCTTTATTTCATTTTCAATGACCACATTATTCAGGTCTAGAAATTGCCTGAAATTTTTGATGGCGCTGTTCATAGTCCTCAGTTCTTCTGTCCCCTCCTACGTCATTCTGTTCTCACTTCCAGTACTTTAATTTTTGAGTGTGTCAGTTACTTCCTTAAGATCTACTTGTGTTGACTGTGATGTTGGCTTGTTTTCTCCTGGTGTTTTATTGTTGTTCTCTTATAAATTACTAAGACTGGAGCAACCCCTTCAAAACTCATGCTCAAATCTTATTTCTACTACAGCAGGATTATGAAATAAGGCCTTCAAGGTGTGGTTAGGCCATAAGAGTGCTATTGTCATGAGTGAATTCAGGTTGTTACCAAAACAAGAAGCCCTTGATGAGAGGATGGTATGTTTGCTTCTTTGGCCAGGTGATGCTCTCTCTAGGCATGTTAAAGCAGCATGAAGGCCCTGGCCCAGAGCCTTCTCGTCTTCTAGAACTATAAGAAACAAAATTTTGTACTTTATAAATCATTTAGTCTCAGTTATTCTGTGATAGTAGCAGCCAACAAACTAAGACATAAACTCATCACCATAGGGACAGCTTCAACTATGGAAGTCCCGTGAAGCCTGGCTTAGTGGTATGTCTCTCAGGGGAAACTTGTTTTTCAGCTGCAAAATATCCAAACATGACTTTTAATTTCATTTCTCTGGGGGATGACGCTTGTGGGTTACATAAATTCAAAACAAAATCTTTATGAGTCAGAATCCAGTGCCATGAATTTTTGGAAGTGAGTTTGTCATGGGCAGCCATCTAAGTTATTAAATATTTCATGAAGGCAGAGATGCAGGTCTTTGAGATGAACTCTGACTTCCCAACTTGCATGAGGCCGATCCTAATTTCCCTCCTTATCAGGCCAGTTAAGATCCTAGCCTCTTCACCAATGAGATCCAGGAAGCTTTTCTTTCCATCTCGGCTTAGTATTTTGATCGATTAGAATTTTTTGCTTCTTAAGATTGCCCTTTCTTTCTTGAGAGTTCAGCTGCCTGTCTAAAAAGGCCTTTTATGTCTTATAAAACATTTACAAGTGTTGGTACTGGGAGGTTTACCCACTGTCTAGGCCACTATGTTGCTGGAATAGAAATCCCCATTAACTCACTAGCCACTCATCCTGGGCTTCTGGTCCTACCATTCATTATAACTGCTCCTACTGAGGACATGTCTCCATTGCAAAACTAGCATCCAGTCCTCTGGCTCACCTTACCTGGCCTCTGAACACCACACACAAACACTTTTTTCCATTCCTGATGTGTTATTCTCTTACATTCTTACAAAGGCTTCTCCTCTCAACTCGCCATTTCTTCTCAGCATCCTTCCCCTGTCAAATCAACCCAGACAAAAAGTTTTCAATTTTTTTTTTATAAATATTGTGATAATAACGGGGACAGGGGAGAAGGCTGGAATAGCTGCCTATCATACACAAAGCCCTGTGCTCAATCCCCAGCGCCATTGAAGTGAGAGGTACCAGTATACACCTGTCATCCCAAGCTGCAGGCCAGCCCAAGAAAGAGAGGAGAGGAGAGAAAGGGGAAGAAAGAGAGGGACAGGGAGAGGGAGAGGGAGAGGGAGAAGGAAAGGGAGAGGGAGAGGGAAAGGGGACGAGAACATGAAGTTGGGTGACTAGAGAGGTGTGGGAAGGATTTGGGAAGAGTGGAAGAGGGAAAGAACTAGGTCGAAGTACATCGTATGAAAAAAAATTGAATACATTTTAAAAAAGAAAATAATTTCTGAAGTCATCCGTCTCATCAGTTCAAACAGGAGCGGAAACACTTCAGAACTGTAAGAACTGAAGTCTGTACCTACCCTTCTGTGCCTTAGCTTCCTTACCTGTGACATGGAATAAGTACTAGGGCTGGGTCTCCTACAGTTGACATGGTGATGGAGGATGAGCACATACCCTAGAATGACAGTGCTGGCGCTGCCCACGGTACTGAGCTGGGACATAGGTCTGGGGGATTAAAGAACAACTCAAACTCGGGTCATTCGCTGTGAGAGAATGCCAATGCCTTTACTGGGCAGGTTCAATATATACACCAAGCCAGGGAAGGAAAAACACAAACTCAGGAAAAAACAGGAACTCAACTGGGGGGCAATAGGATGTCAAGTGTAAATTCCCTTCCTGGGCCATCATCCTTCAACAGGATGTTTTGTTCTTAGAAAAACTGCAGAATGTTACTTTGTAGACAGCAACACACGGAAAGTCTCAGCCAGGGCATGGCAGCCCTATGGGGTCCTACACTAGAACATAGTACAATAACTGTCACCCACTGAGACTGCTCTGATAAACACTGGGATTTTCATATACACCCTCAGCTATACCAAGCTGGGAGTAAAGGATGCTGACATGAACATACAACTTGAATGTAGGATCAACAAAGTCAGCATCACTTCTAGACCCTCATAAATGAGCCTGGCTTGACTACTGCCATATTGTAAGCGGCTTTGGAAACTCATAAATAATGCAAGCACAGAAAGAAGAGAACCAGGGTATCACAGACTTCCTCCTCTGTCCAGTGAGTGATGATCACTCAATGATGGAGCTGCTTAGCAATAATTAGGCACTAGCCCAGGGGCAGTAGACATCTCAAGAGAGGATGAGAGAGGGCCATGCAATCACACGTAATGAAAATTTAAAGTTTAGCCAGTCTGCCAAGACTCTTAGCAGGGTGAGTGTCAACAGAGATATGAAGGAAGAGAAGGGGAGACCTGGGGCTAGAGAGACTGCTCAGAGGTTTAGAGCACTGGCTGCCTTCCAGGGGATCCAGGTTCAGTTCCAGGTACCCAGGCTTACAAACATCAGGAACTCCAGTTCCAAGGGATCTGATGCCCTCTTCTGGTCTCAATAGGCACCAGGCATAAATGTGTTACATAGACTTCAGGAGAAACTTATACATGTATTACACAAAGTGCAATGACAGAAAGAGATGAGATCCTTAAGTGAAACTATCAGCAGGCATTGCTGACTGAAACACTAGAAATAAGAGAGGGAGGAGAGATGTGTTATTTCTCCCCCAATACACAGATTCCTTGTCCTATTACATTCCCCCCAAATTCTCTTAGAAAAAAAAAAAAAACTCCATCTTTTCTGTGCCCTTACATTGACAATCTACATGTCCACTGTAGTTAAAACTCAATGTGCCTATCTAAGTTTGTAACTTGCTTAGAATTGCAAGTACCTGGTAGCTTCTTAGAAGCCAGACTCCAGATGACAAAAGGACATGAGTCTCCTTTAGCTTTTTATTACTGTGATTAAAACTCCATGACCAAAAGCAACTTGGGGAGGAAAGGGTTGATTTGGTTCACACATCCCAGTTACAGTCCATCACGGAGGGACAGTAAAATGGGAACTCAAACAGGGCAAGAACCTGGAGGCAGAAACCGATGCAGAGGCCATGGACAGATGCTGAATACTGGTTTGTTCCCATGACTGCCTTATTTTACCATCTAGGACAACCTATCTAGGGACGGCACCATCCATAGTACCCATTAATCAATCATTAATATCCATTAACTAATCAAATCATTCATTTAAAAAATGCTCTACATACCTAGCTATAGCTCAATCTGATAGAATCCTTTTCTCAATCAAGGTTCTCCCTTCCTAGATGACTAGAGCTTGTGTCAGGGAACTGAAAACTAACCAATACAACAAGAGAGATATCATGAGGTTCCTGATTAAATATAGTACCATGAGACATCTTGCTGCAAGCCCCTTATATGATGAGAAGAAATAGGCCTTGGGTGGTTAAGACAGTGGCATGGTGGTGTCTTTGTTGCATGTGACCAAATCAACATGCCCTGATACCTCTTCAGTCTCTTTAGTGATACAGAGGTCCATGTTCTCTCTGCCAGAGTTGGGGATAGAACCCAGGGTCTTAACATGCTACCACTGAAGTTACACCCCCAACCCTAGAAGTCCTGGGGAGTGTGTCTTATAACTTAGAACATCGCAGATGTTTATCTATTGATACTTTACATTTCAGAGAATCAACACCAGTCACCCAGAGGGTGTGTTATCAGACCAATATAAAAAGACACTGTCTTCAACCATTTTGGCCAATGTACAAGACTCCAGCTGAAGTGGACCAGGTCTGTAAGTGATGGTTTTCTGCTGTTGAGCTGTGTCACAGCTCTCAATGAATCTTCGGAGTTAATAACCAAGTTGGGCTGGAACTTCACCACCCTTCTGCCATGACCTTTGAGGTCTTCCTGAGACACGCTGTGCCCCCTAACTTTGCACTTGTAAACATGCCCTATCCCTGGGAGGGGTTATGGCAGGACACACAGATAATCACAATACTCTGAATGTTGGTTTGAGGGGATCTTAAATTTGATAATAGCCAGGATAGCAAATTCTAGACTAGCCTGGACTACATAACAACACTGTAATCCAAACGACAAGAACAAAACAGACTTGAAACATAATTGTGACCACAGAAAAGTAGTCGTTGGCCTTTGTGTCAGAGTGTGACTTGTTCAAGAAAGGCCAGCTGAAGACCTGTGAGGCCCTCTGTGAGAGAATGCTGTCAAATCTGACAACCCAGATTTTGGTCCTTGGAGTCGACCTGGCAGAAGGAAAGAATTGACTCCCAGAAGTTTCCCTCTGACCTGCACTGACATATGACATAACTTGCACACCTATATACACAAACAAGACAAACTGATGGACAGAACATTGTATGTTTATCAGTCGGTCAAAGCGGGCAATGGTGACTATTAAAAGCACACAAAGAGCGCAAACCACCAAAAGGGGAGCATGACCTATTTTTAAAGGAATGAGTCTAACCACTAATTTTAAAACTCTATGCAAGTTTATTCCACCGACAGCCCCAAGGTCTGTAATACGAGAGTATTATAATAGGGGCTCTCTTGCCCATACTGTTCCAGCTTCCTGCCAGGTGAGTTCAGAAGCTTGCACATAAAAGGCCCATGCTCAAGTCTTCAAACCCATTTAATGAACTATCATGACTAAATTTGGCAAGCTGTCTCCCCTGCTTCTTTCCCACCTCAAACCGTTTTGATTTGTTTGTGAGAAATTTACTTTTGCCAATTGAAAAAAAAAAAAAAAAACCTTTTGTGGCTGCCAGTCACTAATCTCCCCTCTGACACAGCCATTCAGCCAGACTAAATCCAATATTGACATTTGTATCTTAGGGGAGAAGAGGTTAAGCACTGGAGGAAAAGCAGCCTGGAGCCCTGCCAAGCACCAAGCCAAGCCGCAAGCACTGCACAGCATCCAAATTGAGCTGTGGGCTTGATGTGAGGGGAACCCTGAAGACCCAGGGGGGCTTTGATCACATCCCAGGGCTCTTGTTTCCTAGCTAGGCTACCCCCATGGAGGTGTTTGATGCCTGCCTACTACAGCTATCCTTAGCAACCTGATTAAAATTCTTCCTAGTGCTCAGAAATGATTCTCGTCATCTCTGGATGTTTCTACTGAACTTCTCTTTCTCCAGCATTAAAAAAATAATAATAATGTACATTGTAATTGCTTGAGGTTCTGCCTCTGTCTAGATGCTCTTCTCCTTAGACTCTTACAGTAACAGAGAGACAGCCCCGATTTTCCACACAGACTATGCCAGGTAATGAATTAACTTCCCTCCACTTGCACTCAAGAGCAGATGATTACACTTTGGTGTGTAATTGGTGTGTGTTGCTTACCCAACACAGCCATTGCTAGAGAGGGGAGCAGCCATGTTCTCTAAGTAAGAAACAACGAGAAAGTCGAGATTGAGTTGTGGCAGAGTAAACTAAGTATTTGCAATAGAAATCAGATGTAAAGTGTGAATTCAAAATGGCTGAAGAAATCGAATGACATTTGAGGTGAGACAGCCACAGAACTTGTTGCCAAAGAAAGATCAACTGGGTATGGCCGGCACCCAGCTCCTCACACACCGGCTTTCATTATCCATCCCTCTCCCTCAGGGAGGTGTTAGTCTCCCAGTGTTTCTTATGAAGTTATAGAGCGTCCACAACCTCTTAGTCTTCTAGTGTTGAATTTTTTCATTAAGAATATTATATAATATACATAATTATGTTATATAAAATTATATATACTGTATATAATAATATGAAATTGATTAGATTCCATGCCCCTTTCACCCATGTATATGTGTACAGTGCTTGCATATGTTTACATGTGTGTGTCCTATGCAGATTCTCTCTCTCTCTCTCTCTCTCTCTCTCTGTGTGTGTGTGTGTGTGTGTGTGTGTGTGTGTGTGTGTGTGTGTTAGACACATCAGCGATTGCTCTCCACTTTATTGATGCCCGGTCTCTCTCTGAACCCAGACCTTGGAGATTCTCAATCCAGCCTCCTTGCCTTGTGGAATGACATGTGTCTACTTGCCAAGGGCTAGGATTAGTCAGCTCCTGTGCCTGCTTAGCTTTTACTTGGATGCTGGGGTCTACACTGTGGTCCTCACAGATGCATGGCACACACTTAATTCAATGAACCACCTCCCCAGCTCCTCCCCAGTGCCTTCTTATAAACAGATTATCACATATATTGCTTTAGAAGCATTATTTTAGGACCTGCTATTGTGGTGCATACAGCTAATTCCGGAACTTGGGAGGCAGAAGGGAGTGGATCTCTATGAGTTTTGAGGCCAACCTGCTCTACATAGAGTTCCAAGATAGCCAGGGCTACATGGAGAATAAAGAAACTCTGTCTCAAAGGGAAAAAAAGGAAGGAAGGAAGGAAGGAAGGAAGGAAGGAAGGAAGGAAGGAAGGAAAAAAGAAAGAAAGAAAGAAAGAAAGAAAGAAAGAAAGAAAGAAAGAAAGAAAGAAAAAAAGAAAGAAGGAAAGAAGGAAAGAAGGAAAGAAGGAAAGAAAAGGAAAGAGAAAAGAAAGGAAAGGAAGAGATCTCATTTTTGTCTGGGTAGCTGATGGAACTCAAGTTCTACAGAATTCTAACACAGTATTTATGCTTTTTGTCTTTCTACACAGTTGTTACACATTCCTATTATTTAAACAATATTCCTGTCAGATCACACTGTGGAAGCAGGGAACATAGTTGCACATTGTTGGCAACATATTTATGTAGCAATTTAAAGTCTATTTCTGATTACCCTCAAAAGAAAAGTTACCACCAGTCTCTTCCCTTCGTGGCTTTTAAGGAGTCAATATCTCCTTTGGCTTTTGCCCACCATGAATCTATCCTTCCAAGCCTGTTGCCCTCCCCAATAGTAACCATGTTGGTTTGCCATCACGTTCCTATCAAGCCTGACATGCCAACACCCTGGATGCACAGCCCTCTAAGGCTCCCCTTTCCTATCAGCCTTTGGATGTCGAGGCCCATTAAGTCAATGGCAATACTATCTGTCAGCTACTCACCACACAGCACCAACTCTACAGACCAGTTAAAAAACTATGAAATACAGAGCACTGATAATGTGCAAGTCAGGAAAAAGACTATGCTTAGGCTTCCACAGTACTGAAAATGGCATCTCTGTCCCATCTCCTGGAGCAGACAGCATGAAGTGAAGTGCAGAGACCAGAGGTCATGACCCCTGCTGACTCTCAGACTTGGAAGGGAAGTTATCTACTAAGCTAAAACAATTTTCCACAGAGTCACTTGAAGTCATTGACCAGGAAAACCCATTATCAAAGAATGTTTACCAAAAGTTTAAAGCCATGACTCTCATACAAATATCTCATGAATCACTATCACAAATTATACTCATCTGAGTATAAACCATCAGAACCTGTGAGGACAGCCCTTCAAAGCCCGTAAGTTTGGGTATTTTTATCTGCATTTCCAATGGATTAATCCTTCCTCTCACCATGGACTCTCAAGAGTAAATTCCTGCAGTTTTCAAATTAGGAACTGTATAGACCACATAATTGTAAAGTTTATAATGTTCGAGTGTCTAGAGCAGTGGTTCTCAACCCGTGGGCTGTGACCCCTTGAGGGTTGCATATCATATATCCTGAATGGCAGATATATTTATGTTACAATCCATAACAGTAGCAAAATTACAGTTATGAAGTAGCAACAAAAATAATTGTCTGGTTGTGGGGAATCACCACAGCATGAGGAACTGTACTAAAGGGTTAGGAGCTGTATTGAAGGTTTGGCATTAGGAAGGTTGAGAACCACTGCTGTAGAAAGCGGAGGGTGCACCAATATTTGTTTTGAAATATATGAGAGGAATCACACAAGGAACACTCAGAAAGATTGTGGCTTTGTAGAAGTAATAAGAAGAAGACTGAAATAGCTCTAATTCCTGCTCACAGGTCTTGCCTGAGAAGTCTTTACAGAATGAGGTCTTAATGGCTCAACAGTCAAAGTGAGATCACTCAATTGGCTATGGCTGCTCAGCACAAGCAGGAGGGAGGAGAAGCACCCAGGTCTGTGTCTAGCAGCTGGTGCTGACTGAGCTGAGGATCTCAGTTCTCCACATTCCTCATCCACCACTAAACTAGATGTTGGGTTTTACTGTTTCCATAAGGCAATAGACCTGGGTTCCAGTATTAACATACTTCCACCTTCAATACAACCTATCAGTCAAGACAGTCACCAGGCCCAATCATATTCGAGGAGTTTGAAAATAGACCAGATCTCTTGATGGGTGTCAACTCATGCCCTGGTTTCATTTCTGTTGCTGAGACAAATACCCTAACCAAAAGCAACTTTGAAGGAGAAAGGATTTATCTGGCTTATAATGTCAGCTCCCAGTCCATCATTGAGGAAAGTCAAGACAAGAACTCAAACTAGGAATCTTAAGCAGGCCTGCTTCCAATTACACACAGCATTACCTCTGACCAAGAATCTCAACTCACAGTCATGGAGGGTGCTGCTTACTGGCTGGAAGGTAGGTTTGTGCTAGATTCCTTACACAGTTCAGGAAAACTTGCCTAGGGAATGACTCTGCTCACAGTGGACCTATCTACATCAATTAACAATCAAGACAATCCCCTACAGATATGCCCAGGGCCAATGGGATTTAGACAATTCCTCAACTGAGATTCTCAAATTGTAGGTTATGCCAAGTTGACATTAAAGCTAACTAGGACATATGCAAAAGTTTATGGTCATTATTCATAATGGCTGTTATTGTGTCTACTTACCACAGGCTATAGGAGTACCAGGTAAACACTTTCTGTAAGTTTACCAGTCCTGGGAAAACGAGGCTTTCACAGACTCCTTCCCAACCACAGAATCTCTTCGCATTTGGAATTATTAAAATAACAGCCATGGACATGTTTGGATTTGCTTGGTTGCCAAGATTTTAAAAACAAATCATCTTTAATTTTCTCCCAAATAGACTGATCAAACTAATATTGTTCATACTGGCCCTACTGGAGAGGTCTCTGCATGTGACTGGAAGCACAGAGCTTTAAAACCAGGAGGTCATGGGGAAAGCTGGTATGTGAGGCTATGTGTAACTATATAATTTGGGTCCTATACAGAAGAGCCGGCCTGCAGGGGAGCTGAGGTTGAAATCTTTAGGGGTGTCTGCTTGCTGAACTGTGTCTACCAGGTCTGTGCTCACAATTCACTCAAAGATGCTTCTAGCCACACATCCCACTTCTGATAGGGTCTGTGGCAAAGGACCAGTGAGCAACCTGTCAGTTTTAGTTTCTAATCCATTGCAGAACAAGAATTGGGTCATAGTACATGTGACCAGCACATGAGTGAGACAATTTACTAGGTCCATCTGATTAATCCCGATAGATGCACGTCCTGATCACAAGAGCCCCATCTTTCACCCTCACCGGCTCAGCAAGCCAAATTCTCCTAAAGGTTTCTAAGCACTTATCCAGCCCTGTGCTTCCCTCACCCAGTCCATGAACCACTGGTGCCTGGACAACACCAATTAGTTTATACCATCCAGCCTACATTTCTGAGTCAATGGAGCATGGCTGAGCTGCTTCGTGCACAGGGGAAGCTCTTGATTGAACTAGGCATGGCATCTCACCCCAAGAAGCTCACTCAGGGGCTGGCTATTGATCTATGTAATGAGACCCAGCTCATGACAGTCAGGCTGATGGGGTGAGTCTAATCTCTGGACCAATCAGTGGAGCGTCTCTCCAAAGGCTATAGAGCAGAGGAAAACATAGAGGAGGTAAACAGAAAGACAACAATGTAGACATTCCAGGTCCATAGAGTGAAAGAAGCAGTGGCTGCCTCTAAGACCATCAGACAGCTTCTCAGGACCAAACCAGATCACATGTACTATTGCAGCACACTCCCTAAGAAGGTCTGAGGGAAGCCAGAGCCTCAAAGGAAGAGTAAAGTTAAACTATCCCAAAGAAGTACAGAGAGATATGTGTTCAGCATGCCAGAGGAGAGCGTGAGGGCACACATGCATATGTGTGTGTGTGTGTGTGTGTGTGTGTGTGTGTGTGTGTGTGTGTGGAGTATGGGTTTATATATGTATGTAGTGTATGATGAGTGTATGTAGTATATGGGTATATGTATGTAGTATATAATGACTGTGAATAGTACATGAATGTGTGTATGAAGTGAACGATGAGTGTGTATAGTATATGAGTGTATGTATATAGTATATGATGAATGGTATAGTATATGTATGTGTGTATGTAGTAAATGATAAGCGTGTATAGTATATGGGTATATGTATGTAGTATGTGATGTGTATAGTATATGGATACATATGTGTATATGTAGCATATGATTAATGTATGTAGTATATGGCTATATGTATGTATATAGTATATGATGAGTGTGTATAGTATATTGGTATGTTAATGTAAGGGTATGGATAGTGTATGGGTATGTGTAATATATGGTGGTGTGTTGTATAAGGGTGTAATACATGGGTGTGTGTAGTATATGGGTTTGTGTGATACATGAGTGTTTGGGGTATGTGTAGTATAAGGATGTATATAGCATAGAGGTGTGTATAGTATAAGGGTGTCAGTATATGGAGGTATCTAGTGTGAGGGTATGTGTAGTGTAAGGGTGTTTGGAGTGTGTTGTATGTAGTATAGAAGTATCTGTAGTTTATGGAGATGTGTAGTATATGGGTGTCTATAGTATATTGTGTATAGTGTATACTATAAGGTTATCTGTACTATACAGGGATGTATAGTATAAGTGTGTGTATTGTGTAAAGGTGTGCATAGGGAAGCCAAAAGTCAACAGGATGTCTTGCTGTATCACTTTCCACCTTTATGTGTCTATTACAATTATGTACTACGTGATGGGGGATTCAGACAGCACACGGATGAAGGTCAGAAGGCAACTTTGTGGACTATTCCTCTCCTTACACTTTCACAAGGCTGGGCATGGCCAGTGCCTCTGTCTGCTGATCCATGTCTGGCCCCTCTACCCTATGTTTTAAGATGGGGTCTTTCACGAATCTAGAGCTCACCAATCAGCTACTGGCTGGCCAGCAAACCCTCGGGATCACCCATGTCTGGGGGTTGGATACAGGACTGGAGGTTTGGACATAGCACTGAGAGGAGAGTTAGCACAGCACTGGGTGGGGTGGGGGTTCAGCACAGCACTGGGGGGTTCAGCACAGCACTGGGGCATTCAGCACAGCACTGGAGGGTTCAGCACAGCACTGGGGAATTCAGCACAGCACTGGGGGGTTCA
>JANHMN010000006.1:14536208-14571244 GCA_030674055.1 Rhabdomys pumilio | reverse complement strand
GCACTGGGGGGTTCAGCACAGCACTGGGGGGTTCAGCACAGCACTGGTGTTTGGGCATATGTCCCCACAGCTGGCTCTTTTCATGAGTGCCTGGGGTTGAAATCTGCTCATCATGCTTACGGACCAAGCACCTCCTCACCCACTGAGCTACCACCCCAGAATTCTAGATTGTTAAAGTCCTGATTCTAGACATTAAAGTCCTGGTACGGGAAGAAAATTAAATAGCAGTTGCCTCCAAAACAGATTCGTTGCATGAGCAATTACCACATTTTGGGTGCTAGTCTAAGAATTTCATAAATATTTAACATTTTATTTCTCTGAGGTATCTGTCATTATCACCTTTCTTGTACAGATGATGTGACTGAGTCGCAACCGAGCCCAGGTCATACGCAAACACTGCTCAAGGAAGACTGTTTGTTTCACCAGTGTGGGAGAAAATAATAAGAGCATTCGTTGCCTTTAAAGTGACCCAGTTTTGACTTTCCAGACGAGTGAGGTCCACAAAACACGGGTTTATGTTACATTTGTACCGAGGTACAATTCCAGGCTTACTTGCTTGAGTCCAGCCTTAGAAAATACCTAGTACTGCTTACGTTACAGCTCCACAAACACTACGACCCAGTGCATACAACAAAACCAGGTATGTTTTTAAAGAACAAACATCAGTATATCTAAAGGAGTAAATCCAAAGTTCCTTGACTGGACAAGGAACAGGGTTCTAGTGAACAGAGCGGAGAGCAGTAGACGGTGCCTGAGCTGACTGTGGCGGTGTTGTACAAGTGAACAGAAAGGCTGGGGGTGGAAGCGGGAAGATGAGATCTCCGGGAAGAACCCGGAGGAGGTAGAGTCACAGAAATCAGACACGAGGCACTGATGTGTGGGAGAGCCTGAGAGACTTAATGTCACAGAAAATGATGCTGGGCTGTCAAGAGGAACAGGCCTTAGTCACATCCTGAAAGCAGAGAAGAGTGGCCACTGCTGTTTAAGCTGCTGAGTCATTCACATGAAGACTTAGGGGAAGGATCCAAGGCCCTTGAGGAGAGGGTAACCCCACAGAAAGAACAACAGTGTCAACTAACCTGGGAGCTCCCAGAGACTGAGCCACCAACCAAAGAGCATGCACAGGCTGGTCTGATTCCCCCAGTACCTATATAGCAGAAGGCTGCCATGTCTGGCCTCAGTAGGAAAGGATGCACCTTATCCTACAGAGACTTGATGCACCGGGTGGGGGAGGGGGATAAAGGGGAGAAGGCTGCCCTTCCACAAGTGAAGTGGAAGGGGAGGGAAGGAGAAACTCTGCTAGGGGGGACCGGGAGGGGACAGCATTTGAGATGGAAATAAATAATTTTTTAAACATTTTATGTATGTATTTATTGGTGTGATGTTGGAGGTATGGGGAAGAGAGGGAGGGGAAGGGGGAGAGGGAGAGCAGAGTGCTGCTACCCCAGCATGAAGACCTAAGTCTAAACTGGATCCCCTAGTGTCCATCAAGAGCAGTGGAGTGGGACATGGCTTCAGCACGTCTCCATAACCCTAGAACCAGGGGAGGGGCAGAGACCAGTGGATCCCTTCAGCTTACTGGCCAGGCAGCCCAGTCAAATTGATGATCTCCAGGCTCAGTAAGAGACCTGGTCTCAACAAATAAGGTCTAGAGTTGGTAGAGAAAGATACCTCATGTCAACCACTGACACTTAGTCAGACACATGATCACATGAACAAGCACAAATATCACACACGTACCCAAAAGCAAGTGAGCGATAGATTGGCAGTGGTCAGGACTCTTAACAGTAAACATTTTAATACACTGCAGCTACTGGAAACAGGAAAGACCTTTATTAAAAAGTGTTAATGAGCTGGGTGTGGTGATGGGCACATCAGGGAGGCCACGCCTGAGGACATTGAGTTCAAAGTCAGCCTTAGTTATAGAACGTGGCTCTGTCTCAAGATCCAGTCATAAAACTAGGATCTGGCCACATTGGACTCTTTGTTATGGAAACATCTTGTAACCAACATTTGGCAATATGGCATTGAAGCTTGAATGTCAGGAACTCTGCCAGCACCGACACCATATAGCCAAAAATCTCTGCACCATGCTTGCTGTGAGACTGTTGTCCTGGTAACCACTTGGCCTGTATCCCACAGGTGTACATTGATGTCAGATCCCAGGAAGTGTGGCATTGGGGCACCTGGCCTCTACTTGAGAAGGTGGGATTCTTCACAGATGTGCACAGATGTGTAGATGACAGTAAGAAAATCTACAACAGTCTCAAATGCTACCATACACACGGAGTGTCCTGTCCCCTCGGAAAATATGCTCCAGGATAGATGAATCCCAGACTAGAGAAAGCATTTCTTCACCAAGTGCTCCACAATATGCTTACTTGCCCTTTAACTACCATGATGGCATCATGAGCAGGCACTCTGGGAGGAAGACCCTGCCTAGCCATCTACTCAATAGCCATATCTACTTTAAAATCTGTTTGGTTATAGGGTCGTCCCAGCATATAAGTGGTTTTTATTTTAACACCTGCCTTATGTGTTATTTCTAAATAATGTAACCTCTTTACCCTTTTATCAAAATCTGTCTCTTCTAATGGATAGAACCCCTAAAATCGAGACCCTAAAAATCCATTGTTCCTTTAAGTTGGCCTCTCAGGTACATTGTCATAGTGACAAGAATAACACAAGTAGATATTCTCCTCTTCACCACAGAGAAAAACGCCATCTACCTTGCCCTTGGCCATATAACATGCCTCCTAGAAGTGACCCTTCCATAGCCTGCCTCAGATATGAGGACCAGATCTTTCTATCATGTATTTCTAAGATTGTTTTCTCCTGTACTGGGGCACCATGCCTGGTTTTCACATGCATCTCAGATAACAGTTCTGACATCCCATCTGGCCGCGGCTTCTCCCAGCTTCATTAGCTCTAATTTTATTATCACCTGCTCTGCTGTGACCTGAGTTTCCTGCTTGCTTCTCTCCTTTCTCATAGGAAATGAATTTCTGCTTCTGCATCAGCTCCCTCTTCAACTGTGTGAACCCTGAGGCAAAGCAGTCACCTGCATTGTGAGTACTTACTGGCCATCTCTCCTGTCACCCTCCACCTTCAGAGCTCTTGTCTTTCTATCATCTCTGGCTCCAGATGAAACCAAACAGGATTTTTGAACGTGTGTGTGTGTGTGTGTGTGTGTGTGTGTGTGTGTGTGTGTATCTGTGTGCATGTGTGTATGTATATGTGTGTATTCATGAGTGTGTATGTATATGTATGTGTATGTATCAGTGTATACATGTACCTGTGTGTTCATGAGTGTATGCATGTATGTGTATGTGTGTATGTATGTGTATGTGCATGTGTACATGTGTATGCATGTATGTGTGTGAATATGAGTGTGTGCATGTGTGTATGCATGCTATGTGTGTGCATGAGTATGTGTGCATGTGTGTACATGTGTGTATACATGTACACGTGTGTGCAAATGAGTGTGTTCATGTGTTATGTATATATGTGTATGCATGAGTGTGTATGTATGTGTGTACCTGTGTATACATGTACCTGTGTGTGCATGAGTGTGTGCATGTGTGTATGTATATGTGTTATGTATATGTATGTATGTGCATGTGTACATGTGTATGCATGTGTGTATACATGTATATGTGTGTGCATATGGGTGTGTGCATGTGTGTATACATGCCATGTGTGTGCATGAGTAGTATTAAACTTACATGCATATTCTCTTATATGTTTCTAGGCATACATACTCAAATGCACACACATGTATTTGCATGAGTATATGTATTGCAGGTAGTATATGCATTATGTATGATCTGTAATTTGGATCTTAAATTTCCTTTTATTCTTTCAAATTTCACTTTATTTTATAGTTCTTCTACAAGTATGGACTACAACTTATATATTCTTTTGAAGAAAGAAACATAATTTTCTGGTTTGGTAATATATTAGGTGATTATTTGATTTGCTCAGAAAAGCCAAATTTCTCAAAATAGTAAATAGATTGTTCCAGCAATACCAATGAGTTGTCCCTCAGGAAGCTCAGGAGTCCTTCTGAATGAGGGAAAAATATGAACAGCAGAGAAAGAGGATGCTTATGTCCCTTCCCTCCTTTCCCATCCGGCCACCTCAGACCTGCCAGTGCCACCCCATAGCAGCCTCTGCAGTGGAACTGTCTTTCAGCTGAGGCCCAGATAAAACAGGGCAAGCAGCTGTGTTTGCTCTGTTGTCAATGTGATTTTACTAAAGCTATGTATCCCCAGTCCTTCCATCCCCTACACCCATACACACACACACGCATGCATGCACGCATGCACGCACGCACGCACGCATACACACTGGCACACAAACATGCATACATACAGCCCCCCCCCACACACACACACAGAGCAAAACTGAAACAGTGAAACTGAAGTGTAAGAGGTTAAGGGAACACCCATATGGGTGAGCACATATACATACATACATACATACATACATACATACATACATTTCTAAAATTCATGTGGGTGAGCAAACACACACACATATATACATACATACATTCCTATAACCCATGTGGGTGAGCACACACATACATATAAATATACATACATACATACATACATACATACATACATACATACATACACAGATTTCTATAACCCATGTGGGTGAGCAGACACACACACACATACATAATGCATAGATTCCTAAAATCCATGTGGGTATGCATACACACACGTACGTACACGCACATGCACGTGTGCACACACACACACACACACACACAGAGAGAGAGAGATTCATATAACTCTCATTCTCTTATAAATGCAAGGAAGTAGTTTTGTGAACTAAATAGTATTTCAATAAATCCTAATTTCTAAGTGACCCAACTTAGCACTAGGTAATACATTATGCTACAGCGTCTTTACTGCTAATGGCTTTTTGTTGTTATTTCTTTTTCACAATGTGTAAATGCCAATTCTGTGACCATTGGCTATTCCTTTATGGACTAGGTACGGAAGTTTGTTTTTTTTAAGAGGATACATATCAATTTTGACTTCAAAAACAAAGCAACCAAGCTGTGCTTCTGGGATCAAGATTGGAAGAGACAAGTTCAGCATGTCAAAGGGGAGACGCTATAGTTATTTGGCAAAGAAACGGATAAAATGAAGTCAAATCTTTTGGAGAAAAGTAACATATGATTATTTGTTTTCCCCCCTGATCCACCCTAAGCAACATTTCCCCAAGGGCCCGAGAATGGACATTTTGAAGGGCACGTGTTTGTTACAGAAACCGGATGCAGCCTGGGCACATTATGCTTAAAGCCATCAGGGTTTGTAGTTGTATGCCAGTATGTGTGTAGCCTTCAGATAAGCAATTGACCGTGAAATAATAGTACACGGCTTTTAATATATACCCTCTGGTTATGGGTGTGCATACTAAACATACAGTATTTTAAATATATGCATATACATACAGACACACAAACCCCCACCAGTTAAAGCCCTCAGTGTCTAAATGCACTGTCAGCTGCTGGAAATTTCCCCTCTCCTCTCCCTAAGGTCTCAGGTGTGGGATTCATGAGCCAATGTCTCAGCTAGAACAGGTGTCTATCGCTGGGTAAATAGCAATTAGGCCCAAATTTCAGACTTTTTTTTTTTCCAAATCCCTTTCGGAGGAAAAGCCCAGGAATAAATAGTTGCTGTAACGGCCAGGGGTATTGTGTGGCTTCCCAGCCTCCAGCTGGTCTATTACATACTATACACAGGCAAAGAATACGGGCACCTGACAGATGTGTTCTGTTAGCTTCATTAGGAAAGAAACAAAGAAACTCCTCAATTAATAACAGCAGAGCCAAATGGGGGGTGGGGGGAGCTTGAGGGGAGAAGAATCATAGCCTGTTATTTAAACAGAGTCAGGGAGCCTTTCACCAGTGGCTTAATATGATTCATTAATAAAAACAGCTTTTTGAATGCCCAGTTTAAGTCAAAGGAAATCACTAGCATTTTTTTTCTCTCTCTCCAGAAAAGGAAGGGCAAAATGACAAATGGCTGCTGTTAAATTCATTTCATGTGGGGACGGCCTTTCTCAAAGACCCCTTAAACGGCAAGGCTGGGTGTTTGTCACATTAAGTGGCAGAGCGGTTCTCAAAAATCGACTGTGGCACATCAGGGTCTCAGACGAATGGTCAGCAGTGGCCATCCAATAATTTTATATATCCAGACCAGGAAGCATTTAGTGCTGTTTAAATGAACAGGATTTTTTTTTTAAGTCATGAAATGTAGCTCTTATCCGAGTGAAAAGAGAAGCTGTCTCTCTTGTCACTTTTAGTTTTTTTCTTTTCTTCCCCCACCCCTTGAAATGGATTGAAATACAGGAGAAGCTCTGGGTGTGATGGTGGCTTTTATTTCTTGCAAGCAACAGAAAAGTCTGGTTATTTCTTCCTTTGTATGTCTGCCCCCTGGAAACACAGCAAAGTGCTGTGCAGCCTGACACACGCTCATGAAACAGGAACTGTCTACCGTGGTAGCAATAAGTGGGTTCCAAAGGAAAATGTTTCTTTTTCTGTGCAAGTCAGAATCTGCAGTAAAAACTCAGCACCTTACAATATTAATTCCCACCCACCCCCCTGTAACTTCCAGTGATATTTTAAAGAACAACACTACCCTTCACTTCCAGGATGGCTAGACAGCCTGACCCACTTGCAAGGCTTAAGGGGAAGAATGGACTCCCGATAACTCCCTCTCTGCCAGCCTAACTAGCCTAGAGTACAAAGCACACATAAGAACCTAGAGAACTCTGGGAAGCTTCAGGTCACCATCAGGGTAACTGGGATATTTTTAAGATTAAATTGCATTGAGTGCATTGACCTGTATAGATTTGTATGTGCTAAGAATTCACAGAACCAGGGTTTTAGAACTTCCCCAGCACAATTGAATGCCAAGTGGCCATAGAAGTCCCTGAGTAACCTAGGCCAGCAAGGATGGGCTCCAACATCAGAACTGAATGCTCATCTGTCTAATTGGGGTGTTGTCCCGCCAAAGAAACAGAAATCAAAACAGAAATGGTCATGGCCAAATATGAAGGGCCAGGGGCTTTGTGATGGAAATGTAATTGTAAATCTTTATGGCCAACTCAGGCTGTGATGTCTTCATGCTCTTCAGGTTTTAAAATATACTCTTGGCTTCCATTTGTTTCTGCCACCCCCACCCTCAACACAAATAATAGCCACAGAACCAGGAAGCCGAAGGTCTACTTTTAAATGAACAAAAATGAAGAGAAAGGGCAGCAGGACCTCCCTCAAGTAAAGGCATCCCTCATTGGAAAGTCCCGCCCTGCCCTGATCACATTTCACATTTGATATGAAGAAACTGAAAACATTTAGGGTAAAGTCAAAATGAGAAACAATTACAGTTGGGCTTCACATCCTTAGAGATCTTCAACTTTAAAGGCTGATGTGAGTTCTAGACTCAGTTACAGGAACCTGGAGGCAGGAACTGAAGCAGGGGCCATAGAGGAATATAACCTGATTTTCATGCTTGGTTAGCCTGCTTTCTTCTACCTAGCCAAAACCACCTGCCTAGGGGTGTCAACGCCCACAGTGGGACTGGACCTTCCCGCATCAATCATTAGTCAAGAAAACATCCCCACAGACTTACTTGCAGACCAATCTGATGGAGGCAATTTCTCAATTGGGGCTCTCTTCCCAGATGACTGTAGCTTGTGTCAAGTTGACAGTAAACTAACCAGCATTTACATTCCCTCCAACCTGAGATGGTAGCTACACAAGCAATTCTCTTTGTTCAGAGCATTTACAAGCAGAATTCATGGGTGGTAGTGGTTGTTGTTGGGGGTTGTTTGGCTGTTTTTGCTTGTTTGTTTGGGAGTTTTGTTTTGTTTTTGTTGTTGTTGTTTAAGCAGAGAATTGGAAAGAATTTTTGGGTTGATTTTTCACTTTCTCTAGAATATTGAAATAGACAACGAAAACACAGAGAATATCCCCAAACAGGAAAACATCCTGCTTTGTAAAATTTGTTTTCTCATTTATATTTCATAAGGAGGGGAGGGTACATAATTTTTGACAAAAAAAATATTGAGATACTTTAATTGGGACCATAAGTTGAGAAAAAAAATTCTTCATATAGTTTTGTTGTTGGCACAAGGAAAAGTCACATTCTTTTACATTTCCATTTCCTTTCAGTCAGAGGTTCTTCTTCCACTATTGCTGCCCACAGATTTCTGTGGCCAGATTTGGCCAGCAGTGTCAAGAGCTTGTTCAGACAAATGCACATGAGCAAAATACCTGCGAGTAGCTCAGTCCTGGGTAAATGCCACCTCTTATCACACTGTCTTACTGTCCCAAATGGCTCCTTATAGAACTGCTTGTCCATCTGTGAGAGACCTGCTGATATTAGCATTTCATTTTGTCTTCAAGAACTCTCAAAAGAAAAAAGAAAAAAGAACTCTCTATTCTTTCAAAACCTTGAAGTCCAATTGGCCTTCAGAAAGGGAAACGAGAAGCGAGCAGTTTTCATCCTTCTTGAAACAGGTCTGAGTCTGCGACCGTCTCGTCCATTTGACCGCTTCAGCCGTCCCAACTGAGGTTGAGAAAAAGACAATAATAGACACTTTTTGAACTTGAACTTTCAACTAAAAAAGAAATAATCGTCTTGGAAGGTTCTATCACTAAGGAACTTGAATATCTAAAAGCAACGTTCATATCTGATTGAAGGTGGACAGAAATTTATAGGTTTAAAATATTTGAAAAGCTTAAGATTTTCATTTTTTTCTTTGTTTAAATCTTCTTTGATAAGTAAAATATTTAATCCATAGGAAACAATTATTTGTATTTAACATGCACCAGGCCCAGTGTTTACCCAATGGAAGCAAATCCCTTAGCCTTTGCGATGACCCTGGAAGGACAGATTCTAATTCCATTGTGAAGCGTGAAAGTACCAGAGCTCAAAGGATGTGCCCGCATCATGTCTCAGACCGCAGACTGTGAAGAGCCACCACGGGTCTTTGAATCCCATGTTATTTTTATGCTACTCACTATGATAGACATGTCTGAAATGGTCTTCCTTCCAGGCTTCATCATTTATTAAGAATTTTTTTAAATGATGAATTTAATTATTTAAGATGAGATTGCAGCACGTGATTAATTTGAGCCGGTGAATTCCCTTTCATCCCTTTGTTCAGTGAGAGATTTCAAGAGCAGGAAAAGAATTCCAGAAGTGGTTTCGTAAAACCACCCAGCACTGCTTTAGCTTTCCAACTAAGAGCAAAACAATTAGCCATCTACAGGGGAGATTCTCATTCCCATGGGGAGTCTGATCTTGTTGCCCCATTGAGAAAAGAGTATGTAGTTCCCGCCCAGTCTCTCTCTCTCTCTCTCTCTCTCTCTGTGTGTGTGTGTGTGTGTGTGTGTGTGTGTGTGTGTGTGTGTGTCTCAGAGGCTGCATGAGTGCATGAGAGTTACTGTGTTTCTGTTTCTTCTTAAAATTCTCTCCTACCAGCTGATCATAGACATCAACTAACATTTTCTTCTTCTGGTTTCCGTTTCTTCTCTACTCTCTTCATGTCTACTAAGTCAAAAGAAGTCACTTTCATTGCCTTCCTCGTGCTTAGGGCAAAGCCACACTGGCAGCTAAAACTGATTCCAGCAGCTAGCAGTAGTATAGGTGAGGTCGGCTTAGTGATATGTGCTACTTTTGAAGCCAGAAAGGTTCCTATCAGGGAGGCCCACCCCTCATCTCCACTCCTGGCTCTCAAAACTTCCAGGGAAAGGGAAGTATGGCTCCCAGATACAAACCCAGAACTTGGGATACTGAAGCAGGGGGATAGCTACGAACTTGATCCCAACCTAGACTACACCCTGAGTTCCAGGCCAGACTGAGCTACTGAGAGAAACCTTACCTCAAAAAATAAACAAACTGAGAGCATTGGAGGGGTATGTCACATAGGTGTGGGAGAAAGATCCCGGCTGACCTTTGGTAGTCTCATTCCACGTAGAAGCGAGTTTTCTGAACACAGGAATTAAGACAACCTGCACGGTCTATTTTAATCTCTGTGGGGGAGGAGGTGGGCTTTTAATGCTGTCTTCCTCTTTCATCTGTGCTTCACACGCGACTACAAATGATGCTGGTCTGCTCTCCTGCACTCAGCTAGTTTGTTGCTATGTCTCGGCTCACCGTGTGGGTTCTGGCATCAAAGCCTTGGGCCAATTTTATTTCATTTGTGTTTGCTGTCAGAACAATGTCTTTATTCTGCAATGCCCTTCTCAAATCGCCTCTCAGGTGGTTTGAGAGAAGCAGCATGCCACAGAAATAATTTTTCAAAAAAAAAAAACAGACCAAACCTTTGTCAAAAAAAAAAAAAATCCATGTTACTTCTTTTGTGTTTCACCCTGTGAATACCGAATGCACAACACACTTAGTTCAACAGCGCCCTGAGTTCCATTTGTGAGTTGAAAGTACCTTTTATTTTCAATTCTCCAGAGACAGCTGATCTGTTTTTCTTCCAGAGAAGGGATTCTTCTTCGGGGTGGGAGGGGGTTCAGCAATAAACCTTTTTACAGTACCTTTTGTTTTAGTCTGCCAGATGACACCTAGACTGATTTGGTTTTGTACAAAATTCTCACAAAATCACGAGTGGAGTGCATTTAGGGAGCTGACACAGTCTCCATCATGGAGAAGCTACGGTGGCCTCAGAACCCTATCACGCCACCAAGCAATGCAGTGTCAGTGTGGATCACGCTGCACTGCAGACCACTCTTCTGGTGTGTGCCTTGCAGGAGGCAGAAGGGAGGGGGAAGGAAGAGATTGAAGGGAACGATGCAGCAAGCTGGCAGGTGGTGGGCAGGGATCAATCCAATTTGTCACATCCTGGGTTGTAAAGGATCCATCTCCCGGTGACAATGATGACTGAGGACATTCAGCCTAGTTCACACCAAGGCAAAGGGCAGCAGCAAACTCAGACATGAACAGAGAGAATGGACCCCAGAGAATGCCTATGGACAGAAGCCAAGATAGCACGGAGGTCAGACCCTCCCACCCCCAGGCTCTTTGTAAAAGCGTAGTGGCTGCTGTCTACCTTTGCCACTTCAAGATGACCTGGTGTCAGCTGTCCCCAAGCAGACTGACCTTTCAATGGCTGGCCCCTGTGAACCATGGGTCAGCTGGATGCTAGGAAGAACTAGCTGGTGTCTATGTCCAAGTGGGCACTAGATTGAAGAGAAGCTTCTCTGCTTAGATTTGCAGGCCCACGCCTTACTCCTAAGAAGTCATTGCTGTGAGCCCAGCTAATCCAGACCTCCTCAGACCAACTGCTCCATCCCCCTGCCCCATCATAGAAGTGAGATAATCTCAAACCTCTGGCCTTCTCAATCCACTACCAGGTCACTAGTAACAGTTTCACAGTCCCCATTTGCCCTTCATAGCACTTGTCCTGTTTAACATATATAATATATTAAATATAGCATATTGTATATTTAATATATTTTAATAACTTAGATAATATATACAATATATTATAAGAAACATTATATGTTTTATTTATGTGCTCTTTGTTTAACTTATGCCTTTCCTCCTAAAAAGTAAGCCCCACAAAGCTTTTACCACCACGTTTCACTGCCAAACATGGTGCCCGGCACACAGTGAGGACTGTAAATCTATAGGAAGTTAGTCAATGAATGAATGAATGGGACTGTAATTCTACATGAAATATTGAATGGATGGATGGATGCATGTATTCATAAAGGGATGGATGGATGCACACTTGAATGGATAAATGAATATTAAAAGAATATGTAAAAGTAACTAGAATATACAGCCTATCTAGAAAGTGGGACATGAAATGGAAAGATGAACTCTTAAGAAACAAGGTGGGAAAAGAAAGTGTGGTGGAATCCATGTGGCTCAGAGGCAGAAGGGACAGCATGGTAAGGAAGAAAGACATCGGCAGGAAGTGGGTGGCAGGGACAGAGGAGGGACACGAGGAACGAACCAGAACAAAGCATGATATGAAAATGACAGAATTAAAATTAACACTAAAAAATAAATAACACAAGGACACTGAAGAGATGGCTCTGGCTGCTCTTTCAGAAGTCCCAGGTTCAAGTCCCAGCACCCACATGGCAGCTCACATCTGTCCATAACTCCAGTTTGGATGCTTTCACACAGACATACATACAGGCAAACACCAATGAACATGATAATAAATTTAGAAAATTAAAATTAATTAATTAATTAATTAAACAAATGAAAAAGTATGTGCCCAAGGCATAGAAAATAGAGCTTCCATTTTATATACAGTCAGGTCAGAAAATAAATTTATCTTGTATGGTGCACCCACCCTGAGTTTATTTTTTAAGGTCTCTGACATGAGGTTGATCTTGTGATTTATAGAGTCTCAGAATTATGATCACCAGAGTTGTTTAGGGTTTTTATTCCCCCTCCCTTTTCTAGTGTTTAAGAGTGTAGCCAGGATCATTAATATTATGAGACAGTGATCATGAGTGATAGTTAATCTGAAAACAGACAGAACACATACGGCAGGAATCCAGCATCCTGGGTCCCTTCATGCTGGGACTTAGCAGCCTGTCTCTCAGAATCACCTTGCTAAAACACACGTTCCTGGGGCCAGCCCTAGAGTCTGACTCAGCAAATCACAGCGCACGACTTTGTACATGGGGAGTTTCTCCTGTTTGTGCAGTGAGTGGTCCTCCACCTCTACTTTCATGCGTGTTTCAGACATCTCTAGCAAAGAAACTGGAAGCTGCCAGTCATGGTTAGCGAGCCACAGAAGGTCCTGTCTTAAAAGCAAGTCAGGGAAAGTTGTGCAAGCATAAGAGCTTGAGTTAGTCTCCTATATATACTTCAAAAAGAAAAATCATCCCAGCACTGGAGAGGCAGAGACAGGAGCATCCTTGGGATGGCTTCACTGGACACCAAGTCAAGCTTAACCAGTAAGCTCCAGGTTCAATGAAAGACCTGTCTCAAATCAGATGGATAATGACTAAGAAAGACTTTGACCTCTGGCCTCCACGAGCACACATATACACACAAGCAGAACTAACAGGTTAGACCTACATATCTCTGACAATTATAGTTCATGCAGAAAATCACACTTAGATGCCACAAGCCACCTGCCTTGACCTTGATACCAGAAGAAAAAGCCTACTGTATTTCAGATTGTATATTGTCTTCTGGCCAAATTCCACTAGGAGCTATAAAAGCTGATGCAAAATAGCAAATCTAAGCAGTAACATTTGGATAGATTTGAAGATGGATTTACAGTTCTCATGTGAACAAGGGTTGGCAAGGACAGTGTTATAAACAAGAATAGCACATGCAAGTAGATTTAAATGTCACCTCAGGCCCATTCTAGAGTCTGAGAGTCAACCGCTATAAACAAAAATTATCAGTGGCATCTTCTTTTTATAAAAGCCTTTCTTTAAGCAATTGTTCATCTAATATCTAACAATTTTCTACATTAAAAAAATGAGTCTAATCCTGTAGCAAGAGCCTCTGATAGTCTCTATGGGCCAGTGACTGTCACCTCTTGGCATCTATGCCTGTATGGAGCCTATGCCCCCAGAGAACGGCCAATGTGATATGCTATTTCCATGAAGACTGAGGAGCTTGCTTCCATCTTGATTGTTTGCCATGCTTTGGTTACCTGCTTTAAGTACACCAGCTTCCATATTGTAGGCAGTCTTAGGGAGATGTACACGCACTGAACTATGGGAGGCTGACCACCTGCAGCCGAGTCAGTCCTTCAGTGCCCACAGGGATGAGCTTGGAAGCGTACTCAGCTCACAAAGCTTTAGTAGAGAATTCAACCACAACACTTCATGAGAAATGAGTCAGGTATGTTAGCTAATGTGGGCCCAGAATCCAGATCCACTTCCTGACAGAGTCTCTAGCATAGGCTAGCCTAAAGCTTACTATGCTCAGACAAGCACTTGGACTCACAACCCTCCTGTCTCCAACAGCTCTTAAGTACAAAAGTGTATGCCCAGGTCATACTTAGGTTGTTACACAGGGACATTGCTACTTGAGAAAGACATTTGGTCCCAATCAGGAATTACTGAGACTCAAACCTCAGAATGTACTGAGCCCCATTCCTTTCACACACATGTAGAAGGGAACTGAATTAAAAGTCTGTAGGCTAGGTGTTCTAGAAGAGACCCATGATCCCAACACTCAATGGGCAGAGGCAGAAGGCTCACAAGTATCAGGTAAGCCGAGGTTACCCAGTGAGCTAAAGCTACCAAGTGAGTTCAAGGCCAGCCTGAGCTATGTATATAAGCCCCTCTAAATCCTAATCCCAGCTCCGCTGGGTTCTACCCTTGTCACAGAGCAGCCGTGTGAGCTCCTCCACATATTAGATGCTTTATCAACACAATGAGATCTTTGAGTTAGGGAGCTCAATGCTGTTTCTCAGCTCTAAACTTCCACATTTTATAAGAGGAAGATGAGGAGGTAAGGTAGAGGAGAATGACAAGCTCAGGACTCCACCCTCCATTCCCGAATTACCCTGATGTCCTGTTCTTGCTTCCCCAACACCAGTTCTGGGAGGGGTAGAGGACTCCATCACCCTGTCTTCCCGTGTACCCTTGATGATTGATAATGAGCCCTGCTGAGCTCTTTACAAATCCAGCCATGCACAGCTGGTAGGTGTATACATGCCAGGTGACACTTAGTAGGCCCATTTTTATGAGTTGATCTTGTTCAGTAAGGTACTGAGTTGCCCAAACTCAGGAAAATCATCATCTTGTTTCTCTGTCTTATCTCTTTGAGTTGAGACCTATTGATTGGAGGGGAGTAGAAGCACCTCTGATTAACAACATAAAATGTATCGCTCAACTACTCACTGAAGGAACTTGTCATTGTGTGAGAGTTAACAATGACTTATGGGAAATGTGACTACCTCTATCATAAACAATCTTTTTTAAGCTACACAAGAAAGAAGCAGGCAGGCGAATGTATGTCCTATTATGAACCCATCAGTTATGTATGTATGAGGTACCAGCTCCGTCTAGAAAACTGTCACTCAGAAGAGATGCTGAACATGAATCTGTTATTCTGATCTACGCTCACAAATTTTTTTTTAAATGGGCAGATGAACTTATGGAAATTTTAATACAGCCATTTTCTAAAAAAGCTAAAGCATAGAACTCAATTTACTCTTTAGTAAGAATGAACCATAATTATCCTATGTCCATTTCCACTGCTCATTCTATTCTTATTGGTCTTGTGAAGATTAAACATTTACTGAGACTCTGAAGAGACATTCAAAGTACAGACAGTCTAACCAAGACTGGGGCATAATAATTACTGCCAGCAAAATAAGAAAGAACACTGTAACACCATCACAAATAAGCAATAAATTTATCTACTCACAGATGCAACCATGCATGTTAAATACTTGTTTTCCCTCAGGCAGGATAAAGAAGGATAAATAAATAAAAATTACCAAGGCTGTGTCCAGAGCAAGAATGAAAAATCTATTTTTCATGGGGTGACAGTGTAAATTAAAATAAACACCGAGGATGGAAGGCACAAATGAGAGGCCAGATGAACTGATGAACAAACAGAAAAACAGAAGCAAATGGAGAAGTCTTTGAAAAAAGAGGAAAGACTGTTTGCCTAAGCTAAAGTCAGTGAGATCACAGAAAATGCAAATCACCCCCAGAGATGCCCTCACTGTACAGCCAAGGATGTTCTTTACTCTCCCAACCACAGAAGGCAAAACCAATATAACCAAGTGATGTCATAGGTAGGCTACTTTCAATATTTAGAATTCAAAAAGAACCTCGTTCTCAGATATTGTGTGTGATTTGTTCTCTCAAATAACTGGTAGGTACCTGCAGATAAAGAATATTATCTTTTTGGAAATTGACTCATTTGTGTATATATGTTTTATAAGTGTACATATGTGCATGTGTGACACACACATATGCACATGCATGTAAAAGTCAGGAGTCAACACTGAGTGCCCTCTTTAGTTGCTCTCTCATCTTATCTTTGAGATAGGGTAACTTGTTGAACCTGTAGATCACCAATTAGCCAAGGTGGTGGACCACTGCACTTCATTCACCTGTCTCCATCCACCGCAGTTCTGGAGTTATGAAGGCATGCCACGTGTCCATCTTTTGTTCCCTCACGGGAGCCGGGAATCCAAACTCCGGTCCTCACGCTTGCGAGGCAACTGTTTACCAACTGAGATGTCTCTCAAGCCTTAGGCTACCTTCTTAAACAATGTATTTTAATATTTCATGGTATTTGCATATTTCGGGACATTTTTAACAACTTGGCATGGGGACAGATATATATAACTTGAGCTTGTTTTACTGAAATTCAAATAGAGCTGAACAGCCCATATTTTTCATTTGTAAACTCTTAACAACCATACCTATGGTGAGTAATATTTACCTTCAGCTTGGCTGAATTTAGAATCACATAGGAGAGTGGAGGACACCTCTGCGTATGTCTGTCTGTGAGGGGATTCCAAAGATTATCTGGAGGAGGTGGGAAGATCTGTCCTGAATGTAGGCAGCACCATTCTGTGAACTGGGCACAAGAAGCAAAGTAGCAGAATACCAGCACTCATCCCTGTCTGCTTCCTGATCCACTGAGATGTGAGCAAGCAACCTCCAACTCGTGCTGACAGGGACCGAAGCTGACCCTGCTGCCATGCCCTCCCGCATGGTGGACTGGACTGTAGCCAAAAACTAAGACCTGAAGATGAGTCTTTCTTATCAACTTCTTTTCAGGTATTTTGTCACCAAATATCAAAAATAACCAATACACTACCCCGAGAAACAGCATAGGAGATAGCCAATTTGCTGGGTAACAGCTGAGTTTAGAATCCACACTTGAAAACATTTACCTGGCAGCATCTTTCACAGAAGAATTAAGCCAGGAGAAAGATTACATCTAAATCTCTCTGAGAAGCAATGATGGAGTATGGAAGTGAAGAAGGAGAAGGAAATATGCCATCCCAAGGGGCCAGGAAAGGGTCTGCAAAGCAAATACAATTACTCAGAATTACTTAAGTTTAATTGTCTGGGCTAGGAGATAACTCAGTTGGTTAAGAGGCTGGCATTGTGTAGGCAGGTGTATCTCTGGGGCTCACTGACCTTCTGGCTTAGCCTATTCAGTGAGCTTGAGTCCAAAGAAAGACTCTGTCTCAACAAGCAAGGTAGAGGCAGCCTGATGAATGACACCTGAGGTTGACCAATATTTTCAAATGCATGCATATGTTTTTGCACATGTACCCCAACACAAGCACATGTATCACTAACACATACACACAAAAGTATATATACAGCTTCTCGGCCTTTCAGCTAAGATCAAATATAAAAATAAAATAAATAAAATTAATTTTCTGAGTTTTTTTCAAAATTCAATGACCTAGTAACACATTATATTCTTTTGATCAAACTCTTGTCTCCAACCTTAATCTGAACTCTGGATGAAGTCAGAAGCCACCAGAATCCAAGTTATTATATGAGATGTGTTAATTCACAGTGGGAGATTCAGCACCTCGGATAGTGGCAACTGCTGTTGCAGGGACCACCCTCGCCCAAAACACACACACACATTCATACACACACAGGCGCTTGCATACGCATGCATATACATACACACACATGCAGACACACACATACACACACACACACACACACACACACACGGCACTCCCTACTCTAAACATACAGGCTTTGCAAGCTTACTTCTCCCTGTGCAACCAGCTGCGTGTTCTCTCAGGTTTCTGGCCAGTATAAAAGTTAGTGTACCACTGGAACAGCAAAGTTTCCAAACAGATGTTGAAGTCAATACCCAAAGTTCCCACATCATAACTATGGGCATTTCTTGGGATCTTTTCTTCTCTGGGTCTCCTCCTCTTCTACCTCCTCCTCTTCTATTTTTTCTTTGAATTTTTTCTCATCTGTTAAAAAATTCTTTATAAATTTTTGCATGCATTATGCAATCTTAATTACAAACTTCATGGTTGAAATAATATTGAGCTTGAGTACTCAAGACATCACAACTATACAAAGGGATAATGTGTAAGAATTGCAAGGGGCTAAGGATAAAACAGAGGGTGAAGGATGAACTGCAAAGTATCAGGAGGTGAGATGGAATCATTGTGTCCCAATTATAGCAACGGATGCATAATTATAGCAATGGATTCATATGTTCTTTATAACTCATAGTGTCATATCCTGTTCAGTATGAATTGTGCCGTAAGTGCTGTATAGCTATTTTTTCTGAATTGAGACAGTCCCCCATGGAGAGAGAGGAAGCTCATAAGATTTGGGAAATGAAGCACAAGGCCAGGTAAGTAAATGATTTACAAAGCCCAGAAACTTCCTGAAACTTACAGGATTCACAGTCCTCTCCTCAAGGTGATAGAGGCAGATGTAACCACTGGGAAGAAGAGAGTCTTCAACTGGCATAGCTGCCTCCAAGCTATGCAGAAAGCTCCAGGGCAGCATCTTTCATGAGTCACCAACAGTGAAGTAGAGGAGGGGTGCCCTCAGTGACACATTTGCCCCTGAGTCACCCATGCTGCTGTAAATAAACCCTCACCTACACTCCAATAAATTCATTCATTCACTAAGTTATACTCAGGTGGAATTGTTTTTCTGGTCTGCCATTGTGCCTAATGTGGGGTGACTAAATATTGGTTCACATTTTCCCCAGGGAAAAGTCACATAGCAATATATCACATGAGATTCAATAAATCTCATGAAAAAATGAAAAGACACCAGAGAAAAGAGACATTGGACAACCATTTCTGCGAGATGAATTGTATTGGAACCGGTCCTCATTCAGCACTCCCTCCAGGCTGACCTGGCTTTATACTGGAAGTTTAATTTAAAGAAGAATGTACAAACTAGAGATAAACCAGTTTGGGTGAGGAGGACAAATGGCTGGACTTTGGTGTGTGACCCCAGAAGACAGAACTTGGGCCAGTGAATAGGAATGAGATGAACACATAGGATTCCTTTTGTGTCTTTGGGAAGGTACTGAAAAGCAGTTGGGTAACGTGCTTCCAAAGCTCATGCTAAAGAGGTGTGTGTTTAGGTGAGACGTCACACATGTGTGTCACACTTCATTCTGAGCAAGTCCTTGCAATGTATTACTTTTAATAAAAAATAATTTACTTTTAAACAATTGTGATAAATCTTGCGTTAGAAAACAAAAACTACATTCCAAATGGGTTCCTCGTGGTTTTGGCAATAATGACTCTCATGGAAGAATGACAGCATTTATACTAACTTCATTGATGCTGACAACTTAGCAAGGGTTTGTATCTGTCATATTTCCTAGGGACTTCTGAGATTGTCCAAACAATAGCAACCTTTTGCCCAAATCAAGAAACCCACATTTTACTGAGTACTTTGGAACTTTAAAAATGGAAAAAATATATATGTGTGTAATTTTCATGTCCTTTCACAGTTTTCCTTTTGTGTAAAATGGAATCCCTAACCTGTTTATTGGTGCCCTAAAGTAAATAAGGAAAAAAATTAATGTTTAACAAGTCTCCTGTGAACGTGAAATCCTTTGATGAAGTCATTTGATTTTAATAAAATTATCAGCCTTAAGGATGCTAAGCTGCTGCCCCATTGATACTTTTTATCAAATAATTAAGATAATTCTTTTTTCTTTAATCTAGGCATCTGTGGTGGTTTGAATATGCTTGGCCAAGGGAGTGGCACTGTTAGGAGGTATAGCCTTGTTGGAGTACGTGTGGGGTAAGTGTTGTAGGAAGCGTGTCACTGTGGGGGTCGGTTTTGAGATCTTCCTACCAGCTTCCTGAGGATACCAAGTCTTCCAATGGCCTTCAGATGAAGATGTAGAACTCTCAGCTCCTCCTGCACCATGCCTGCCTGGATGCTGCCATGCTTCCTGCCTTGATGATAATGGACTGAACATGTAAGCTAGTCCCAATCAAATGTTGTCCTTGTAAGAGTTGCCTTGGTCACGTCAGTGGAAACTCTAAGATAGCATCCATTTAAATAAGTCAATGACAGTATCTTTAATAACAAAAGTATCATTGCAATCGTGAGTATAGATTCACACTCTATGACTTTCCAGAAAAGTCACCTCAAGAGTATTTAAAAGGCTTCTCTGATGACATCACAGTGTCTCTCAACCTTTTTCCTTGCAACTTTCATATAAACTAAGCTTCCAAATACTGACTAAAGTAGCCTGTCCATTTTTGCTGTTCTATATGTCAATATTATATAAAAATGAAGTATGAGTTTCTTCCCTAACTATATAGTACATGTGTCATGTGCATGGTAATATCTGACCCAGTTTTTAACTAAAATCATTGTCTCAGAGTGCTTTAAAAGCACCTTAAGGGTTCCTATCAGAACAGAGACTCTCTGACAGAAGAAATTCAATATTGAAAATTCCAACCTGGGGCTAGAGAGATGACTGTGGATAAAGAACTAGCTGTGCATACATAAAGACTTCCTGTGATCCCAGCCCCCATATAAAAGTCAAGCCATGCACAATGGTGCACGCCTATAACCCCAGTGTGGGGAGCTGGAGACAGACAGACCCTAAGGACTCTCTGACCAGTCAGACTAACTGCAACAGCAAACTCTAGGTTTACAAGAGACCCTGTTTCAAGAAATAGTGATGGAGAAAGACACAAGAAGTCAATAGAATATTACGCTCTTAACTTTGAACATTATCTGTGATCTCACAAGTCCTCCTACCCCCAGACCAGCTACTTCATTCCAGCTTCTGAACAGGAAGAGGCTGTGTGAACTGGAGACATTGCCCTTTGTAGCTATGCCACCACTCCTTGCTGGGATCTATGCACAAGACTCTCCAGTCCCTACATGAATGACATATTCATGATCATGAGAAAGAAAACACAGCAGAAAAAAAAATCCCTAAAGCATCCAGGTTGTTCAACCTTGCTTTTCTCTCAGTTGGCCAGGTAAAGAAAAGCCATGTCCTGTACCAACATCCTTAGAAACTCTGGAGCTCAGCAGACTGAATCAGAATGAGAGACCTGCAGCTACCTTAGAGAAGATAAGAGAAATCTGCACTCAATTTCTCTGGCCTCTCAGCCTCACCTCACACCCCGACCGTGCAAAATTTTCACATGAGGAATACATGTAGTATTCTTTCACATTTTATTCCATGAATATATTTATTACTGATATGTGTTAGAGCTGGTGAAAGAGACGTGGGGCGGAAACAGCCATAGCAATGATAATTCATTTTTTTTATCACATATTCATGCAAAAAAAAAAAAAAGAAGCAGAATTCTAGAATTTTATCACAATTTCCCCTCTCCAGAGTGTGGGCTCCTTACCTGAGTTTTGTCTCCCCAGAGGGCCTTTCTGCCATACCAATGTTAAAGTATGCTTATGTTTATGCTGTAATATACTAAAATGAAACTCCTCCAAATAAAATGTCAAGCTAACCTACCAGGTTCTAGAAAGGACAAAGAAACAGGCTAAGAATGCCTCTTTATTTGTTAACAAAAATGAAAGGAGAAAATTCTGCAAGTGTCAAAGGGTCTTACAAGTCTGGCATCTTCCAATGAATTATATATATTTCCTCCTTGGTGCTGGGAAGGAACCTGGGATGTGAGAGAATACGGTTTAGTGGGTAGAACAGAAATGAAAACTGCATTAAGATCCTATAGTCACACTACCAACCTCACGCTCATGTTTTGCAGGTCTTGCTTAGGGTAGCTGTGTTGCAACTGTCTCCTGCCCTCTTTCTACATAATGAGCCACCACTCTCCTCAGTTTCAAAGAAAGTGAATGAAAAATGAAAATAGTAATACAGAAAGCTTTCTCGCTCGAGGTGTTGACTAGAAATAAGAAGAGAAAGGTCAGACCTCTGACCAGGCAGACAGGAGGTGCCTCCTTTCCTGCCACCAGGGGATAGAACATTCACTTAGCATAGTCACTGTCAGAGATCTAGGCCCTCTCTGTTATCCACAGCCTCATTTACCATGCTCTGGGTGACTTCACACATTCATTCATTCATTCGTTCATTCATTACATCTTCCCTCCCTCTGTCTGTCCCTCCTTCCCTTCCTTCCTGCTTTCCTTCTTTCCTTCTTCCCTTCCCTTCTTCCCTCTTTGATGACAGGCTGCTCACTCAGCTTGGCAGGGTATGTGGAAGCCATCGCCTGAAGGGCAGGATGATGAATTCAGAAAGCCAGGATCAGTGTCGAGATTAGGCTGTCAGCCCAGGGAGTGCTTTCCTGCCGAAGAGAAGATAAGCAAGAAAGGTGAAGGAGAGCCCTAGTCACAGCAGATGCTTCGTGAGATTTGCAGGAATGGGGAGAAAAGAGAAGGTTGTGGAAAGTGAAAGGGAGAGAGAGTCTGGAGAAAAGCTGCTGGGGAGACAAACAGCCTCTGAAGACTAGGTCTAGGCTAAGCCTCTGCCCTTGACTCACCGCCTGGATGACCTTTCAGAGGCTGGTGTGAACAAAGAAACAGTATAGTCCCTGTAGGGGAAAACTGAGGCTGGTAGGTCCAGGGGATACAGTTTCAAGCGCAGAAGGTCAGGATCCTTTTCTAGCCCTAAGTCCAAGCATCTCATTTCCAGGTTCACAGATTCTACAGCCAAGTCAGCGGCAGGGAGCAGTTCCTAGGCATTCCACAGCTACTTGCTGCAATAAATGGAACAGCACCTCTCTTCAACTCAAACCTAGCAAACCAACTCTGAAAATGGCAGTAGTAGAGCTGAAGGACTGATTAAAGACAAACTTAGCCTTACCCAGGGTTTTGGAAACTTTCTCTTCTTTCAGAAAAGGAAAAAAAAAAAAAAAACAGACAGAAGCCTGGATGGGCAAACCAGGTGAACAGAGGGTTACCTTGCTGAAGCAGCTCCTTGCTAATCTCTCCTCCAAATTGTCCTCTGGGCTCTCACCCACTCCTTAAAGGCTCAGCAGAGCACAAATTAAGACCATCCTTCTATGGCTGAAGGTCAAATGAGCAAGACTGATGGAAGAAGAAGCCAGAGTCACACAGAACATCCAGTCAGACAAAGGGAAGAACTCTACAATGTTTTGAATGGCAAAAGATTGACTTGGGCATTTCTCCACAGAAGGCAGACGGTTAGCCAATAAGCCCATTTGGAAAGGTGCTCTCTGAATCGGTTAAAATCAGGGTAACACAAATCAAAATCATGAGATACTACCCCACACCTATTAGAATGGCTACTATTCAGAACACGAAATAGAAGCTTACAAGGGCTGGAAGGGACATTCAGAAATTAAAGCCCTTATGAATGTTTTATGGTGTGATCCCCTATGAAAAACATTGTGGTGGCTCCACTGAAAACTACAGATTCATTCTACAGTCCAGTCATTCCACTTGTAGAATTATAGGCAGGAACCCAAGGAGGTGTTTGTATAATATACTAAAGCCCACAGCAGCACAATTGACAATAGTCAAAAGATAGAAACAAACCAAGGGTCCATCTACAGATGAATGGCTAAACAAACGGCTATACACTTACAGTAAGGTGATCATTCATCCTTTGAAAGGGAATTACTACATATATACTATAACATGGGTGCATCTTGGGGACACTACACCAAGTGAAATAAGTCAATCACAAAGAACAAATATATATCACTTCCCCTACACCAGATTCTTCAGACTCAGGTTTCTGAAGAGAAAGGGGGAAGGACCAGGGGGTAGAAGGCTGAGAAGTTACTCTTTTGTGAATGGATACAGAGCTTCAGTTTCACAAGAAAGAAGAATCTGAAAATGGATGCTGGTCTCAGTCTCACATTAAGTGAATACACTTAATGTCAATCAACTGTACAATCATAAGTGGGTAGAATGGACTCTTCTGTTGTGTTTCCCTCCACCCCCAGAATTACAACACTTTCAAAGGGAGAAGAGAGGAAAAAAGACATCTGCACAATATGGACCTGGCCCTGGTCCTGAGAAGTTCTTTTTCTTGGATACATCCCGATGGTTAATCTTGATTGTCAACTTGATGGGACTTTGAGTCACCATGGAGATAAGTCTGGCATGACTTTGAGGAATTTTCTAGACTGGACTGAGGTGGAGAGACCCATCCCAACCATTCTCTATGCAGGAGTCAAGGATTCAATGAAAGAAGGCACTGAACCTCATCACTCATTGCTCTTGGCATCTGCCTCCTCCTGCCTCCTCCTGCCTCCTCCTGCCTCCTCCTGCCTCCTCCTGCCTCCTCCTGCCTCCTCCTGCCTCCTCCTGCCTCCTCCTGCCTCCTCCTGCTTCCCACCCTGTTCTGTGATGAGCTGTACCTGTGGCCAAAATATACCTCTCCTTCCTTATGCTACTTTTGGCAAGTATTTTGTCTCAGCAATGAGTCAGTCCCTCATCAGAAAGAAGAAGGTAGAAATTTGTTCAAAGGCCCTCACTCCCTCATCACACCGGGCTTCACACTCTCTTATATAACTCAGATAACTGAATTTGAACCCATTGTTATTAGCTTACAGACAATTCCACTAGGCTCCTTCTAGAAATCGTAGCAACAGTGACCTAGCAACAGCTTACATCATCACCTGCCGCCATGTGATGTGTCATGTGTCAACCTAGCTAGTGTCTTAAGGACTGCTTGCCTACCCCAGCCTACCCTGGCACTTGCTCACTCTCTCTCCCCATCTTCTTTCTCTCTCTTTTCCCACATGTTCCCAGCTGGTCTCTTCCTCTCTCTCTTCTCTTTCTTTCCTTCTCTGCCACCCCCTTCTCTGCCCTTACCTCTTTCTGTTTCTGTTCCCTTCCCTTCCCCTACCTATAAATCTTTATACTAGGCCGGGTGTATAGCATGTTTGTTCAGGGGTATACCTCAGCATGGGGCCACTGAGGTGCCCTACCCCCACTGCCACATTACAGGGAATTTTAAAGCATAACAACCATGTGGGTTGGAATCGATGGCTGCCACTAATTGCTCTTACAGGTAGGTACAGAACCTGCATCCCCCACCTTCCAGCCTAGACTCTTGCATCCATTAGTCTTCCTGTTTTGGCAAGCCCTATCAAGTGTGGTGATTAGGCAGCTGGAAACTGAGCCTAAGCAGAGCCCTGTGACCAGGCTATTGAGAAGTCTGGGTGCGGTCTCCTCTGAAAAGTATTGATCGGCCCTTTCTGCTCACTTAGCTAAAGAGAAAGCTAAATATGAAGACTCCAGCTATGCAGGCATTACACTTTATATTAACATTATGCTAATTAACTGAAAAGCCACACATTGATTTTCTTTGAGAGGTTCCAAGGATCAAATATCAATGATCGGACCAGCTAGGCCTAATTTACTAATGGATTTTTAACTTACGTAAAAGGAGGTTGGGGGTGGGGACTGACTGCAAGGAAAAGCAGTTTTCTACTTGCTAGAAGAAATTTGTATTTTCCAAGAGACTTGGAAATTTTCCATATTTCAAGAAAACATTTGTTTATATCAAACCTTATATGTTACTTTTAATTACCATTCAAAAGGTCTAATGGAAAAAAATTCTCAATCTTTGAAGCATGACATTAAGTCATTAATATGGAATAGTCAGGAACTACATGCCGGAGAGATCACAGTTTGCTGAAATTACACATTAAAATTAAGATCTAGTCTCTCAAGGCTCTGAACAACACAACATATCAAAAGATATTCATAGGCTTACAAAGCGTATATATACTTCAAAGAATGGAAAGAAGGCTGACTCTCTGAACTTCCTAAAAACATTTTCACACTCACAGCCATCATTAGAACTACCGGTAGGCTGGCTTTCAGCAGGTTTGCCGAAGGTTCAGAACTGTGGAGGTACAGAGCAAGAATACCCACGACAAAGCAAACATCTCTGTCAGTACGGCCAAGGCATCTTCCACACCGAGCCCTGAACATCTTCCCTGGTTCAGGAGGACTGACTTCAAATGTCCTTTCAACATGCTTCCTGAGGCTCTAACAAGATCACCCTGGCACTTTGTCAGGCCAATCCCAACCAAGGGCAAGTTCGGTCCCTTCCCATGGCAAGGACTGCCATGATCCACCAAAACCTGTTCCCTCCTTCCCGAAGTCCATATCCCTACCTTCTTCACAGTTGTATGGTCGGGTGAGTAACTCTCAGCCAATAGGTGCAGAAGAAATCAACTTACAATCACTTCCTGGTGTGGCACATTTTGTCCTCCCTGACTCCTTCTGTCTAGAAGTTAGTTGCCAGCGCCCTGGATCAGCACAGAAGCCACTAATGATGATGCCAGAGGCTTTATCAGGATGGGCCCCCAAATGACTACATAGAGCAAGGCTTCTCTTACCCCTTACTATCCCACACTCTTCTCAAGGCCACCATCACCCCTCCCGTCAACTCATCTTCACATAAGTGAAGTATAAACTATTGTGTTAAGCTACCAAAATCAAGGCATTTCTTTATTACAGTCAGAAGTTTTTTTCTGTGGGGATGGGGGAAGCCTAGGTTTGAAAGTGTAGTGTTTCCCTGTGTTTGGAGGCTCAAGTAGCTCCCAGTGCTGTTTTTGAGAAGTTGTGTGACCTTGAGTACAGGCAGAGCCTTGCTGGAGAACTGGTTCGGTAGGAGCAAACCTTGAGGTTTATAGCCCTACCCATGGGCTATAATTTGTCATTTCCTTTCCTGTGTGATGTCTTCTTCCTAGTGGGGGGTGCATAATAATAGTCTCTGGTGCAATCTCTCACCATCAGTGACAGAGCCCCAACTGCCATGGCTCCCCAGCTACTGACCAAATCACCTCAAGTCATAAGCCAAAGTAAGCCCTTTGTTTCCTAAACTGCTTCTTGGTAGGTATTTGGTCATGGCAATGAGAAAGCAAATGGTGCAAAGACAAAGCCTAGCTCCGAGGGTCTTCACTGCCAGGCATTCCATCATGCTAGGCACATGGGGAAAGCCCTGACAAGGCATTCACGGGATCGTACGCTTTCACCAAAACTTGCAGAAGGGAAACAGTCCAACAGCCATTGGCCAAGAGCTCTGGTTTTTCTTCTTTGATGTCTCCTCAGAATGTCGCCTCTCCACCATGGAATTGCGATGGTGAGAGACACTTGGGGAGGAATCTAATTAAGGAAAGTTTATTCTACATTTTATGGTTCTAAATGGTTTGCTTTGACCCTTAAGTCATTCATTTCTGTCTTAGTTAGGGTCACCATTGCTGTGATGAAACACTATGACCAAAACAAGTAGGGGAAGAAAGGGTTGCTTACACTTTCAGATCACCATTCTTCAGATAACTGAAGGAAGTCAGGACAAGAACTCAGGACAGGAACTTAGAGGCAGGAGCTGATGCAGAGGCCATGGAGGGATGCTGCTTACTGGCTTGCTCCTCATGGCTTGCTTAGCCTGCTTTCTTATAGAAACCAGGACCACCAGCTCAGGGATGGCCCCACGCACAAATGGCTGGACCCTCCCCCATCAATCACTAATTAAGAAAATGCCCTCTGTGCTTGCCTACAGCCAAATATTATGGAGGCATTTTCTCACTTGTGGTTCCTTCCTCTGATGACTTTAGCTTATGTCAAGTCGGCATGTAACTAGCCAGCACAACAGACCTCTTATCAACTTGACACACAAACATATCCCTGCTGACCCTCAGTCTTTCCTTCTGTGTTCATCCCCAAGACCAACATTAATAAAGATATGACAATATAATACATTTAAACCCTTAAACAGTCCCACGGCCTTACAAATTTAAACACCTCAGAAGTTATCACTTTAAAAATATCTAGTCTCTTATCAAATCCAAACTCTCCCTTTTAAAACTTTAAAATCTCTTAACTATGGGCTTCTAGAGAATCAAAAATAAAGAAGTTCTTACTTCAAGAGGGAAGAACCAGGGCATAGTCACAGTCTAAGCAAAGTAAAACCAAACTCCAACCATGTAAATAACTCAGTGTCCAGTATCTGGGATTCACTCACAACCTGGGATCCTCCAAATGGTTTGAGTCGCTTCTCCTGCTCCATCCTCTGCAGCACACACAGCTCACCTTCTAAGTTCAGCGGGCTCCATACCACCACTGTTGCTGTTCTCCAAAATGCTGGACTCTTCTGCTGCAACTGGGCTACACCGTCACCAGTACCTTCTCCTCAGCTCTCTTCATGGTGCCAAGCCTCAGCTTCTCTACACGACCCCCGTAAATCTAGGCCTTTAACTTGCCAGTGAGGATGCACCTTCACCAATGGCCTCTCCTAGTCTCTCACAGGGCCAGACTTCAGCTGTTCTCCATGACCCCGCCATGAAGTCAAAACCAGTACCACCTAGGTGACTCTTACACGTTACCATGTTCAGCTGCCAGCAGTTTCTGTTTCGACTCTGAGGAACCGGTTCCCAGAAGACTTCACCTCAACAATGCCAACAATGCCAACAATGCCAACAATGCTGGTGTCTTCTTAATCACCGCTAATTTCTTAGCGCCAGCTAACCAACATCCATTGTCGCAGCAAAACAAAGGTTATACTTTAGTGGTCCCAATCAATTTTTAATCACAGCTGATTCATCAAGGATGCTCAACTCAAAATAGCAAACAGGCCTGATGGTTTTTTAAGTGACTCTCAAACTTCCCTCTGGAATTTCATAAGCCAGTCATCTGCATTTCTGTCAACATTCTTGATTCAAGCTCCCAGAGAACAGCTCACCAAGCTTTGAACACTCAATAGCTTTTCTTGTCCAAAGTTTCAAAGTCTTTCCACTCACAGTCCTCCCCAAAACAACATGGTCAGGTCTGTCACAGCAATGCCCCACCAACCTAGGACCAATTTCTGTCTTAGTTGGGGTTAATATTGCTGTAACAGAATGTCATGACCAAGGCAATTAGGGGAAGAAAGGTTTTACTTGGGTTGTGCTTCCACATCACCGTTCATCACTGAAGAAAGTCAAGACAGGAACTCATACTGGGCAGGAACTTGGAGGCAGGAACTGACGCAGAGACCATGGAGGAGTGCTACTTACTGATTGCTCCCAGGGCTTGCTCAGCCTACTTTCTTATAGAACCAGGACAGCCAGCCCAGGGGTGGCCTGAATCCCCCATCAATTGCTAGTTGAAAAGATGCTATACAGGCTTGTCTACAGATAGATCTTATAAAGGCATTTTCTTAATTATAGTATCCTCCTGTCTGATGACTCTGTGTCCAGTTGACATAAAACTATCCAGTATACTATCTAAACAGTACAGAAATGGAATCCAGAAATTCTCCTCCTGAGCTTCATGCCAACTCTCCAGGTTTCTGACATGAGGAAGAAGACAGGGGCTTTGACATGCCTAGACCCTGTGAAGCCTGAAATTCTGAGCTTGAAATGCACACGAGCTTCTGTGAGAACTTCTGCAGATGTGTGAGCAGACTTGGTTCTCAGCAACACCCAGCAAAACAAGAGATTCTCTCATGCTGATGTGCATGGCTGTAAACAAACATACACTTTTCTGTTCTACAGGAAACACTAGGAGTTTTTCAGAAACCCTGTAGGCTCTTCTGCACAAAATTTAAGGAAACCAAAGACTACATTGTACCTCGTTTATGCTGTTCCTTTTTGTTGTTGTTGTTTTGTTTTGTTTTGTTTTGTTTTGTTTTACTGGCATCCTTGTTATCAATCGTTGAAAGCTACATTTGACTTTCTATCTGAGAAAGAAGACCAAATTGTGTTTTGTTTTGTTTTGTTTTGTTTTGTTTTGTTTTGTTTTTTCTCACTCAGAAAGTGGTATTACAAAAATGACTAATGGACAAAAAAAAAAATGGATCAGAAGATAAGCCAAGGAAAGTAAAAAGGAAAAGTACTAAAAAGATGAGTCAGGTAATTAAAATATACATTTGATCATTATAGTATTTGTCATACTGTTAAGAATGCAATTCAGGGAGACATGGCTCAGTGGCTAAGGGAATTACTGCCCTTGCAGAGAACCCTGGTTTGGCTCCCAGCACCCATGCTTGTGGTGGCTCACAGGCATGTGTAACTCCAGTTCCAGGAGATCTAGCACCATGTAATCTTCCGGCCTGCAGAAGCACCATGTGCACACATAGTACATTCACACACATATAGGCAAAACACACAAAAAATAAAAGTAAATCTTACTTTTAAAGAATGTAATCCATTACAACTTATTTTTATCACTCTGAATAGTCCCTTTCTTTTTGTGTTTTTTGTTTGTTTTTTGTTTTGTTTTGTTTTGTTTTGTTTATGCGATAGAGTCCCACTATCTATCTCTGACTATCCTGGAACTCACTCTGCAGACCAGGCTAGCCTCAAACTTACAGAGATCCACCTGCCTCTGCCACCCAAGTACAAAGATTAAAGGCATGTGCCACTATGTTCTTCTAAAATAGGCCCTAAATGTTATATTGAAATCATATAGCATTTTTTAAAAGAATCTATATGTAGTTATTTTTCTTTGCTGTGATAAAAAAAAATACCCTGGTAAAAGCAGCTTTATGGAGAGAGGGTTTTATTGTGACTTACAGTTCCAGGTGGGCAGAAACCATCACAGCAGAGAAGACAAAGCAGTCAGAGATGGTCTAATGGCAAAAGTGAGAGAGTGGCTGATTCTGTAACATCTGTAGTCAGAAGTCAAAGAGAGAGGAGGAAGTGGACCAGGTGTAGTAAGAATTTGTGTGTCTTTAAAAACAGAAATACTATGAGAATATGTTATCATTTTAATCCCAGGCATAAGATATGGGTCTGCTTCAGATAGTCCACAGCAACTGGCTATGATTTGCCTCATGCTCTAGCAGAGGCATGTTTTTGCCAGTAGCAGATAATTCCTGCAGATATATGACATTTGGAATTCTGGGAACTTTTCAGAAAGTATACAAAGGCTGGAGCCCCAAGAGGCAGAATTGGTCATTGTTGGTTGTTTGGGAGAGTTGGTTGGGGTTTGATAGTGGTCAAAGAAGAAACAGAAAGAAAGAAATTAGATTCAGGGGTCTCTTTCCTACCTAGTGTTGGGGGTGCTGAAAGGGTGGAGAAGTGTGGAAGAAAGAAGAACTCGCAAAGTAGCCAAAGATCAGCTAAGTCAGGCTATAAGGCCTCGAGGCTCACCCACAGCCCTGTACTTCCGCCAGTGTAGCTACAGGTACTGAAGGCTCCACAGCCTCCCTAAGAAGCACCACTAGCTGGAAGCCGAGCTTGCCAACATGGGCATCTCTGAGCAGTAATCACATTGAAATCAATACAATTCCAATCTGTGTTTTATAATGCTTAAGTCCCACAAACCCCCATCTACCTATTGTAAGCATGCTATCCTGTAAACGTGGATGGTCATGTTTGTATATTCCCACGTTGTCAGAATTATTGAATAACAATTTCACAAACAACTTTGGATTCATTGGCTGCAATTAACCGAGTAATCTCATTAACAGGTTCTTTTATTTAAATAGTAGATACCCACATTAGCGCTCAAGTCACACATTACAATTCATTTGATCCTGTGGCCACATAAGGAATCCACATAAAGAAGATTCCTTTCCATATGCTAGACAAGAGAGCTGGACCATGGACAGGGAACACCACGGCCCCAGGGTCAGTGTTCAAATCACAAGCGCACTAAAACCCAAGCCTTCTGTCTCCAGAGCCTGAGCTCTTGCCACTGAGCTCTGTAACCCCTCAGTCCCTTGAGACAGATAACACTGCCCAAGGACTTAGCAAGGTAAGACTCTCAGACTTTAGCACAACCGGCAGCCCTTTCAGGAGATCCAGGGCTGTGTTTTGGTTTTGTTTTGTGTTTTTTCAAACCGAAGGAAAGGGATTGACAGCCTCAGCCATTAACAAGCATGAAATGTGTTGTCTTTCTTTTAACCACATAATTCTGCATTCGGAGGGAAGCAGACAGACCAGACGAATACATCAAATTGATGTCATTAGAGTGGACCTTAATTCAATACGATCTCTCATCTTTATAAAAGGGAGGATAAGAAACGTGAGGATGGAACGATGTGTGTGGGCACAGCAGGGAGAGAAGTCTGGAGTACATCAGGTCACATCAAGGAGAGCCATGAAACATGAGAACCAATCAGAGGGAGAGAGAGAGAGAGAGAGAGAGAGAGAGAGGGAGGAAGAGAGACAGAGAGACAGACAGAGAGAGACACATACACACACACAGAGAGAGAGACAGGGAGGAGACAGAGACAGAGAGAGACATGCACGCACGCACATACATACACACACACACACACAGAGAGAGAGAGAGAGAGAGAGAAAGAGAGAGAGACCCTTCTGGGTTTCAGCCTTGCTTTTGGTCCAGTATTTTCCTACTAAGCCTTCATCTCTCCCTTTTACAATTGTAATATATATTCTGGGTTATTGTATGTTAGAAGTATGTACTTTGCATTTTTGTTTTACAGGGGTTACAGTTAAGACCTCCCCTTGAGTCTCAGAGAAGACTTAGTACTATGTATTTTTAAACAGTGTTGATACTGGGAAAGACTTGGAGACTTCTGAAGTTGGACTAAGTGCACATTGCACTATATGGCCACAAAGTTATGAGGATCAGAAAGGGAAATATGGATTGAATGAGATCAGCCCCCATAGGCTTATATATTTGAATAATTGGTCCCCAATTGGTGGAAATGTTTGGGAAGGATTGGGGGTGTGGCATCCTTGAAGGAGGTGTGTCAATGGGGACAAGCTTTCAAGTTTCAAAAGACTCATGCCATTCCCAGTAACTCTTCTCTCTCTTCCTCCACCTACCCCTCTCCCCCTTACCTCCTCTCCCTGCCCCTCTCCCCCTCCCCCTCCTCCCTGTCTCCTTCCCTCCCTCCTACTTGTGTATCAAGATGTGAGCCCTCAGCCTTTCCAACCACCACATCTTTGTTCATCCATATTGACTCTAACACTCTAAAATTTTAAGTCCTGAATTAAATGTTTCCCTTTATAAGTTGCCTTTGTCATGGTGTTTTATCACAGCAATAGGAAAGTAACTAAGACATCATCAGTGTATTATTCGTGTGTGTGTGTGTGTGTGTGTGTGTGTGTGTGTGTGTGTGCGCGCAAGCATGCATAATGTGTGTATTGTCACAGATACAGTATATGTGTGCAAGTCAAGGGACAACTATGTCGAGTGAATTCTCTCCTTCCACCTTTACCTGTATTCCAGCGGTCAAACTGAGGTCCCCAGGCTTCTGAGACAAGCGTATTTATGTACTGAACCATCTCCCTGGGCCTTCCCTTTTAAATAACCTGTTAAAGCACCAGAGAGCTTTCTCAAGGTTTCCTTTGACCCCTCTTCCTTTCCAGACTCCAGCATCTTCCTTGTCCTAGTAAATGGAGAACCATTACACACCAAAGGGTAATAGTTTGCTTGCTGACAGTGCAAGTTTATACTAATGAACCTGTGTTTTCTTATACAAAGAATCAGTACATCTCACAGCTCTTGCAAGAGGAGGTAATAGTAACCACTTAATTTCATCTGAAGTCATCTATTAAGGAGTCACACCCAGACCACACTGGTCCCAGGGTTCCTTTCTGCGCTTTTACCCAAAATTCTGTTTCTGTTTCAAATGTCCTTATTTGTTGGTCTGAGGGAGCTCTTGGTTCCTGTTAGTTAAACCCTCTGCTTCTGTCACTTTGGCTCAAGCAGTGCGATGTCGTATCCACAGTGACCTGTTCTTTCCTTAAGCTCGGGTCTCCTGAGGGCTTGGCCATCTTCGGTATCTCTAGGCAGTATCCCTGAGAAGATAAGGATCCATTCTGCCAAACATCAGAGACACATAGTCTCCTTTGCAGGGTCATCTTGAGGTCATTCTCATGAAATCAGGGATTCTGCTGAAGTGAATGTGACAGCCAGGGAGATGTGAGTCCCTGAGGTCAACTCCCTGGGGTGCCTGCAAGTGTCTCTTCAAGGACAGAGATGGAGCTGCCAGTAAGGGTCCTGCAAATGACTGCCCCCTACTCCACCTCCTGCCCTCTCCCCCCTCCCCACAGACAGTGCCTGAAGGGATCATAACCCTCCTTTCACCACAGAAAACAGACTTTTCCTGTTCACAGAAGAATGCTGGGACTGAAAGTTCGAGTCTCCTTCAAGTCTGTTGCCCTGTCTTCTCTTTCTCCAGACCCTTGTGGTTTGAGGGCAGCAGGGCAAGGTCTGACTAGTACATTTGAGTCATGTAACCTTCTGAAGATGCTAATGAGAGAAGAGAGGGCCCCAGGAAGCGTCATACTGCTGACATGGCTGTGAATCTGCTGGACCCTCCGCAGAGAGACACAGCATATTTATCAGGCTAATTTATTGGGCCATTTTCTTACATGCTGGGTCTCCTTGAAAATATAACAAGCACATGAGCTCCTGGCCATCAGAAATCGTGTGGTTAATTACACGGTGGCTTCAAGTTTCTTCTGGTCCCTGAGCTGTTGCTGCAACTTGTCGTCAGAGTGGGCGAACATCTGGGTTTTCTTCAGAATGGTCTTTTTTGGGAATACACAGGAACAGAAGGAAAACCTTTGACGTCTCTTTGTCCAGAAAGCTTCTCTTCTGCTTCGCCTATTGTCTGCCCCTCCCACACTCAGACTCCTGCCAATGCCTCACACAATCACTAAAAAGAGTAAACTTGGCCATCAACCCAGTCACCTCATTTAACAGATAAGGACACTGAAGCCCAATGAGAGGACATTAGCTGCCTGAGAACACTTCTAGAGAAATGCCCTATGCACCATCCTACAGACCAACACACCTCTCCTGACCACTCTGTTCTATTCCGTCAGCATCAGAAAGCCCACTACGCTCTGACATTGCTGGGCTTTGAGTGGTGAGATGAAGCCATTTAGCTATATTGTAAATGTAAACAAAAAAAAAATAATAGTTCCATGCTGAGGCTGGAGAGATGGCACCGTGGCTAAGAGCGCTTAGTGTTCTTGCAGAGACCTGCAAGAGTTCTGTCCCCACCATCTACACTGGGCAGCTCCCAGCCACCTGTAACTCCAGGTCCAAGAGCTCTAACACCTTCTTCAGACTTCTGTGGGAGCCTATATGCTCACACACACACACACACACACACACACACACAGAGAGAGAGAGAGAGAGAGAGAGAGAGAGAGAGAGAGAGAGAGAGAGA